>CM060703.1:228773423-229373423 GCA_030686995.1 Artemisia argyi | reverse complement strand
CTTTCGCGTCGTTCTTCCAACAGATCTAAGTCGATACGTCGTTCATCATCGTTTGTTGTGACGTTAACTTCCGATGTATGGATTGTTAGCATTCCAATTTCTGCCGGTATAACAGCTTCTGTCCCGTAGACAAGAGAAAAAGGTGTATCGCCGTTGCTGACTTTGATTTCTGTGCGGTGGTCCCACAGAACATGCGATAATTCGTCCACCCATCTTCCTTTGTGTCTGTCTAGGCGCGCCTTAATTCCTTCACCCAGACTACGATTCGCGCGTTCTACTAATCCATTTGTTTGTGGATGTTTAACTGATGCGAAGTGCTGTGTGATGTTCAACTGCGCGCACCAGTCTTTGAATGGGTTATCACAGAATTGTTTTCTGTTGTCCGAAATAATCTCTCTAGGTAGGCCAAAATGGCATACAATATTGTCCCAAACGAATCGTTTGACCTGGTTGCATGTGATACTCGCTACTGCTTTTGCCTCGATCCCTTTGGTGAAGTAGTCAATGGCGACAATAAGGAACTTAAGTCCTCCTGCCGCGACTGGAAAGGGTCCCGCAATGTCGATTCCTCATTTATAGAATGGCCATGGTGAGGTGATGGGTGTTAATTCATGTTGTGGTCGACGCGGAATGGGTCTGTGGATTTGGTAGTGGTTGCATCTTCTGATCATGTCCCGCGCGTCGTGGTGCATGGTGGGCCAATAGTACCCGGATCGCAAGGCACGCGCTACAACAGACCGTGGTCTTGAGTGCATGCTGCAAGATCCGAAGTGGATTTCCCGGAGTACGTAGTCAGCCTGAAGAGGTCCGACACACCTAAGCCATGGTTGTAAGAATGAACGCCGGTATAGGATACCATCTCGAAGTTCGAATCTCTGCGCTGTACGCCGTATCCGTCGAGCGTCCTTTTGTTCCCGGGGGAGTGTTCCCTTGCTAATAAAATCCATGATGGGTGTCATCCATGTGGGATTTTCTTCTTCTATCACTGTGGATACTTCCATCTCGGAGATGGATTTGTTCTTCAAGGTTTCCACCAATACCTGTTTTGACAGGCGCGCGAAGCTTGTGGATGCGATTTTACTTAGCGCATCTGCTTTTTTGTTTTCTCCTTGTGGGATTTGTTTGATGGAGAACTTGTCAAAATTCTTGATCAAGGATTTGGCTTTATCGAGGTATTGGATCATGTGTTCCTCTTGGGCTACATACTCGCCTAACACATGGTTAGCTACTAATCATGAATCCACATTAGCTTCTAGGTTGTGTATGCCCATTTGATTTGCTATGCGGAGTCCAGCCAGTAATGCTTCATATTCCGCCTCGTTGTTTGTGGCTATGAATTCGAAACGCTGTGCGTAAGTGTGTTCTGTTCCGTCTGGGCTGGTAAGGATAAGGCCTGTGCCTGACCCTTCTGCGCATGAGGATCCATCCGTAAATAAGACCCATGGTTCTTGCAATGGTACGTCAACCGTTGGTAATGGAGTATCAGCCTCTGGCTTCTCGATAATAAAATCAGCCAATAACCCTTGATCGCGGTGCGCGGTCTATAAGAAATGTTATGCTCACTCAATAACACGCTCCACTTTTGTAGCCGCCCTGATGCATCAGGTTTAGAGATAACCTGCTTGATGGGTTGGTCCGTAATTACGGCTATTGGATGCCCTTGGAAGTACCTGCGCAGTCTCTTAGCCGCAAATACTAAGGCCAGGACCAGTTTTTCCATAGCGGTGTAGTTAGTCTCTGTCTTCTTGAGGGCTTTGCTTACGAAGTATATAGGTGTTTGAACAGAGTTTCTGTCTATCAGTAGCACCGCGCTGACTGCTCCATGGGTCGCTGAAAGATACATGATCAGTTCTTCCCCTTGTCGGGGTGCGACAAGCTTTGGTAGCTCTGCTAGGTTTTGTTTTAGCTCCTGGAAAGCTTCTTCCGCTTCTGGATTCCATCGAAAATCTCCCTTCTTTGTACACTTTGTGAGTGTTTTAAAGAGAGGAAGTGATTTGTCCGCTGATTTGGACAAGAATCAATTTAGCCCGGCTAATTTGCCTTTTAGTGACTGGACTTCTTTTAGTGTGCACGGTGAAGGTAGTTCGATGACCGCTCTTGTTTTTTCTGGGCACGGTTTAATACCATCGGGTCCTATTAGGTATCCAAGAAACATGCCTTCTGTTGCTCCAAAAGTGCACTTCTTCGGATTCAACTTCATGTTTATTCTTCCCAATGTCTTAAACGTCTCCTCTATGTCACGCACCAATTCTTCTTCGGTATGGCTTTTTATGACTAGGTCATCAACATAGACCTCCAAGTTGCGGCCCACTTGCTTCTCGAATGCGTTATCCACTAACTGTTGGTATGTGGCTCCTGCATTTTTTAGGCCAAAGGGCATTTTTGTGTAGCAATACACCCCTTGACTCGTGTGGAAGGCTGTTTTTTCTTCATCCTCCTTGGCCATTTGAATTTGATGGTATCCTTTGTATGCATCTAGGAAGCATTTGAAGGGATACCCGCACAAGGATTCTACTTTCCAATCGATTTCTGGTAGCGGATAGCAGTCTTGTGGACATGGTTTTTTGAGATCGGTGAAGTCCACGCACATTCTCCAGCTACCATCGCTTTTCTTTACCATTACTGGGTTGGAAAGCCAATCGTGGTAATAGACTTCTCGCATGATCCCTGCATCCACGAGCTTGTGCGCTTCCTCTAGGATAGCTTTTGCGCGTTCTGGAGCTTGGCCACGTTTTTTCTGTCGTATTGGAGGATATCCTTGTCGGATTTCGAGCTTGTGTTCAGTAATGGCTCTTGGCACTCCGGTCATGTGTTTGGGTTCCCATGCAAAGATGTTTAGGTTCTTTTGCAATAATCACAGCTGCTCTGCCCTTGTCGGACAGTGATCCCCCAATTGATATCTCTTGGTCAGGATAATCTGGGTGGATTGCAACTTTCAGGTTTGTCACCTTGGTCGTGTGCTGTTCTGGAGCGCGCGGAACTTCATCTGCCACTATGTTGCATTCTCTTGAAGATGCGGTAGTGTTGTAGAGGGTGACGATTCCCCCGTCCACTGGGAACTTGAGCATCCCATGTGCTGTGGATGGAACTGCACGCATGGCTGATATCCCTGGTCTCCCAATGATGCCATTGTATGACGAGGGAGACCTGATCACCATGAAGTTCATCCAAGCTGTTGTAGAATGGTATTCATTACCGATGACCACAAGTATGCGTAATTGTCCCATGGGCCAAATTTTTTCACCTGTAAATCCAGTCAACGACGTCATGGCCGGAATTAACTGGTTTTGTATCTCAAGTTTTAGCCTTCTGAAGCAGTGTTCATACATGATGTCCACAGATGCTCCCCCATCGACGTACATGCGGTGGATGTCATGACCCCCTGCTTGTATCTCGATGGTGAGTGGTTCGGCCACTGCGTTGTCCGCAGTGAGAGTGGGGAAAGAGATTTGGTTTCCTTTGGAAAATCTTTGGCTGACTTTTTGTTTAGTGTTTCGCTGCCATGATTGTATCATGTATATCGTATCATCCTTAGTTTTTGGTATCTCCTTTTTAGCCCCATTCTTTTGTCTATCTTTCCCCTCTTTGATGTTTTTAACGAGGTGGTCCATCTTCCCTTCTCTTACTAATTTATCAATTAGCTGACGTAGTTGAACGCACTCGTTAATAGTGTGACCCTTCTGTCCATGGTATTCGCAGTATCCTCCTCCGATGCGCTTTTCTTCTGGAGTGCTCATGGGTGGAGGTTTTGGAAAATTTGCTCCTTCTGTCGCGAATATTTCCTTAGGGGTTTTTGTGAGTGGGACATACTTGTCGTTATCCCTTCCACTACTTCGGTTGCGGTAATTCCTGTTACGATTGCTACTTTGGTCATTGGATTGTCTCCTAGACTGTTCTTGTGGTTTAAAGGTTGAGTAACCTTTTTTACTGTCCGCCGCCGCTGCTTCCCCTTGGATGAAGGATCTGGTGCGCTTTGTTAGCTCATCAAAGTTTTGGGGTACTTTATCGTTTAGCTTCTGTATCAGCTCTGGGTTATTGATCCCGTTCATGAACCCTAAGATTTTTAGTACCTCGGGGCATGCCTTGACTTGCATGCATTCATCCTTGAAGCGCTCCATGTAAGCGCTTGTGGATTCCCCTTGGCGCTGTTTCACTCTGGCTAGTTCCACAGGGTTCTTTGTGCACTTCTTTCGTTGTGTGAAATTTAGGCGGAATGCTTTCCGCAATTCTTCAAACCCATTTATGCTTCGTCGTGGAAGCTTGCTGAACCATGTTCGGCATTCCCTACTAAGGTAGAGTTGAACATATGGCACCACACAGGTTGTGGCCAATTTTCAATAGCAGCCGCTGACTCGAAAATTTTTAGGTGATCATCAGGATCACCTGTTCCATCATATGTTTTAACATTTGTAGGCATGCGCCTTCTCTTGTCATCTGAGAAATCGCTTATGCGTCGTGTGAACGCATCAACCTTCTGGCGACGCCAGGGAAGGGAAATATCTTCATCCTCCTCGTACCGGTGTCGGTTTTTAGATTTCCAATGTCCCGTCTCCCTATCCTCATTGTCCGAGGAACTGCTAGAAGAGGAATTGTTCCTTCTGTGGCGCTTGCACCGTTTTTCCTCTGAGTCCGAGTTTGAAGGACTTTCACTTGGGGAGTGGTGTTTTCTAAGCCTATCTGGGATTCTTTTGCTTCCTGACTTTGAGACGCTTACGCTTGGTGAACGTTGTCGTCCAAGTCTATCTTGTATCCTGCTGCTACCAAGCCTAGCGTGGACATTAGTGTGCCTCTCATTGTTTCTGCGCTCATGGTGGCGCGGTGGAGATTTTTCTTGGTTAAAGTCTAGCCGGTTTTGTAGATCGCGGCTTGACCTTCTTCTTGCTTCCTCTTGCATGAGACTAGTTAAAGTCTCATAGTGTTGGGACACGAAATCGTTTAATGTCACCTCAGGTGCATCCTCTTCTACTGCGAGGATGTCCGTCTCCGCATGAGGTAGGTGCTCCTGGTAGCACAGTGTTGTCCACTATGGATGCCACCTGGTGGGGAGTGGTAAAGAGAGTGCGCTGAATGTCCTCAGCGCTTGAGACTACGGTAGTAGTTCGGGTTGTCCCCAAAGGCAATTCTACCGCGGTAGGGATTGGAGTTACATTCGACTCACGATGACTAGGCGCACTGGTTGTTCCAGAGGTCGGCTTAGGAGTCGAATCTTGATGCTTCTTCCTATGTGAATCATCACGTGTTTTCTCCGGCTGCGAAGTCCGCTGGCCTGAGTTCTTGTTTTTCGGCATTCTGGTCTTGAGTTCTTAGTGTAGGGTCTCACGGATGACGCCACTTGTTGATACAAAAGTTGGGTTTACCTTGTTTGGACTCTACTCTCGTACCAATTAGAACTTTAGTGCTTGTGAAACCTGCGCACTAAGAAAGCAAACAACACCGTTAGGCTTATCGTGGGATTGTCTCCCATGATTAGACTCCGGCGTGAGAGTAAGTAATCGGTTTTAGGGTTTAGGTGAAGAGTTAGGGATTGTGTAAATCGTACCTTTTCATGAAAATATATCATTATATATATAGGGCGCAGAAACCGTGTAGGTATCTTGCTCCTTACTCTTCGCACTCGTGGTGCTTATCCGGGGTAAGGATATCTATTCCGTAAATAGAAGATCCTTATCCTTTAACCGTGCGTTTTGGTTGTTCTTTGGGCTTCGTGAGCCCAAGCCGTTGGTAATTATGGCCCAAGTCATTTGTCATGATAACCCACTCGTGGTGGGTTTGGGCTTAGTAATGTCTATAATTTGGGCTCGTGGCCCAACTATAGGCTATACGTCATCACTTTTACTTATGTAAAGTTCAACAAGATATTTTCCTTGAAATGTATTAGGTAAACTCAAAAAAGGAAAACCATCCCATCTCATATATCGTAAGGAACTTGGAAGGTATTCGCTAAGTTTATCAAATTGAGCAATATTTCTCTTATAATAATAATCCTTTCTGAGACTTATGTGAAGAAATCTAAGATCCTTCATTTTTGCTAGACCTTTTACTGCAATTTCAGCACTGAAACCCGGTGAGTTAAAGTGTAGATATTTAGTTGCTTGGGTACCCGGAAATTGAAAAAATAAAACCCCTTAATTTTTGTCGGAACCCTAAACTTCAAAACGCCCAAAATCACTGATCAAATTGAGAGTGAATGAAGATGATATAAAAGCGAATTGAATGATAATTCGATTCCATTTAATGAATTGTTGAATGGTTATTAGAGAGAGAAAGTGAATTTGAGGAAAACTTTTAGAGAGACAAACAAAGAGGAAGACGAGAATTGTTATTAGTTTTATATATGAAAACTGACAGGTAACTAGACCAAAAATGAAATATTCAGTAAACCACAGGGACCAAAAATATAGTTAACTCTCACTTTTATAATGATTTACTTCTTACCAGGTCATTAGTCAATATATACTCAATTTCATTACGAATCCACAATCGGCTATGTCTTTGAGGTTCATCGGGGTGTGACCGACGAACAATATTCCTTCCCATTTCTTCTATATGATCATGCATCCCTGTGACAACTGGAAAATTAGGGAGCCATTTTAAAAACCCGCATTACGTTAAAAGTTCGGTTATAAATTTATATTTGAAATTTTATTCGTAACGAACTTGTAAAACCTATATTGTGGTTGATTATATTTAAAATTTTTATGGAATCGAATTTGGATTATCGATGTGATGAGAATTTATTTCGAGATTTTTATTTGGCACTACGTTGACTCCGGCACTAGGAGAACCTAACAAAATTTCATGTTTTGAATTTACGGTTTGACTATATATTTATTTTGAACGTATCATGAGATTTTAAATATTTGGGAACGAGCTCGGTTCGAGAAAGAGTTGGAGTGTTTTAAAAAGTTACGGGTTTTGGTCCGTGTAATTTACACCTAGCCACCTTACCCTGAATATTAATAATACCCTATACTATTATTATTATTAGTATTATTACGGGGGAGGGAGTGCTTCACTCACCCTCCCTTCCTTCACTCACTCCCAACCAATTGAAATGCGCCACATCATTCTTCACTTTTTCCCTCACTCACTCATATTTTTAGAGGCGCCACTTCACTCACCCTTCACTCACTTTTTTTTTTCCTTTTTTCTTTTTTAAATTCCATTAAAATTTATTAAAAACTAAAATTTCATTAAAATTAAATAAACATTACATAATATTGTTAATTAACATAAAATAACATTACATAATACGAAAATACTAAATTTCATAATACTAAAAAACTAATCTTCATCGTCTTCATCATCCACCTCGAGGTATGGTAATTGTTGAGCGTCAATATGCTCCATAAGATCAAATCGGAGATGAAAATGTGTGTTCTCATTTCGTATCTCGACCAAGGCTGCTTCGTCAAACACCGGTTGGATCGGAGGATCTCTAATATGAACTGGGCAGATTGCGTTACATGAGTCATGTAGAATCATGTTGTGCAATATAACACATGCATAAACTAGTTCGCTAATTCTGGCTACTGTGTACAGCCGTAAAGGTCGTCTCAGTATACCCCATCTACCCTTGAGAGCACCAAATACCCGTTCAACATCTTTTCGAGCCGACTCTTGTACTTTCTTGAACTTTTTCTCTTTCGGGTCGGTAGGAAATTTGAAGGCTTTTACAAAAGTAGACCATGTAGGATATATGCCATTGGTTAGATAGTAGCCACGCTTGTACGTATGGCCATTCAAAACAAATGGGCACCTAGGTGCCGTACCATTACGCTCGGTGAGGAATAGCGGAGATTGCATCACAACATTCACATCGTTGTTTGAACCTGGCGGTCCAAAGAACGCGTGCCATATCCACAAATCTTGAGATGCCACTGCCTCCATCATAATCGTGGGGTATTGATGATCACCCCTTTTATATTGACCCCTCAATTCTATTGAACAATTCCTCCAATCAAAATGTGTGCAATCTATGCTACCGATCATACCCGGAATGTGATGTTTAGCTTCGTGTGCTTCGTACAAACATGCAATATCATGGCTTGTTGGCCTACGTAGGTAAACTCGACCGTATATCTGAATAACAGCGTCACAAAAAAATTAAAGGCATTCACGTGACGTTCTTTGAGCCATTTGTAAATATTCGTCAAACTCATCCGGTGGATTACCGGTTGCAAGTTGTTTAATGGCAGACGAACATTTTTGTATGGCTGTGAAACTTTTTTTTGCTCTAGCATCATAACCTTCTTGAAAATACTCAAATCTAGACTCAATATCATGTGTTATTTTCAAAAATAAACTTTTACGCATACGATACCTGTCTTCAAACACTTGATCGTTGTATCTTGGTTCTTCACAAAAATAATCATGATGCATGTTTTTGCAGCTGTGATCCGATCGCGTTTTACTGATGTTCGTGACGACCCTGCCGTATCTTCCTCCTCATCTGCATCAATCGCGTTAGCAAAAAACTCGAGACTACTATCGTTAGACCACTCAAACGGGTCGTCTAACAATAAAGTCGAATCTATTCTTTTATGCTCCATATACTTGATTTTCTTTTTTTTTGGTTTGAATCGGTATGTGTTTTTTTTGCTCTAAAATGGTTTTTTTTATGCCTTCCACCCACCACAACCACTCCATTTTTATACAATTCAAAAAAAATAAATAAATAAATAAAAAAAATAAAAACAAATAAAATTACCGTTACACCCCAACCTATACATTCCAACGTTAAAAAAAGCTTTCCAACGTTCGCTTTTTGATTTCTTCCCGTGCGTGTCCTGGTCACTCAAATAGGCTCACCGTGCGGTAAGCATGTTGCGGCGGCGGTGCTACCGTGCGGTAAGGCACCCCGCACCGCATGCTCCCGCATGCACTCCCAGCTCTCTTATTATTATGATTGTTAGTTAAAAAGAAGGAAAGAAATAAAAAGTGTAATATACAAATCGTCCTTGTGTCTCCTGGTAAACACAAAAACAAACATACAAACACCATATTTTCACTGTCATCTCTCTCTCTTGAAACACCATAACCACCGCCACCTTAAACGGCCTCCACAGCCACCACCGCCACTCCCACTCACAAAATAACACCATCATCTTAACCACCTCATCCCGATCTATCTTTTGGTATAACTCACGCGCCCTACAACCACCTCTAACACCCCGAAATCACCACCGCCGCCCCTTAAACATCATCTTTTTCATCTTTTTCTTGTTGGGTTTTTGAAGAAATACATTCTTGGTGTCGTTTTGAAGGTGAGTGACCACGAGTTTCAACTCGTGGGTCTCGATGTATTACCCAATTCGTGGGTACACGATTTTCTTTAATGGGTTTTATGAAACAATGATGGGTTTTTGTTAAAACATGTTTAAAACTTAGTTTGGTATCCGGGTTTTGGTGTTTGGTTGTTGTTTCTTGCATGGTCGACCACCTAGCCGAGGGTTTCACCCTCGACTTGTACTAATCCGGGCTTGGTTTGAATTGATGTTATATATTATCCGGGTTCTTGATTTTGATCTTATTTGGTTCTAGTATTTGGTGTTTGGATGGATTCTTGGTTGAAAGATTCGAGTTTGGTTGGGTTGTTTTGAAGCTGACGACCCAATGGGGTCCGTTTGGGCTAAGCCGAGCACTTGGATGCTAGCCGTGACCCTAGTGGCCTCGGGTGGGACCCACGTAATGTTTGGTAAATAATTTTTGACCCGGGTTTGACTTGGTAACTTGACCCGAACATGGTTATTTTGAAAATCTTTTGAGATGGCGAAATATATACATTTCGGCTAAAATTTATTTGTAGTAAAATTAGTATGTAAGTTGTGGAAGGAGGGTTGTAGATTTATAATTTTGTGGTTATTTGTATACATATTGTTGGTTATTGTTATTATGGTTACTAATATTATTTGGAAGTTGATGACGAGTTGATAAGGACTCATGATATATTTTGGAGTTGTGTTGACGAAAAGTGGTATTGGGGACCGATTGTGAGACGGTCAACTAGAATGACGGAGATAGGTTAGTCGGGTATCGTAGTCGGACCCTATTGTTTTAGCACGTGTTTTGAGAATTGTTGGACGGAGATTGATTACTTGGTTTGACTTGATTATCATTTTTATTTGGACATGGACAATGAGCTGAGAGTGATGACTCAGACATGTGACCATCTCATATAACTCGATAAATATTTATAATCAAACACTAATAATAAAACTCGTAATAATATTATTGGTAATATAACCGTTTATATAAGTATATAGACGTGAAAAACATATATATAAATATATAAATGCGTATATTAAAAATCAAACGATCACGAGTAATATTATAATAACGTGACGATAAATAATATACTATGAAAGTAGTGTAATAAATGTCGGGAGCGTTATTATAATTAAACGACAATAAATAACGACGAAATCTTTAATGTGGGATAATTATTAAATAAAATATATCTTTAAATAAACGAGGAAAACTATCAAGTTATACGGGGTCGTAGTCACTTGAGTCCAAGTGGATTATATTATTATTTTGTGTCGTTCGTGTTGTCACGGATATGTGACGATTATTACATTCACTTTCTATAACTACGTAACTTATTTAATCGACGGGTTAAATAAGAGCTATTTAGTTATATAAATTGAGTATATTAATGGGCATCATATCCTACGACGCCCATTGGTTGTGATATGTGTACAAGAATGATGAATTACTAAATATCTCGTGAAGTTGCCAAATTGACGAATTCGGTAAGCTTGACGGCATAATTAGGGAATTTATTAAACTTTGATACATTCCATATAGTACTATACTTGCTATGTGACTTAGGATTTGGGTATAATCTTAGAGTGGTATATTAAGTAAATAAATGTGGGGGATTACCAAATCGACGGATTTGATAAACTTCGATGATTTATTTAAATAATATATTGGGCCAATATTAGACCTATAGGTTGTTTTATTATTCTTTTGTTTGTGACTTCTTGTTTTGAGTTGTGTCAACCCACCACCCGCATGGATACCAAACGCCAAACTCCAAACTAATACGAGAAATGGATTTTCGGAAATTAAAATGGAATACGTTCGGATTTGGGAATATTTGATTTTGAGGAAATGATTTCTGAATGAGTTGATATTGTTAGGAAGTGCCGAGTCCGTAGTTTCCGTTATTTGAGTTACTATACATCTTACTTCTACCGATTTATGGACTTGAGGTGAGTCATAGCCCCACTTTTTACTCTTGAAATTTGTTTTCATTATATGGGGTGAGAAACGTGCAAACTATTTTATGTGGACTATTATCGCTTTTATTTTTCAAAACTTGCTATGCTTATGGAACTAGGAAGATTTGTCAACATTAGTCACATAGTGTATTATCGCGTGTGGACTAGTTATGGTTGGCATATTTAGATACTATAGTGTGCACCTATAGGATTATGATACTTCGGAGGTTATCCGAGTATTTATGATGTTACGGAGGTTATCCGTGCATTTATGTTGTTACGGAGGGTATCCGTGTATTTATGTTGGAGCGGAGGGTATCCGCAGGTTTTGAGTTAAGCCCTAGTCTAGCTAGCAAGCGTTTTGCGTATATGTCCACTTGATTGAATTATGAATTTAAACATATGATCTCACCAGCGAAAGCTGACTTTTTGCACGTTTTCTCAGGTAATTAAGTGATAATTTGGATGCTTGGATTGGAAGGCTTGGCTATGGCACCTGGTTTATGGATCTATTTTCTGAAACTCTGATATTTAATTGTGGACCTACATTTATTTCTTTTCGGCCTAACTTTGGATAAATTTGGGATAAATGTAAACTTTAAAACCCCGTTTTGGTTGTGTTTTTCTTATGTTTACTTTATCTCATTCTTTATGTCTTGTGTTGGATACCAATCCCCGTAACACCCCGAAAGCTTGCTGAGTCTTCCGCTGTACCAAATTTTGGGGGTGTTACAGATTGGTATCAGAGCCAAGGTTATAGAGAACTAGGTAAATAGACACCTAAACTATAACCGATTTTTATAGAAAACGATCCTCGACCAATGCCCGCCAGCCCGCCAAGCCGAAGCATCTTCGATTATATTGAGGTATTATGAGATAATGATTTGAAATGAGATTTTTGAGATGATTTGAGCTTATTGGATATATTGATTTTGTGATATGATGGCATTTTGAGGAATTATATGGCTTAATTATTTTATAAATGTTTTAGTAATGCGGTATTTGAAATTCTTTATTGAGATTATATAGTTGAGATTTTATGATGATTTTTGATACGGTATTTTGAGTTCGCGGTTTAGTTGTTTTGAAACACTTACACCTACCCTACGCCGTTGGCACAAACCATGGCCTCCCGTACGTTCGATGTTACTGAGGATATTCTTACTGCACCTGTTCACCCAGCACAGATCACCATGGCTCCTGATGATCCTTACAGGATTGCCATGCGTTCAGCTACTACGTCACCGACAGCTTCTACTTCTGCACCGCCTGCTGCACCTACTACGCAGGGACCCTCATCTTCTCTAGGGCTCCCTAGTACTTCGAGACAGCTTACTCTTCATCAGGCTTTGGCTCGTGTGGCTCCACATTTTGCCCACAGGAGGGTGAGGAGGAGGATGATCCTCAGGAGGAGGAGATGCCTGATGATGATGGTTTGCCAACATAGCCAGTTGAGGCTGAGGAGCCTGATTCCCCGATACATCCATTAGAGCCTGTTTCACCTGATCATCCATTTTTGTTTGATTTGCCACCTGGTAGTCCCGTGGAGTCGGACGCGCCATCTGAGGTTTCTGTTGAGCATGCAGAGTTGGGTGAGACTGGTATGATGTGGGCTCAGATTACTGCTTTAGGTGAGAGGGTTACACATATGTCTGAGCGGATTGATAGAGTGACAGTTGAGTTCATTGGAGAGTTGAGGATTGACTTGATTACGGCTGAGAGGAGAGTTACTGGGATGAGGAGAGGCATGATGGAGATTCATGAGCATATTGAGGCAAAAATGATTTTGATAACTTAGGAAAAACTAGATTAGTTTAATGTAAGTATTAGTTGTAGCTTTAGTTAGTTTTTGTTATAATCGGGTGCCGGATTTGCGAGAAATAAATTTTAACGACGTTAGCCGGGACTTAATAAAGTCATAAAAATATTAAAAATATGTTGTGTACAAGTATGGAGAGTTTGGGTGATTATCGTTTAGTTTCCACGAAAACCGTCGTAATTTATATTAGACTTACGTTATAAATTAAATAAATTCCCAAACTACCGGGTAAATGAATTTTATAATTTTTATGACGTTGTAAGGAGTTTAAAAATATATCGGAACCATTGTAGGGATTTTTAGATATGTTAGTTATGTTTATTAGTCGCGTGTTAACGTTTATTTAAAAATAAATATACGTAAAACGTTAAATATATCAAAAATATTAATAAGAATATTCTACGAGTGGTGTAGTATGCAAATGCTATTATGATGATACGTAGACTATTTCTAGTCCGTATGGAGTGTCCCAAATGATAAAGCATGAATTCGCACCTGAACCAATACGGTTACGCGAATTTAAGTACCCGTAAACTAAATTTACGATGAAATGAATAAAGTACATGAATAGTGTTTTCTCTTCGGAAATGAATAGTGTCATGTGAATAGTAAATTTTCTGAATGCTTCTCGGAATCTCAAACTGACCTAAAAAATGATGAATAGTAAAATGATGAATAGTGATCGGTGAATAGTAACTTTCCAATATGAAGATGAAATTTCGACAGCTAAAAATGGATCTGAAATTACGAGTTGTGACAGTCTTCCCCTCTAAAAGGAACTTCGTCCCGAAGTTCAGTTTTGGTCGGCCTCTGAAGTATATTCGGTAAAAAGATGTGAATACTTGAGTTGTACCTAGTCCTCTCGTACCCTAAGTAAACTAGGGACTTCTTTCAGAATTCCAACAAACTTTCACGATAGGAATTCGACTTTGCTTCAACCGTTCGACCTCATGGTCCATGATTTCTATTGGTTCTCTTACCAGGTTTGCGTTGGTCTTTGGGTTGGATTCCTTTCAATGGAATCATGAGTCACAAATCTGAAAGTCATTTCTCGGGATTTGAAATTGAGAAACATGTTTGTATAACCTTCTGTTCTCTAACAAGGCTCAAGTTTGACGGCCACTAGGCCTACTCTGTCTGAAATATTTGATGGTCCAGTATATATTGGGTTTAACTTCCCGAATTTTTCTGAATATGCAGAACTTTTAACATGACCCTACCATCAACTTGAAATTCTAAGGGTTTACAACTGATCGACTTGTAACTGATTCTTGATTTGCAGGAAATTCTTGGTTATTTCATGAGTGCTTACAGTGAGTTTGGCTTTTTCCCGCGTTCAGTCCGTCAATAGATGATCAACGCTTCTTGAGGATTACAATGTGATATGGGCAATATATGTTGCTGAACTCTGCCAGAACTCAAATTTGTATGTCAGCTAGTCGATTCTAAAATGAATCGTAATTAGTCCAATATACTAGAGGTTCAATCTCTCGTGTTACGAAAATTATATCATGCCTCTCCAAGGCAAAGCTTTCAACTTAGTTCGTTCTCCCACTTGAATCTAGATGGTTTGCTGTTCCGGGATACCCAATCCGCTTGATGTGCGTCATGCACCAACCCTACTTCTACCAGTTTCTCGTTGCTTGTAACTGGTTCTTGACTTGTGAAATTTCCCTTGTTGTTCCATAGTTTAGTTCTAGACCAGTGAATTTAACTTTCCGATTTCAGTCTGTAAATTGGTAATTGGTACTTCGACTATAGAGTGCCTCAAATGGTGTAGTCTCTACGCTCGTGCGATAACTATCATTGCAAACGAATCTAATTTATGATAAATGGTTAGTCCAACCATTTCTAGAGTCAATCGCTCACTCTCTGAGCATATCTTTCCTATGTTTGAATTTGTCCTTTCGCTTTGACCATTGGTCTGAGGATGGTAGGCGGTGTTTACATCTAAATGGGGTTCCGAAGGAAATCTTAAAATGATTGCTAGAAGTCTGAGGTGATTCGATTACCTTCATCAGGAATAATTGAAATGGGTACAATAAATCTTGTGACTAATTCCACAACATTCTATCTTTCGAACTTGGTGTTATCTAAAGGAGAGAAAATATGGGTAACATTTTTTTTGATTCCTTGTGTTTTGTTCCAACGGATGATAAGACATGTGTCTTTCTTACTAAAGTTCGTAATTGATTTATGGTGTCCCTCCTAATTTCCTTCATCACCTATTCCAAGGTTCTCTATTGTCAAGTCACAAAATCCTAATTGCATAAGCGATGTAGTATGGTGATTAGTTTTGGAAATTTCTCTCGCGATTGTGTGGGTTTTGGTTGAAATCTTTTTCTGAATAAACGAATTTAGAAGAATGGAGCAAATGATTTATTAAGTAATATCTTTCTTGACGATTCAAAATCCAGTAGTTATGAAATGTGAAATTGTTTCCAAACATGTTGTGAATAGGACGATTTACCATAGTTTGATGTTTATATTTTTCTCTTTGTACGATGGTTTTGCTAAATATTGACCCAAAATATATATATATATATATATATATATATATATATATATATATATATATATATATATATATATATATATATATATATATATATATATATATATATATATCGTACTTGTTCAAAATAGGAATTTCAGAAATCATTTTATACAAGGTATGTGATTTATGTAAACGCAATTTTTGAATCAACTTCATTTAAAAGTGACAACACTAACAAGGATAAAATGGTAAGATAGGAAATGTTCGCATAAATGCATAGATGCCTAACGTTTAGTCCTGAGGTTGGATAATTCCTATTGGTGCTATTTAGGCAAAACTACAAGCATAAGTATTCAAACTAACTTAAGTCCTGAAAAGGTTTATCGTTGAAATTGTCATCATGTTGGCAAAATATATATTCGGGTCGGATCCCTTCCTTGGTATGAAAATGAGGTTATCTGAAATTTTTGGAGAATACAACTCCTTAGGGGAATCCATATCGATATTCTTAATTTAAACAATTATCCTTGGTAAAAACTCATTACAGGGAAGTTTGCGTTTGGATGAGGCCATGTCTAAATGGAACACTCTACAGTATCGGTTAGGAGGCTTGGTTTATTTCTATAGTGTTGCTTAACGTACCTTCACAATGTATTCGATCCTGTAGCTCAGTCTAGCTAGTACCTTTGAATGATAAAATTTGGCAACTAAGTCAGAGATGGTGATTCGGATGGTCTCATGGTATCTTAGGATTGTTGTTGAGTTATGAATTTTCTTAGTCCAGGTTTAGTAGTTCCGTAATCCTTTTATTGTTTTTCTTGCATCGAGGAATCCTACTAGTACTTGATAGGGAAAGTCTTTCCTAAAGAAGTCAATGGAAAGTTCAACTTAATGGCTAAGTGAGTGACAGGTGGGGTAAGTATCCATGGGAAAGTTTGTCAGAAAGAGACATTTATAAAAGAGTTTACTTGTTTAAAACGCTTTTACATGAAGATTGTTATTAGCAATACTTTAAAAAAAATATGTATATATATAATTATTTACTTCATGGCATAATCCTTCCTCAATTATAAATAGGTGATCAGGCTATGTATAATTGAGGACTAATGATGCGATGCTTGATTTAGTCAAAATAGTATTACTTTTCTCAAAAGTTTTAGATGGTGTTCAACGCATTGTTATTAAAAATGGTATCCTGATATTTCCTTTCAAGTAACATGAAAATTGTTTTGCATAATAATAGTAAATACTTGGTGTAATGACGGAAAAATCGATTTATAGGGTGGTAAAAAAAATAGCTTATAGTAGAAATTTTTGTAAAACAATTTCCCCATAGGGTAGTAAAATAGCTTGAAGTAAAATTCGTTGAATGGTTTATTGGATACATGGGTGAATCTTATGGTATGGTAATAGTCTACTAATCCACTTATTTAAAGAATGTAAACATCTTAGTTCATAACAAGGCAGTGGTTTATGAGTATGAAGTGGTCGAGAATATGGTAGTGATATTGAGAGCGTGAAGGATGAACGTGTCGTTAAGGCATCTATAGTCAACTGAAGATGATAGTCTATGTGTCAAAGGATATAGGGCAGAAATTGGTGCCAATGATTTGAAGTATTCGAGAATTTATACTAGGTAAAGTTCACAGGTTCAAATGCTTAATCCCTCTAGGCATGACTAAAATGTATAAAGAATGAAAATTGTTGTACGGTTGGTCTGAGTCAAGTAGGTACCACATCGTATGATGTTTGAGGTACCACATCGTATGATGTTTGATTTTCCATGAATGCAAGCTAAATGCCTTATGGTCAGGTGAAACTTCTCGATGTCCTTTCATGAAAATGAGGTCTTGTCCCAAGGTGATTAAGCTATATCGATCTCCGAAAAGAATATGAATTTTGTTGAGTAATTGTACCTTGATCTTTTAATCCAACGAGCTCATACTAGCGTGAGGGTCTTATAATATGGAATGAGTGAAAAAGTCGTAATTTGAAGTAGTGGTGTTAAGGCATGGTGTATCAATATTGGCAATCTTTGGTACAGGGGTTTCTTTCGCATCTAAGGTCAAATAGTAAGTAGGTATAGTGGTTTCTTTCGAGATTCGTTCATGAGTTATGCGTGTTCCTTCTTGGAGATATGGTTTCTAAAATCAACAACATTTATTTGAGTGAAATGTTGTGAAATTTGGTCATAAATGTATTTTGGAGTGACTTTATTTGAAGTTTGTAATGAATATAGTTATGTAAAAGATGTGACAACGAAATATTTTGTATTTTGATAAAAACGATATCTCATATATATATATATATATATATATATATATATATATATATATATATATATATATATATATATATATATATATTGTTAGGAATTAAATAAGCACAAGAATTAGAAGATTCAGCATAAAGGTTTAATGGAAATACGACAAGTATGATTCTGCTGATAAAGCACAAAGCGAGTTTCCACTAAAGGAGATTCTGCTGAAGACTATTTCCACTGAAGGTGATTCTGCTGCTGAATCCTACTGCTGATGAATACTGCTGCTTGATTCTGCTGCTGCTATGACTCTGCAGCTATGACTCATAACAAACAGCTGTGTCGATAAGAATGACTTATTCAACTTGCATAATAAGATAATATCTTAGTTCTAGTCATCAAATTGAACACTCCAAGTGAGTTGTTTATCCTAGATACATGATGTATCTTGTATGACTAAGCTAGAATAGTGATTAGTCATAAGCTAGTTATTTGTTGAGTCATGTAGTTTGTAAAAGATATTTCCTTGGACTATAAAAGGAAAATCTTAGATATGTAGATGAGTGTGACAATGCCATACACAACTCTCATATACAGACAATAGAAAGAACAAACATAAGATTCAAGGTCTTTGTAACCCTAGTGATAAGCTAAAGATCACTCGTATTATTTTTGAATAATATTGAATCGTTTGGTGTTAACTATTCCATTTCCATAACAATAAACATAAATCTTCTAAGTGTGGTTAAGTAGATTCCGCATACTTAATCATATTCACACAAACATATCTCATACACAAAGAACGAAGGTTTAACCACCTTACCATGTAATCGATCCCCAACAAGTGGTATCAGAGATACAGGTTGATATTTTTGTTTTAGAAGAAAAAGTTAGAAATGGATGTTGAGTCTATTCAAACAAATGTTGCTGCTAAGTTACCAATGCTCAAACAGAATGAGTTTGAGATGTGGAGGTTAAGAATAGAACAATATTTTCAAGTGCAAGATTATGCACTGTGGGAAATCATTGAAGATGGAGATTCTTACAAGCCTACAACCACTACATCAACAATTGATGGTAAGGAAGTTGATAAGCTGCAAACCAAGCCACAAACTGCAGAAGACAGAATTAAGAAGAAGAATGACCTAAAGGCCAGAAGCATGCTGATGATGACCATTCCAAATGATCAACTTATAAACTTCAGCAAATTCAAAGATGCAAAGTCACTATTTGAGGCCATTATTGCAAGGTATGGTGGGAATGAAGCCACCAAGAAGACCCAGAAGACTCTTCTTAAGCAACAGTTTGAAAATTTCACATCAACTAACCATGAATCTTTAGACCATATGTTCAACAGGCTACAGAATATTGTGAGTCAACTTGCTATTCTTGGAGTTGAAATACCTCAAGAAGATTTAAACTCAAAATTTCTGAGAAGCTTACCTGAAGAATGGGCTATGCATGTTGTTGTCTGGAAGAACAAGTCAGACATTGACACCATGGATCTTATGGATCTGTATAGCAACTTTAAAATCGTTGAGCAAGATTTGAAGAAAACTGGAGGTACTAGTTCAAGCACTGGGAACATGGCATTTATGTCATCTCCTAGTAATTCAGTTCCAGTTACTAATGAGAAAGTTCATGATGGTTTAAGTGCTGCAAGTTCATCAAGCAGTACTTTTGGAATTTTAGATGAGAAAACATGTTGTGCTTTTTTCACAAGCAAACATAATGGATCCATGTTAACTCATGAAGACCTTCAAGAGATCAATGATGATGATCTGGAGGAAATGGATCTAAAATGGCAAATTTCTCTTCTTAGCATGAGAGCTAAGAAATTCTATCAAAGGACGGGGAAGAAGATCACAATCAGTAGCAATGATCCTGCTGGTTATGACAAGTCAAAGATAGAATGCTACAACTGTCACAAGATGGGACACTTCTCAAGAGAATGTAGAAGGCCAAGACAGCAAGATAGCAGAAATAGAGATGTTGGAAGAAAATCCAATACAGGGGAGATGTCTGAACCAAAAGCTATGGTAGCAATTGATGGGTTAGGTTTTGATTGGAGCTTCATGGATGATGAAGAAATGGGTTCTTCACAGATGGCTCTTATGGCATTTACTGCACCTGAGGTACATGATCATAAAACCTGTTCAAATACTTGTACTGCTCTTAAAGACTTAAAAATCTTAATTAAACAGTATGATGACCAAAAGGTTCGATACGCCAAATCTGATCTAGATTGTTTCAATTATAAAAGTGGTTTAGAATCTGCAGAGAGGCAAATCCTACACTATAAAAGGAATGAACTTACCTTTACTGATGCTAAAACTTTACTTGAAAATGATAATCAATTTAAAGATCAAATTATTGAGGCCTTAAAAGAAGCATTGGATAGGGTTAAGACTGAGAAAGAAAACATTCAATTGACTAAAGAGAAGCTTGAACATGCTTCTAAAAATGTAAACAAAATAATAGACAGTCAAGTGAATAATAAAGTTAAGTCAGGATTAGGATATAATGCAGCCCCACCCCCTTATAGAGGTATCCCAAAACCCCCAGGGATCGACCTAGAACATTCAGGATTGCCTGAATCTCAGCTACCTAAGTTACAATATGGAGTTCAACCAAACTCTAACATAGTAGCTGATGAGACTAAGAAAGAAAGTAAATGTTCATGTAAAACATTACTTTTTCAGGACAAGGTGTCCTTTATAAATAAACAGGTTATGTCTAAACCTGAAGTAGTTAAGAAAGCAAGAACAAGAGTTCCTAAGATAGTCAAACACAATACTGATAGGCCTAAGACCAATGAAAAATATGTTAGGCAACCAGTTAGATATTGTGAACAATATAGAACCACAAACAAGCCCAGAGGTAACCAAAGAAATTGGAATAACCTCAAGTCTTACCAACTAGGTGATGACTTTGCTTTTCACAGTAAAGCTTGTTTCATTTGTGGTAGTTTTGACCATCTTGCATCTTTCTGTAACCAATGGGTATCTGGGTATGAAAGTAATAGAGTGAACTACAAAAGGCAAACACCTAAATCTCATTTTCACTCTAATTCTAAAAGATCAAAACCCAAAACAGTCACAAAAGCAGTTCCTGCTGATAGAGCAAAAACTGTTCCTACTGAAAGGAAATTGGTTTCTGCTGAAAAACCATATATGACTGTTTACCCAAAATCAACAATTAAGGGTGCAAAAACAACTTTCAAACATGCATCTAATATTGTTCAAAGGCCCATTCAAACAAAAGCAGTGGTCCAAAAACAAGTTTGGAGACCAAAGGGTACAACTACAAAGCTAGCAGTTTTTTCTGCTAAGCATACTGCTGCTAAGGGTAACAGGGCAAATGCTGTTAAGGCCTCAGCATGTTGGATTCTTAAATCCAATGTTGCATCAACAGTCCTCAAGAGATTACATTTCATTGATGCAAGAGGCAGATCCAAGTCAGTGTTGGCTTGGATCCCCAAAGAAAACTAATTCTTTTATTTTGTGCAGGGACATTCACCAACAGATCATGAAGATCAAGGATATTCAGATAGTGGGTGTTCAAGGCACATGACAGGCAACATGTCTTATCTTTCCAACTTTCAATCAATTGATGGTGGATATGTTACCTTTGGAGGAGGAATTGGTGGAAAGATTACTGGTAAAGGTACTATCAAAACCAGTAAATTAGATTTTGAAGATGTGTTTTATGTGCAAGAGCTTAAGTATAATCTCTTTAGTGTCTCACAAATGTGTGACAGAAAGAATAATGTTCTTTTTACTGAGACTGAATGTCTTGTACTTTCTTCTGATTTTAAGATGCCTGATGAAAGTCAAGTACTTCTTAAAATTCCTAGGAAAGGCAATATGTACAGTGTTGATATGAATAACATTGTTTCTAAAGATGCTTTAACTTGTCTTGTTGCAAAGGCCACATTAGATGAATCTATGTTATGGCATAGGAGACTTGGTCATATTAACTTCAAAACCATAAATAAGATTGTTAAGAATGGTTTGGAAAGAGGTTTACCTCAAAAACGTTTTGAAAATGATCAAACATGCATTGCTTGTCTTAAAGGCAAACAACACAAAGTCACTTGTAAGCCCAAGATTTTTAACTCTATCAATCAATCATTGTTTATGCTTCATATGGACTTATTTGGACCTGTTTCAGTAAGTAGTATAATGCATAAGAGATTTTGTCTAGTTATTACTGATGACTATAGTAGATTTACATGGGTATTCTTTTTAGGAACTAAGGATGAGACTTCTAGCATCCTTAAGACCTTCATTACAGAGATAGAAAACCTAGTAAGCAAAAGAGTAAAAGTCATTAGATGTGATAATGGGACAGAATTTAAAAATAGAGTTATGGATGATTTCTGCAAAGAAAAAGGTATTAAAAGAGAATTTAGTGTTGCTAGAACTCCTCAACAGAATGGAGTAGCTGAAAGAAAGAATAGAACACTAATAGAAGCTGCTAGAACTATGTTAGCTGATTCAAAGTTGCCTATAACTTTTTGGGCTGAAGCAGTCAACACTGCTTGTTATGTTCAGAACAGAGTTTTAATAGTGCAGCCTCACAATAAGACATCATATGAACTCTTTAGAGGTAGAACTCCTGAAATAGGATTTCTTAGACCTTTTGGATGTTATGTGACAATTCTAAATACCTTAGACCATCTTGGAAAGTTTGATGGAAAAGCAGATGAAGGATTCTTAGTTGGATACTCTATCAATAGCAAAGCATTCAGAGTGTACAACATAAGAACTAGAAGAGTAGAAGAAAATCTGCATGTGAGATTTTTAGAAAATAAATCTAATGTAGAAGGTCAAGGACCAAAATGGCTATTTGATCTTGAAACTCTAACCCATTCAATGAATTATGTGCCTGTTGTTGCAGAAACTAATGATTTTTCAGGTTCACAAGCAACAGATGAGGCAAGGTTAGACAAGAAGACACATCAAGATTATGTGATGATGCCAATATGGTCAAATACCAATGTGGAATCAACTTCAACCAATGGAGAATCTTCTTCTGGCAAAGCTAAAGAAGATGTTGAAGATAAAATCAGAGAAGGAAGAACAGAAGAACAGCAAAATGTTCCTGCTGATGAGCAAAATGTTCCCGTTGATGATCAAACAATTCCTGCTGATAAGCAAATTGTCTCTGCTGATAGTCCTTCAGAAGAAACAAAATCAGACTTTTCAGAAGATGAGGTGGATTTGTGCAATATTCCATCTGATTATCAAGTTCCTTCCACTCCACAAACACGAATTCACAAAGTCCACTCCCTAGAAAATGTGATTGGAGATGTACAATCTGGTGTGAAGACAAGACAACAATTGATGTCTTCAGATCAAAAAGGGATTCTTGATGCCCTTTATGCTTCAAAGCAGCATGAGTTTTCAAACTCCTGTTTGTTTGTATGTTTTCTCTCACAAGATGAACCAAAGAATATTCATAAAGCCCTAGAGAATTCAAGCTGGTTAGAGGCTATGCAAGAGGAGCTTCTTCAGTTTAAGATTCAAAAGGTTTGGGTGCTAGTTGATTTACCTAATGATGTAAGAGTAATTGGCACTAGATGGGTTTTTAGAAATAAAAGGGATGAAAGAGGCATAGTGATTAAGAATAAGGCTAGATTAGTAGCACAAGGGTACACACAAGAAGAAGGGATATACTATGATGAGGTTTATGCTCCAGTAGCTTGAATTGAGGCAATTAGGCTTTTCTTAGCTTATGCTTCATTTATGAACTTCACAGTTTACCAAATGGATGTCAAGAGTGCATTTTTATATGGTTCAATTGAAGAAGAGGTGTATGTTACACAACCTCCAGGCTTCACTGACCCTGACCATCCAGACAAAGTGTACAAGGTAGTTAAAGCTCTATATGGCCTACATCAGGCACCAAGAGCTTGGTATGCAACACTAGCTTCCTATTTATTAGAAAATGGATTTCAAAGAGGAAAGATTGATCAGACACTTTTCATCAAACAGCACAAGAAAGATCTTCTGTTAGTACAGGTGTATGTGGATGACATTATCTTTGGATCTACAAGGAAGGAGATGTGTTTAGACTTTGAAAAACTTATGAAAGATAAGTTTCAGATGAGTTCTATGGGAGAACTTACATTCTTTTTGGGTCTGCAAGTTAAGCAATCATCTGAAGGCATATTTATTAGTCAAGACAAATATGTTGCAGAGATTCTTAGAAAATTTCAATTTGCTGATTCAAAAATAGCAAGCACACCAATGGATCCTGAGAAGCCACTTCTTAAAGATGCAGATGGAGAAAATGTGGATGTACATACATACAGATCTATGATAGGTTCTTTGATGTATCTTACATCATCAAGACCTGATATCATGTTCTCTGTTTGTGCTTGTGCAAGATTTCAAGTAACTCCAAAGGTTTCTCATTTAACAGCAGTCAAAAGAATTTTTAGATATCTAAAAGGTCAACCAAGGTTGGGTTTATGGTATTCTAGAGAATCACCTTTTGATTTAATAGCATTCTCAGACAGTGACTATGCTGGTGCTAGCTTGGACAGAAAGTCAACAACCGGAGGATGTCAATTCCTTGGATGCAGACTTATCTCATGGCAGTGTAAGAAGCAAACAATTGTGGCAAATTCAACAACTGAAGCTGAATATGTAGCTGCTGCAAGTTGCTGTGGTCAAGTTCTATGGCTTCAAAACCAACTTCTTGATTATGGGTACAATTTCTTACATACCATTATACATATTGATAATAGTAGTACAATTTGCATTATTAAAAATCCAGTGCAACATTCTAAAACAAAACACATTGAAATAAGACATCATTTTATAAGAGATTACAATGAGAAAAGGTTAATTCAAGTAATGAAAATTGCTTCAGAACAAAACTTTGCAGATCTTCTTACCAAAGCTTTTGATGTTGGTAGATTTCAGTACTTGGTAGCAAGTATTGGAATGCTTAATCTTTAAATTTTTCAATATAATGTGTTTTTGTATATAGATTTTGTTAATGCATCTCACTTTGTTATTTAAGACTACTATTAACAATATTTGAGGTTATTCATACAGTTAGTTCTATGCATTATTCTAATTCAAGGCAAGTACTTTGTACTTTGTTTATTTGGTTTTAGACTAACAGTTTCAGGTATGAATGTTTGAGCTGAAAGGCTATTTCAAGTGAAAGCTGATCATTGCTGCGGATCATTTCCACTGATATAATAGGTTCATGATAGAAAAGGTTTGGGACTTCAAAAATCCTTAAAACTTCTTTCTTGGAATCTGATTATGATATTTCACTTTGAATTGACAAATTAGTTGATCAGTTAATCACTGATACAACTTACTTTCTATCATTTTATACTTTTAAGTATAATGTGACTAATCTACGGATATCTGATAGAAAGAACAGCGAGCAAAAGTGAATCTAACACTTGTGTTAGAGGTAACAAATGCCACGAGCTGGAAACCCTGTAAAGAAAGCCTTTTGAATAGGTTTATCTATACACAGGCGGTTATTTATAACTGAAAACATTGGTTCTCACACAACCAGAGGTTGCTTTAAACCGAAATTTTGATTGAGTGTCTGTTACACACTTAATCCTTTCAAAATGGTTGTAAGCAGTATGATTTTTCATAATAAAATCATATACATACTGCTAAGGCAAAAGTTTCTTAAAAGGATTTTCAAAAGATGACTTTAAAAACCATCATTTGATGGACCATAAGTCAAAAATGTCCATTGAATCACCTCTCATAGGAGTTAACACACCTAGAAGTGATGAGGACAGAATCTTAAACTCTTAAGGAATTGATGGCTTCATGTACAAATTGTCTGAAAACATGGAAAAATGCTAGATCAGATGATGATGTTATGATTGTGAGAAAATCTTTCAAACAAGGGGAGGATAGATGATATTTGAATCTCAGGGGAGGAAATTCAAGCCCAGTTTAAGGAAGATTAACCAAAAGAAAAGACAAGATCATACAAGATGATGACATAGAGGTTGAAAATGACAAGAACATTCTTAAATGTTGTATTCAGAAAGGATGAAGCATTTCAAAGGAGAAAGTTCTATCTAGTTCAAAAAGTTGAAAAGATTCAATTTCAGTTCACTATGTTTGTTCATCACTTGTTGAAAGATCAGAAAGCAGATAAGTTCCAGAGAAAGATAAGTTCATTCACTCAGAAGAGAAGAAAGTTCAGATCAACCAAATATGACAATGAAGTGTTTGAAAGATCTTCACAAAGTCCTCATTTAATTCAGAAAAACATGTTTGAATGTGATTCACATGTTTAGGGGAGGATTGTTAGGAATTAAATAAGCACAAGAATCAGAAGATTCAGCATAAAGGTTTAATGGAAATACGACAAGTATGATTCTGCTGATAAAGCACAAAGCGAGTTTCCACTAAAGGAGATTCTGCTGAAGACTATTTCCACTGAAGGTGATTCTGCTGCTGAATCCTACTGCTGATGAATATTGCTGCTTGATTCTGCTGCTGCTATGACTCTGCAGCTATGACTCATAACAAACAGCTGTGTCGATAAGAATGACTTATTCAACTTGCATAATAAGATAATATCTTAGTTCTAGTCATCAAATTGAACACTCCAAGTGAGTTGTTTATCCTAGATACATGATGTATCTTGTATGACTAAGCTAGAATAGTGATTAGTCATAAGCTAGTTATTTGTTGAGTCATGTAGTTTGTAAAAGATATTTCCTTGGACTATAAAAGGAAAATCTTAGATATGTAGATGAGTGTGACAATGCCATACACAACTCTCATATACAGACAATAGAAAGAACAAACATAAGATTCAAGGTCTTTGTAACCCTAGTGATAAGCTAAAGATCACTCGTATTATTTTTGAATAATATTGAATCGTTTGGTGTTAACTATTCCATTTCCATAACAATAAACATAAATCTTCTAAGTGTGGTTAAGTAGATTCCGCATACTTAATCATATTCACACAAACATATCTCATACACAAAGAACGAAGGTTTAACCACCTTACCGTGTAATCGATCCCCAACTATAAAAGGAAAATCTTAGATATGTAGATGAGTGTGACAATGCCATACACAACTCTCATATACAGACAATAGAAAGAACAAACATAAGATTCAAGGTCTTTGTAACCCTAGTGATAAGCTAAAGATCACTCGTATTATTTTTGAATAATATTGAATCGTTTGGTGTTAACTATTCCATTTCCATAACAATAAACATAAATCTTCTAAGTGTGGTTAAGTAGATTCCGCATACTTAATCATATTCACACAAACATATCTCATACACAAAGAACGAAGGTTTAACCACCTTACCGTGTAATCGATCCCCAACATATATATACATATATATATATATATATATATATATATATATATATATATATATATATATATATATATATATATATATATATATATGTGTGTGTGTGTGTGTGTGTGTGTGTGTCTTTGGAAAAAGGGAATTCAAGAAGATTGTTGCTTAAACAGAAATGAGTTTTAATCTAACCATTGAAAATCAATAACTTTTCGTACTTCGTAAGGTTTGCAAGAAATCTTTTTATTTGTAAAAAAATTTAATTTGGCTTTGACTTACTTGAATTGTTATTATCTCCGAAACACGAAAATTAGGGTAGTCACTTTTATCTTGGTCAACATGACCATTTAATTGTAAAGACACCTCCGTCTTTATTAATCTTATTGTCTTACTCGCATCTTCCTAAAGTTGTAATTATATGTCAAATCTACTAATGTGACCACATTGGTCGGTGGAGTGATGCTAGAGCGACTAATGATGTAATTATCGACTTAGAATGTGGTGTAATCAAACTTGATAATGAAGGGAGAGTTGTGATGAGTTCCATTATGATGGTATAATACCGTTCAAAGCATTTTGTTGGTTTATTGTGTTATGGAGGTATGAGTCGATCATATCTAAGATAATATAGAGTCCTTGTGATAGATGCCACCCTTGGGCAATTTGTTGCAATTCTTATTGTGTTTGTGAGGCTTGTGGTATTATTCAGAGTGTATCGTTCAAACACTCGTGGGTAATCTCAAATAATTAGAGATCATCATCTAACGATGAAAAGTAGTAGGTTGTCAAGCAGTAGAGGCTCTCAAACTCTCACCAACCTCAAACCTATAAGGTGGTGTAACGTGTGGTAGATGGTAATGGTATGTCAAATAGTGGTTGCTTCTTAAGCGGCCTGTCATATATGGGTGTAGGGTCTCTGAGATGTGATGGTGATAATAGTGAATGGAATACTACCCTCTTTCGCGCTATTTCGTGACATCTAAGAGGTAAAACTGAAGTACGCACTATGGGACGACCAATAGTGTAATAAGTAGTTGACGGTGGTGGTAGTACCTGAGTAGTAAGCGCCCTACTAGTGAAGGAAAGAAAACATACTATCTTCCTTGCAATAAGCATCCTAATAAGTCCATTAAGATTAAGTCTGAATACACAACCAAACGGCAATCTAAGTATGGGCTGAATAATAAGAAAACCCTGTTCCTATAACAAATCAATGGTGCTAATGGTAGTGTAAGTACAACTGGTGGTACAATGGTAGTGGAAGATGACAAGGCATCTTTAATGTCGGAATCCGACGAAAGGATGACAGGGTGTGTATCTGAAGACATGTCACTTGTGAACCAGGTCAATATAATTATATATATACGAATATGGGTATAAATAACTCGCACAGTGTGTGCATGAAACAACATATGTAGTGAATATGCACTTATGATAAAATGATGAGATGCTATGATGATGTGGTTATAGTCTAGGGTCCAAGATACATCCTAGTTCGCTATAACCTTAGCTCTGATGCCAATCTGTCCCACCCCCAAAATACCTGTATGGCAGCGGAATGGAATACCTGGGGTGACTGTCATAGCGTCACAGTTACAGTTACACCGAACGACCTAAAGTGTTGTTTCAAAAATACGTCGTTTGATCATTAAAAACATTCAGAGTTTACAAAACATAGGTCCCAAAAGATGTCGCCAATTTAGGTAAAATAAGTTCAAACAAGATCAAACGTTTCATAAGTACATAAATATAAGGTGAGACGCGTCGACTCCGCGACTCCATGAGGGTCCAAATGCATGCAACATGAGCTACCTTAATAACCTGAAAATACATTGCTAAAACGGTCAACATAAAGTTGGTGAATTCCATAGAGTTATAAGTTAAAATGTATGTACAATTGCCATAAGTAGAAAGTAAGGTGACTTGATGTCAAAATGAAGTTACATTGGTTCTTAAGCTCATGACCCCGAAGCTAGACATAATAAGAATTTCGCCCCAAATGAATGGTTACCAGCCACTCTAATAATGTTAGACAAGAAATGCATTCATAATTCCGTTGGAGCAACCCAAACACGAATGGAGGAGTCACCCTTAATAGATCTATTCACCCACTCTCGCTTAAAGGCAAATTAACGGTCCATGATAATATAAAGGGGACTTAATGTGGTATGATAGCAACTAAAGCAATGTATGAAAATTTAGCTACTTTGGCATGTACAAAAATAAGTGATGCAATGTATTCTCCCCCGTGGGATTTGAAATCAAAATATTGAATTAAAAACGGGGCTATGAAAACTCACCTGATATGATGGAACAATGATGGTAAAATGATCGGGACAATAAGGCGCAAACACTAGCCGCAACCTAATATGAATGACAATGATCTACTTTAGATCATGAAATGATGTAATGAATATTCATGCACATGATACCTATACCACTCATAACTTGAAAATACTAGTTATAGTCATGGTAAAATATTTTCCATATTTAAGAAAAATAAGTCTTAACTAGACTTGTAAAAACTAGTCGTAGTATATCGTATATAGAATGTTAGTGTTATAATCTTCGCCTTGAAAACCTTGAAGTAACGTCTAATAGTCGTAAAAATAAACTTGTAATCACTAGTACTTCATTAGTTATGAATTTGGCACTTTGGTAGTATTTCTAGAAAATCTAGGATTTAGTACGTAGAAGTAGTATTATTATTATTTCTAGTTGAAAAGCTGTCAATTTATATATAGTTTTGTCGATATTGAAACGTGAATAACTTGGTCGTTTTAAGTTCATTTTCTTCGTTCTTTATATCCACGGATTCGTCTTAGTATGTACTAATATATTTTTGATAACTCGGCTTCTCTAGGTTACGTCTAACGCCTCGGTTTGTCCACCAAAAATCGTCCAACAGCATATAATTTTCAGAAAAATAGTTTTCGTCATTAAACTTGCAAAAATAATATCTCCTTCGTTATAAACACGTTTTAGTCCGTTCTTTCGCCTACGGCTTCGTTTTTGAAAGTATTTTCTAAATCTTTAGCCCAATGTTACCCGGAAACCCCTAAGTTTTCTGGATTTGACGATTTGGGACAGTAGGTATATATATATATATATATATATATATATATATATATATATATATATATATATATATATATATATATATATATAAAATCCATTTATGGTGTTCCAAACTAGTTTCTAATCCAACCAAATCACTTTCAATCACCACAAATCTAGTCTATTCCTACCATACACCTTCTTAAGGTGTCATGGGTTCTTAAACAACATCAATCAAGTAGATCTAACAAGGAAATCCAAAATAAACATTTCTTGGGTTTATAAGTTAAAAGTTTATAAAATGAAGTGGTATAAGCTAGCATATGCATGAAATCATGTATAGAAATCACATGATCATAATAAATACTTTAAGAAATGATGAAAATAAATTTTGTAAACTTACTTTGAATGATTATGGATCTTCTGGATTCTGACTCCACCTTCTTCCAGTATCTCTCGTATGAAATGATACCGAACATCAATGTGCTTCATCCTTGCGTGATAAACTTGATTCTTCGCTAAGTGAATAGCACTCTGACTGTCAGAATGCATCGTGACAAATTTCTGATTGATTCCAAGTTCACCGAGCAACCCTTGAAGCCAAATTGCCTCCTTTACAGCCTCAGTAATTGCCATATACTCTGCTTCCGTAGTTGACAAAGCAGTAGTTGACTGTAAGGTAGACTTCCAACTAATTGGATCTTTTGCCAGAGTAAAAACATAGCCTGTAGTAGATCTTCGCTTGTCTAAATCTCCAGCATAATCGGAATCGCAATATCCCGCCACCCACTGACTACTTCCATGTTCGAATACTAACCCTACATCGACCGTGTTATGGATATACCGTAATATCCATTTAACAGCTTGCCAATGTCCTTTACCAGGGTTATGCGTATACCTGCTCACCATCCCAACAGCATGACTAATATCTGGTCGAGTACATATCATAGCATACATCAAGCTACCAACAGCATTTGCATAAGGCAATTTCTCCATGTATGCCCTCTCTGCATCATTTTTCGGTGACATAGCAGCACCGATCTTAAATTGAGAAGCGAGTGGAGTACTAACTCGTTTTGTTTGTTTGTCGAACCTAAAACGCTTTAGTATCCTTCTCAGATATTGTTTCTGAGTCAAACAGAGCTTTCTCAATTTTCTGTCTCTAACTATCTCCATGCCGAGAATCATCTTTGCTTCACCGAGATCCTTCATCTCAAATTCGCTTTTCAAACGAGTCTTTAACTTTTCAATCTCGTCTAGACTTTGAGAAGCTATCAACATATCATCTACATATAGAAGAAGATATACGAAGGACCCATCTTGTAGCTTTTTCAAATAGACACAATGGTCGTATTTGCTTCTTGTGTACTCCGACTCCATCATAAACTTATCAAATCGTTTGTACCACTGCCTTGGGGATTGCTTCAACCCGTACAACGATTTATAAAGCTTACACACTTCATGCTCTTTTCCAGCAACTTTGAATCCTTCTGGCTGAACCATATAGATTTCCTCTTCCAAGTGTCCAAGTAGAAATGCAGTCTTCACATCCATCTGAACTAGTTCCAAGCCCAACTGTGCTACCAAAGCCAACAAAATTCTAATAGAGGAATGCTTTACCACTGGAGAAAAAACTTCATTGTAATCAATTCCCTCTTTCTGAGCGTAGCCTTTAGCTACCAATCTTGCTTTGTAGCGAACATCATCCTGGCTAGGAAATCCTTCTTTCATTGCATACACCCATTTGCATCCAATTGCCTTATTTCCTTTTGGGAGGTTGGTCAACTCCCCTGTCTGATTCTTCCGAAGAGACTGCATTTCTTCGCTCATGGCAATCCTCCACTTCCCGCTCTCTGAGTCTCGAACCGCTTCAGAGTAAGTAGTAGGAACATCATCAGCTGCAATTGAAGATGCATAAGCCACCATATCATTAAGGCGAGCAGTCCTTTTTGTGTTTCTTTTGGGCTTGCTGGTAGCAATTGATTCATGTTGTTGCTGTGGAGGTTCTTCGGTTTGAACCTCCTCTTCTTCATAACATCCTTCTACCACAGGAGAATCATCTCTATCATCTGGTACAATTATTCTTTCAAACTCCACCTTTTTAGGAGTTCCATCTAACTGCTTAGCATTCACCTTCTTCAACATGGTAGATTCATTAAAGGTGACATCCTTGCTAAAGATCGTCTTCTTCGTCTCTGGACACCATAGACGATAACCTTTGATTCCAGAGGTAATCCCCATGAATAATGCTTTCTTTGCTCTGGGATCCAACTTTGATTCCTTCACATGATAATATGCAGCGGAACCAAACACATGTAAGGAATCATAATCTGTAGCAGGTTTTCCATACCATTTCTCAAATGGTGTTTTCCCATCAATAGCAGTAGATGGCAAACGATTAACAAGGTGACACACATACGTCACAGCTTCAGCCCAAAATTCTTTACCCAACCCAGCATTGGATAACATACACCGAACTTTCTCCAGCAAAGTTTGGTTCATGCGTTCTGCCACCCCGTTCTGTTGTGGTGTATGTCTGACAGTGAAGTGTCTGACGATGCCTTCATCTTCACAAAATTTTGTGAACGGATCATTTTTATACTCTCCACCATTATCTGTTCGGAGATGTTTGATCTTTCTGCACGTTTGAGTCTCCATCATCTTTTTCCACTTGATGAACACTCCTAGCACTTCATCCTTTGTCTTCAACGTGTACACCCAAACTCTTCGGGAAAAGTCATCAACAAAGGTCACATAGTAGTGTCTCCCTCCTAAAGATCTTGTCTTTGAGGGACCCCATACGTCAGAGTGGACATAATCCAAGATACCTTGTGTCTTATGGATAGCTGTCCCAAATTTCACCCTTGTTGTCTTCCCGTTGATGCAATGCTCACAGAGATCCAACTTACAGGAACTCACTCCTTTCAATAATCCTTGTTTTATGAGAAAATTCAAGGATTTCTCTCCTGCATGTCCTAAGCGCATATGCCATAGCTTCACAGCTTCTGAATTTCTATCACCATCGGTAACAGCTGCTACAGTTCCAATAACCGTTCTACCCTTGTAGTGATATGTGTTGTTTATTTTACAAATACCCTTCATTACTACAAGTACACCAGAGATGATCTTCATAACCCCATCCTTTGCTCTTACTTCGAATCCTTTAGATTCTAAGGTACCAACGGAAATGAGATTCTTTTTCAACTTTGGTGAATAACGAACACCTTTCAAGGTCACAATTGTTCCATCTTCATTCTGCAATCGAACGGAACCAATCCCATGAGTAGTGAGGGGAGTTTCGTCTGCCGTATAAACAATTTCCTCATGTTCTTCAAAATTACTAAACCACTCTCGATGTGGTGTAATATGATGGCTACATGCGGAATCTAATAACCATATGTCAGAAGCATTCTTCGTTGACGATGTTGCAAGTGAGAGATCTGATTCTTCATCGTCACACTTGGTGACATTCGCCTCTGCTACAGCTTTACCTTTGTAATGATTGTCCTTGTTTTTCAATTTTGGACAATCTCTCTTCCAATGGCCTTTTTCATGACAAAAGGCACATTCATCTTTGCTTAGTCTTTGCCGCGACTTGGATCTCCATCTCTTATCGGTGCCCTTCTTCTGCGAACGACCTCTGACTAGCAAAACCTCTGCGTCTCCATTTGAACTAATCTGCTTGTCCTTTCTTCTCAGTTCTTTACTATATAAAGCAGCACAAACTTCACTAAGAGACACATCATCCTTCCCATTAAGTAGAGTTGTTTCAAGCAACTCGTACTCCTCTGGAAGCGATCCCAACAATATCAATGCTAGATCCTGGTCATTGAACACCTCATCCATATTCATCAAATCGGTTACCAGTTGGTTAAAACTGGTAATGTGATCATTCATCGTGGTACCTGGTACATAAGTGAAGCGAAAGAGTCGCTTCTTCATAAAGAGCTTACTCTGGCAATTCTTCTTCAGAAATTTCTCTTCCAACGCCACCCACAGTTTATAGGCAGATGTTTCTTTTGAGAAAGCATATCGTTGCTCTCTCGAAAGACATGAACGAACCGTACCACAAGCTAACCGATTGATGGTTAACCAATTCCTCTCTTCTACATCCTCTGGTTTACTTTCTTCAACGGCAATGTCTAGACCTTGCTGAAAAAGAACGTCTAGAACCTCACTTTGCCACATACCGAAATGGCTTGTGCCATCAAAAACCTCCACCGCCAATCTTGCATTCATCAAAAACCTCCATTTCGTGTACAAATTAATTTTCAATAGCTTCAACCAAAAAAACAATGTAATTCTTTTCTAATGTGGAGGATCAAAATAAATTGCAACCACAGAGCATACTAAGAATAACCTCGGCTCTTGATACCACTTGTTGTGGAATAACCACGATAATATCCCACCGACTAGGTAAAGAATGTGTATGTTTCAACACCACACTATACCTCAAACTAGCTTATTGAAAATTATACAAAACTTAAAGAACAAGAGAATGTAACACCAAACTTTGTTAAATATTTCTTATAGAAATATATTACAAACTAGAACAAAAAAGAGAGAACTATTTTAACTACACAACAAGAAGTGCTTGTGTGTTTTTTTGGTGTACTAAAACTCCAAGTGAAAGCTTCTATTTATAGGCTTCAAAGAACCTCCCAAGTTGCTACCAAGTTGCCTAGTTGCATCATACAACTTGCAAAAATCAGAATCTTCAAATCTTCTAAATCTTCCATATCTTTGATAAGATTCCATACGTGAAGATTCAATGAATCATAGCAACTTGTATTATTATCCAAATGAGCCATCAGTTAACACTGACTTATTGCGATCTTGTTAGTAGCGACTATACTGATAGAAGGAATATCAGAATCAAAGTCGGAATCAATCAGCTGAAACTTTCTAAGAGGGCTGACAGTTAATTTGGAAATGGTTGTTTGCTGCAGCTTGTGATTACGGATTCTGGCGCGTTTGAGAGATTTGAGATATTTTGCTTTCTTTTTCCTGATTCTCTGGTCAAAACACCTAGTCCGGTAAGCTGGAATTTGGAACTGTTACTGACTGAATAGTGTTGTGTTGGAAGAGTCTCATCTGCATTTAGCAATAATAACAACCAGTGAATACGGGAATGATAAACAAGAGCACGTGACAGTAATTAGCAGTTTAGCACACTGGTTTAAGATACGTCTGACTGCAAATTAGTTTATGGAATCTTATAAATCAAGAAACTAGCACAAATACCATCCCTTTTACGCAAAGTTAATCAACGTGGATATCTTTTTGATCTTTATTGGATTACAAAGAATCACAAGTTGCTGCTAATTTAAGCGTTTATGCCTGCGCAAAATACATTTCAATATTAAGATATGAAAAATCATTGGTAATGATTACAACTTTCTAGTCTATATTAAGACATAAGGGTGTATAATAACCGTCCAAAGGCGTTCTAACTTGTAAATTGTAGCCCAAGTGCCCAACAACACCAATTCACTAAATACATCTGACATGCTAGTAATGGACGGAACTATGTAGGGTCCCACCCCCCCCCCCCCCCCAAAAAAAAAATTTTTGCGGCACCTAGTGTAAATATTATATGTTTTAGGGGTAATTTAGTTGAGGTTACAAACAAATCTCCGATTCCCCCACCCCCCCACCAAAAAAAATGTTCAAGTTCCGTCTATTGATGCTACATTATCATAAAATTAACTAAATATATTACACAATGAAGCTATTAATAGTTACTGATAAGGCCTATCAGTCTACCACTCACAACATACATATTAGCGTCCAGTTTATCTTTATTATTAGAGTTCAAAATAATGTAATTGGTCCCCCCCATAAGAAATACAGAATCACAAACGTTGTTTTTCTCTGTATGAAATCAATATGAACCAGCTAAAAAAAGCATTAGTGGTGTTTAGGATTGCTCTTAATATCGTTTTGAAACGGCAAATAATCAGTTAATTTTAGTGTTTGTAAGGATGTTAACTGATCATGATATCATTTTTAGACAAAGTATTTAAAATTTGCTTATTCATACTGACTTAAGGGCTGAGCAACGAGTCAAAACCGAACAGATCTGAACCGAAAATCAATTTTGTGGAAGACATGAACCGAGAACCGACCGAAGTGACTCGGTTCAGTTCGGTTTTGTGTTGGTTGTTTGGTTCAGTTAGGTCTATATGGGTTAGGTGTGTTTTCCTCCACCGAAACCGAAAATCATAAACATATACAACCGAAAACCGAACCGAATATGGTCGGTTCAGGTTCGGGTCAATTTTTCGGTTCAGTTCGGTTATTCCAATTACTTTAGCATTAAACTTTATTAATAATCAGCACTACCAAAGTAACACTAGCACAACTTAAAGTTACCTACGAAAAAGTGCTTATCAAAACTTGTATGTTTGCTAGTAATTGAGTCACAAAATCAAATACTAATAACCAGTTTGGATAAGCAGATAACAAATGAAACCGCAGTAAGCAGATAAGAAACATCTCTGATAAAGGTCCTTCAACTCTTTCCTTTTCTTCATTTCTCACACCCCTATTATTTATTTTACACTTTTCCCCCTCTTGTTTTTTTATACTTTCTAAAAGGCTAATTAACATGACTTGGTAATGTTATAACTTATAAATGTAAATTCCATAGAAGAGTTTCTGAAAGCATGTGGTATATACAAATGACCAATGACCACCGCTAAAGCTTCCTTATCTATAGTCTATACCCTTTATAAATGTCATATATTCATAAAAAAGCTTTCACTAAGTAGTTAAGAATGGACTATAGCGTACGTGTATATTGATATCAGCTATACTACTAGATAATAAGATGAACTCGATCACCTCAATGATTTACTATATAGTATCTGTTAATAATCAGCAATACCAAAGAAATTGTTGATTTGCTTATTGAAACTGAACTAAAACAGTTTGGATAAGCAATCCTAAGTTCTAAAAAACTAGTATATCAAACAAACCAAAGCAATAATCAGAGAAACAAATTGAATAAAAACTATTCCAAACATACATTAATCAGTTTAACAAATCAATCACCAAATAAAAGAAGAACTTTTACCTTTATCATTATTATCATCCGGTGACGAAAAATCATCAATATCATCATCAACCACCGAACCCGAATCCGAATGTGTAACACCCCCAAAATTTGGTACAGCGGAAGACTCAACAAGTTTTTGGGGTGCTACGGGGATTGGTATCCATTCAAAGTCATGAAAGAACGAGATAAAGTAAACATAATAAGAATACAACCAAGCGGGGTTTTAAAGTTTACATTTATCCCAAAATCATCCAAAGTCAGGCCCAAAAGAAATAAATATAGGTCCACAATAATTATCAGAGTTTTAGAAATATAGATCCATAACCGGTGCCAATGCCAAGCCTCCAATCCCAAGCATCCATAGAGCATCACTTAATTACCTGAGAAAACGTGCTAAAAGTCAGCTTTTGCTGGTGAGATCATAGGTTTAGATTCATAATTCAATATAGTGGACATATACGCAAAACGCTTGCTAGCTAGACTAGGCCTCAATCATTCAACCAAAATAATCCAACCAAATCAAATCAACCCTATAGGTGCACGCTATAGCTTAAACCAATCCAATCAATAGCTTACCTAGCTCAAGTCTAGGCCTCGCTCTATAATCAATCCAATAGCTTACCTAGTTCGGGACTAGGCCTCGCTCAACAACCAATCGATAGCTTACCTAGTTCGGGACTAGGCCTCGCTCTATAACCAAATCAATAGCTTACCTAGCTCATGTCTAGGCCTCACTCAATAACCAAATCAATAGCTTACCTAGTTCAGGACTAGGCCTCGCTTAATCCTACCTAGTTCTATAAGCATAGCAAGTTTTAAAATAAATGAAGCGATAATAGTCCACATAAAACATTTGCACGTTTCTCACCCCAAATATTGAAAACAAAGTTCAAGAGTAAAAGTGGGGCTATGACTCACCTCAAGTCCAGAAATCCTCAAAAGAAATCGATAGAAGAAAGACGTAAGCAACTCAAGCAACTCACGTAACGGCGACTACAGACTCGGCACTTCCTAACAATATCAAACTCGTTCAGAAATCATTTCCTCAAAATCAAATATTCCCATTCCCGAACGTATTCCATTTTACCTTCCAAAAATATCCATTTTTCGAATTAACTTCATATTAATTTGAAATTCGATGTTTGGTATCCATATGGGTGGAGGGTCGACACAACTCAAGCCAAAAAGCCACAACAAGCAAAAATAATAAACCAACTATAGGCCTAATGTTAGCCCAACATATTATTTAAATAATTATCGAAGCTCATCAAATCCGTCGATTTCGTAATCTCCCATATTTATTTACTTAATATATCGTTCCAAAATTATACCCAACCTAAAGCACATAGCACAAAGAATTATATTTGGTATATATCGTAGTCCAATAAATTCCCTATATATATCGTCGAATCGGCCAAATTCCACGAGATACATAGTAATTTATTACTCTACAACATATACCACAACCTATGGGCGTCGTGGGATACGATGCCCATTAATATACTCATTTTTTATCGTCAAATAAGTCGATCTAATCCGTCGATTACATAAGTCACTTGATATATAAAATGTTTATATTAAGCGTCATATATCCGTGACAACACAAAAGTCACAATATAAAGTCCACTTGGACTTCAAAGAACCACAACTCGTATAACTCGATAAGTTTCCAAATTTATAAAAATCACATTTTTAATTATTATTCACCCGACTTATCATTTATAGTTATTATTTATAACAATATTCCGACATTTATTACACTATTTGCATAGTATAATAACTATCGTTATATTATTATACGTTTACTCGTGATCGTTTTATTTTTAATATACGCATTCATATATATATATATATATATATATATATATATATATATATATATATATATATATATACGTTTATCACGTGTATATACGTATATAAACGATTATATTATCAATAATATTAATACGAGTATTATTTTTAATATTGACTTTTAAATATTTATCGAGTCATAGAATTTGGTCACATGTCCGAGTCATGACCCTCGGCTCATAGTCCAAGTCCAAATATAAGAATCAAGTCACAATAATAAATCAACTCCGTCCAAATCAATCCCATATCCACGTGCTACAACATGAGGGTCCGATTACGGCACCCAACTAACCTATCTCCGTCATCTAATGACCGTCTCACAATCGGTCCCCAAGTTCCACATTCGTCAACAACTCCAACAATCACACATGTCCAAAAGTACCATGTCCAAAATAATAGTATCATGACAATAAGAATAATCCGACAATCATAAACGACAACCAAATATTCTAATAAGCTTACGGGTTGATTTACCAAGTCAACCCGGGGCAAAATATTAAACCACAAGCATGGTGATCTCACCCGAGACCTCTTGGTCTCGGCTTGCTCCAAACGAGCCAAACCAAACGGACCATAATGGTCGAATAGCACATAAGCCACAATAACATTCGACCGGACCCAAAGGGTCACGGTCTTGCTCTCAACGAGCCATCACAAGCCAAACGGACCCTTGGGTCATCGGCGGTAAACCCAAACAACAACAACACAATGCAACGAGGGACCCCTTTAGGGTCTCGGCATGATAATCGAGCCACAAAACGCGACCCCGAGACCTCTTGGGTCACGGTCATGCTCAATCCGAGCAACAATCCTCCAAGAACCAACCAACAATCCAAAACCTTCACAAATTCAAACTCAAATCGACCCAACCCGGATACCAAACCAAAACTTTATCAAAAACCTTTCCCAATATCTTTTTACTCTTTAATTCTTGCCCCAAAAATCAATAATCCATACGAGTTTGACTCGATCTAGTCAAACCCACGTATGAAAACATGTTTTCTCACCTTCCAACTCACGGATCTATATTAACTTCAAAGAAATGGTGGTGTGGGGGTGGTGTACGCGCGACGGTGAACCAATTCGAGGGGGGAAGGGGTTCACTTTGAAGCGCGTGTGGTACTACACAAGATAGTGGAGGTGATGGGGAGTATTTTGATGATGATGTGGGTGGTGGTGGTGCGGCGGTGAGGCGGCAGCAGAGGGGGCGGCTAGGGTTTGTTGGCGAAGGAGAGAGATGTGAAAGTGGTGAGGGTGATGATTGTGTTTATGTTTGTGTTGTGTGTGTGCGTGTGGGTGATTATACCCAAAACCAAAACTGGCTCCAAGCCCACACAAACAAAAAAAATAAAAATGATAATAATAATAATGGTAATAGTATTAAAAAGGTGGGTGTGGTAACCCGATAAAATATACGCGGACCAAACCTGAAACTTTTTAAAATATACCAACCAAATTTCTCAAACCGAACTCGTTCCAAAATAATAATATTCGAACCAATATTAGAATATAATTAAAATTGTTAGGTCAACCTAGTGCCGGAGTCAATGTAGTGCCAAAGTAACGATCTCAAAATAAATCATCACGAACGAACCAAGACAAACCATAATTAAATAATCGAATCCCATAAATATCGTACGATTAAAAATCACATACCAACGTTCGTAAAATATCTCGTCACAATAAACTTTTCAAAATTATAATTTTAATGTAATGCGGGTTTTAAAAACGGCTCCCTATTTTGCCAGTTGTCACATCCTCCCAGCCTCAGAAGAAACTCGTCCCGGGTTTCTCTCAGAACAACCCATCTACAAAGTAAAAAGCTTCGGATATCTCCTTTGAAACTCATCCTCACGTTCCCACGTGAATTCCGGTCCATGCCGCGAATTCCAATGAACTTTGATGAGCGGAATACGACTTCTCTTAAGTCGTTTGATCTCTCTATCCATTATCTCAATCGGCTCTTCCACAAAATTCAAACTCTCATCCACACGAATATCCTTGATTGGTATAACTGGCGTTTCATCCGAAAGACATTTCTTCAGATTGCTAACATGAAACACATCATGAACTTTATTCAGTTCCATTGGCAATTCCAATCGATAAGCTACGGGCCCAATTCTTTCCAAAATAAGAAATGGTCCAATGTAGCGGGGATTTAGTTTCCCACGTTTCCCAAAACGTATCACACCCTTCAAAGGCGAGACTTTCAACATCACTTTGTCCCCAACCTGGAATTCTAGGGGTTTACGCCTCTGATCGGCGTAGCTTTTCTGCCTATCTCTAGCTGCTTGCAGTCGATCTCGAATTTGCGTTACCTTCTCAGTAGTTTCCAAAATAAGCTCAGGGCCTGTGAGTTGGCTATCTCCAACTTCTGCCCAACCAATAGGTGAACGACATTTATGACTATACAAAGCTTCAAATGGTGCAGCCTTAAGACTTGTGTGGTAGCTATTGTTGTAGGAGAACTCCGCAAGGGGTAGATATTTCTCCCAGCCTTTACCAAAGTCTATGATGCTTGCACGAAGCATATCCTCCAAAGTCTGAATAGTTCTCTCACTTTGACCATCGGTGTGGGGGTGATATGCAGTACTCATATCAAGTCTCGTCCCCAAAGCGGTTTGAAGTGATCGCCACAATGCTGACGTGAAGCGGCTGTCGCGATCAGAAATAATCGATATCGGAACTCCATGACGAGAAACAATCTCCTTCACATACAACCTCGCAAGTTTATCCACACTATCATCTTCAATAATTGCCAGGAATTGAGCATACTTAGTCAAACGATCCACAATTACCCATATAGCGTCGCAACCGCTAGCTGTCTTTGGTAATTTGGTAATAAAGTCCATCGTGATTCGCTCCCATTTCCAAATCGGGAGTTCTGGCTGCGTCAATAATCCTGACGGTCTTTGATGTTCGGCTTTAACCTTAGAGCAAGTCAAACACTTGCTAACATACAATGCTATATCTGCCTTCATATTTGGCCACCAATATAACTTTTTCAAATCCTGGTACATCTTGTCAGACCCAGGATGAATAGAGTATCTTGACTTATACGACTCGTGCATAATCAACTCTCGAATTCCTCCATATAATGGTACCCAACTTCGCTCTCCAAAACATAATACTCCATCAGAACGCTTAACCAATCCCTTCTCATTTTCTGCCATCCCAAATATGTTTTCAGCAGCTCGATTCTCTGCTTTCAATGCTTCCGTTTGAGCTTCAAATATTTGAGACGGTAATGGTGATACGATAGTCATTCCTAATGACCTAACTCGTAACGGTGGAATTCTCTCCTTTCGACTAAGAGCATCAGCAACAACGTTTGCTTTACCCGGATGGTAGCGAATTTCACAATCATAATCGCTTCGCAACTCAATCCAACGTCGCTGTCTCATGTTGAGCTCTTTTTGGTTCAAAATGTGTTGCAGGCTTTTGTGGTCAGTAAACACTACACACTTGGTTCCATACAAGTAATGTCTCCATATCCTCAAGGCAAATACCACAGAACCTAACTCCAAATCATGGGTGGTGTAGTTCTTCTCGTGCTTCTTGAGCTGTCGGGAAGAATAAGCTATTACTTTCTCTCGTTGCATTAATACAACTCCTAAACCTTTATGAGAAGCGTCACAATAGACGACGAAGTCCTCGTTACCTTCGGGTAACGCCAAGATAGGAGCACTACACAACATTTCCTTAAGTAACTGAAATGCTTCCTCTTCCTTATCTCCCCATTCATACTTAACACTCTTTTGAGTCAATTTGGTCAACGGCTTTGCTATCTTCGAAAATCCTTCCATGAATCTTCGGTAATAACCGGCTAATCCGAAAAATTGACGAACTTCTGTTGGGGTCGTAGGTGCAGCCCAATCTTTAATCGCTTCAATCTTAGCAGGATCCACATGAACTCCTCGTCTATCAATCACATGACCTAGAAATTGTACCGTCGGAATCCAAAATTCACATTTCGAAACCTTGGCATACAGTTTCTCCTTCCTGAGTAATTCTAAGATAAGTCTTAGATGCTCCTCATGCTCCTTCTCACTCTTCGAATAAATCAGAATGTCATCGATGAACACAATCACAAATTTATCTAAGTAAGGCTTACACACCCGATTCATGAGGTCCATGAATACCGCCGGTGCGTTCGTCAACCCAAACGGCATCACCTGAAACTCGTAATGCCCGTAACGGGTTCTGAAAGCCGTCTTCGGAATATCTTCCTCGCGAACTCGAAGCTGATGATATCCCGATCTCAAATCGATCTTTGAATACACACTCGATCCTTGAAGCTGATCGAACAAATCGTCGATCCTCGGTAACGGGTATCTATTCTTCACCGTTAACTTGTTCAACTCTAGATAATCAATACACATGCGAAACGATCCATCCTTCTTCTTCACAAATAAGACCGGGGCTCCCCAAGGTGAAGAACTTGGTCTTATAAATCCTTTTTCGGCTAACTCCACTAGTTGCTTCGACAACTCTTCCAGTTCGGTAGGTGCAAGACGATAAGGCGCTCTTGCTACAGGTGCAGCACCAGATATCAACTCAATTTGAAATTCCACTTGTCTAGTAGGCGGAATTCCCGGCAATTCATCGGGAAACACATCCGAAAAATCACGAACTGTAGGTACATATCCAATGCACCTTTCCTTTTTCTCCTTCCCTCATTTCTCAGAGATTTAAGCTAAGAAAAAGCAACTTCCTTTTTCCAATAGCTTCGGCAACTTAGTGCAAGATATGACCGCTAATCTAGATGGGCCTGTCAAATCCTTTCTATCTCCTGGTATGTTCAGAATCTCCTTGCCGTATGGCACCCGCACGATCTTCTCATCGCAAATTATATGAGCACGATATTTCGACAACCAATCCATACCAATAATGACATCAAAATTTCCTAATGTGACGGGTAGAAGATCTATGTTGAAAGGACGATTCAGAAAGTTTAACGTGCAACCGCGAATGATAGTCCTAATCCTCTCTATGTTCCCATTAGCTAACTCTACATCATAACCAATTCCTAAGGCCATCGGGGGTTTCTCTAGTAAGGGTGCAAACTTAGTGGACACAAAACTCTTATCGGCACCAGTATCAAATAGTATGGAAGCATAACGATTATTGAGAAGGAACGTACCATTAACGACGTTCGGATCTTCTCCTCCCTCGTTCCCAAGTGCATACACTCTCCCATGAGCAGCTCCAGCTTCCACACGTTGGTCCCCATTATCTTGTCGTCCACGATTTCCTCCAGCTCCACGGTTTCCATTATTGTACCCATTACCACCCGATCCTTGATTTCCTCGGTTCCACGATTCCCTACACTTATTCCGATAATGTCCCTTCTTTCCACATCCATAGCAAGTAACATTTGCCTTGCTCATAGTTTCAGGAGTAGCTTGAACCATAGCAAGTGGTCGAGCTCTACAATCCTTAGCTATGTGTCCCATCTTAGAGCAATTCTTGCACATCACAGTACATCGACCAGAATGATGCTTATAACATCGATTACACTTGGGTGCATCTCCATTGTAGTTCTTCTTATCTCCATCTCCCATAGCATAAGCTCTAGTAGTTGTTTGTCGCTTGTTTCAACGGTCATTATCCTTAGAGTGATCATCCCTCTTCCTCTTTCCATTCTTGTCTTTCTCAGCTTCTTCCAATGCCAAAGAGTCCATCAATTGTTGAGCGATAGTGATAGCCTCATGAATGTGTTGACATAAATAATGTGTGAAAACGTTATTCATATCTTTCGATATCTCTATATTTTGACGATCACAAAATGTAAAATCGTCAATCGTATAATTACTACGTAAACAAGTATTAAGCTAGTTTATATCACTATATCCAACTTAATCACTTAAGGTATGGATAAACAAGTGCTTAATACATCTCATGATCAAAGGGGTAGTTAATTAACTAACACAAAGTTTATTTAATCATATAAACATATTATATATTTTTGAAAAACACTTTTGGTAATAAAGAAAAATGTTTTAATCATACTAAATATATGATTTCAAATATTTAACCAAAATCAGTTAGTTTTTCACCAAATAAACTTTCCCCACTAAAAGACAAGTTTTATGGCCGTTACAGTTGGGCGGCCCCCTTAATTATAAGGGGCGGTCCCCTTAATTTTAAGGGGGCCGGCCATGCTTTAAGGGGACCTGCCAGGCTCCCCTGTCAGAATTCTTCTCCTATAAATACCACCTTAATTCTGGAATTTTTCCCCACCTTTTGCACGAAATTTTCAGATCTATAACTCTCTAAACATTCTCTAAAACCCTTTGATCATTAGTATATTAATCCTTGTTTCAAGTGATTCAATCCCTAATCATCCATTCTCATTCAAAGTGCAAAAGAATAACACTCTCTCTACAACCAAGCTCAAGAGGTGTTGAAGAATAGTTGTGCATAGTGTATATATATATATATTCATTTGTGAATATTGTGTTGTGCTTGTGATTAGTTGTGTAGATAATAGAAGTTGATAAGTAGTGAAATAGGATAGTTGTGAAGATAGGTGTGAAGTAGAAGATTGGTGTGTAGTATATTGGTGTGAAGAAGTTGTGTAGAAGGTGTGACTTAGGTGTGACGAAATTGTGGTGTGAAAAGTGGTGTGTAGATTGGTGTGTAAATTGGTGTGTAAGGTTTTCTCCGCCAAAAGGGAGTTTGTTGACATAGTGAAGAAAACTCTCGAGTAGGTGACTCGGGGAGTGGAGTAGGAACAAGGAAGGTGTCCTTGTAGCCGAACCACTATAAATCCTTGTGTTGTGGTTTGATCTTTCTAACTCTTCTCATTACTTATTTATTTACCTTTACTATATTAGTTTTGTTAGTTAGTTACCATACAATTGTTCATATAGTGCAAGTATTGAATTCACATAAACTAGAATCGAAGTTTTTAAAACAAACTTGTGTTTATAAATTTTAAAAGGACGTAAAACTATTCAACCCCCCTTCTAGTTTTCCACAATTGGTATCAGGAGCCACGTCTAGCAAGATCTTTAAAATATATTGTATTTTAAAACTTGTAACGATCTATGGAATCTGAAAAATATTTAGAAGGGCAATCTATGCAAAGACCACCACTATTTGAAAGTGATGGATTTTTATATTGGAAAAATCGATTCGAAACTTATGTGAAATCAAAAGATCTAGATCTTTGGCATATTATTACCAATGGTGATTTTTTACCTATTCAAAATAATCCCGAAACTAAGAAAGATGAAATCGTACCTTTTGAAAAACAAAATGATGATTTAAAAAGAAAACTTGCTAAAAATAATGAAGCAAAAATGGTTATTTACAATGCGCTACCACGTAAAGAGTACGGAAAGATCTTTATGTGTGAAACCGCAAAAGAAATTTGGAACTCTTTATTAATAACCCACCAAGGTAATAATCAAGTCAAAGATAACAAAATAGATCTACTTGTTCAACAATATGAGCAATTCACGATTCCGGAAGAGGAATCAATTGATAATGCTTTTGCTAGATTTAACACCATAATCACAAGTTTAAAAGCACTTGATGAGAATTTCTCTAGTAAGAATTTTGTTAGGAAGTTTCTTAGAGCTCTTCACCCAAAATGGCGAGCTAAAGTGACGGCTATTGAAGAATCGAAGAATTTGTCAACGCTACAACTTGATGAATTAATTGGTAATTTAAAAGTCTACGAAGCTATAATAAAGAAGGACTCCGAAATGGTTAAAGGGAAACGAGAGCAAAGCAAGTCAATCGCCTTGAAAGCTAGAAAGGAATCCAACAACGAAGATAGCTCATCTTCCGAAAGCGAAGACGAAGAATATGCCATGGCCGTAAGAGATTTCAAGAAATTCTTCAAAAGGCGAGGAAGATTCGTTAGACAACCACACGATGAAAGAAGAACATCTCAAAAGAATAATGATGACAAGTATAGCAAGAATGAATGAAAATGTTTCAAGTGTGGTGATCCGAATCACCTTATTGGAAAATGTCCAATGATGACAAGTGATCAAAATCAAAGAGCGTTTGTTGGAGGTGCCTGGAGTGATAGCGATGAAGATGAGAAAGAAACAACAAAGGAAGAAAAGTGTCTCATGGCTAAAACATCAAGTGAGGTACGTTCCGAAACCGAATATTTTAGTGATGAAAATTTATCAATAGATGAAAAAGACTTAGATAGTGAATACAATAGATTATGCAAACTAGGACAACAAGTTATGGCTAAAAACAAATCACTAAAATACATAAATAACCAATTAGAAAATGAAGTACTTGAACTAAAAATTAAAATACATCAACTTGAGAAAGGTAAAGAAACTTTTGAAGAATGTAAATCATGTCAAGTACTTAGAAGTGAAAACAACAAACTTAAGGAAAAAATTTATAAACTTGATAAATTTGAAAATAGTAGTAACTCACTTAGTAAAATTATAAGTTTTCAAAGAATATCCGGAGATAAAACCGGTCTAGGTTTCAACTCAACCGAAGCCTCAACAAGTGAAGTTAAAAATGTTAAATTTGAAAGCGAACTTAAGGAACTAAAACCTTCAAAACCTAATCCTGAGTATATACTCATAAATGATAAGAAAATACATCTAGCTAGTAATGAAGAAATAAAACCATTTCATAAACCATCTTTAAAAACCAAAGTAGGATCGTCCAAAACTAAAACAAGATCTAAAACACCACCACCTAGGAAACCAAATAATTCTTACCCTAGACCTAAAACACCTCAATCAAGAGTAAACCAAAGTAGACAAAACTTTAACAATAATCAACAAATGTGGCACTTCAATCCATGGGGAATGTTTCCACCATATATGCACCCAAGTCAAATACATAACATGTTCGGGACAAACAACTTTGGTCAAATAAGACCATGGGGACCAACGTGAAAACTTTCGCCACTCATACATGGAAATCTTTGATGTCACCTCGTGTTCGGACTTTCCTTTGAAGATTTTGAAGTTTAACACATTGAAGACGAAAGGTACACATTTCCTTTTATTTCCTTGTAAACAAATACATGCTTACTTTAGTATCTAGCTTTTATATGATTTTGATTGGTTCATTATTCTCTCTAGTCTTTACTTCTATACATATATATACTTATTTACTTATACTATATCTAAATATATATATATATATATATATATATATATATATATATATATATATATATATATATATATATATATATATATATATATATATACACTTAGTTATATCTAGGATCTTATAACCTAGAAAACTCATTTGTTGATTTTCTAGAACTAGAAATTGTTCATTTACGAACCTTTTCTTTTCCCCACTTGCCTTATTGAACTTTATTGTTCAACAACACTCATGCTGATGAAGAGAGATGAGTCGAAAAATCTATGGATGAAACAAACTCCCGGCTTCCGTTGCATTCGTCTCCTTCTTTTATTCTCGTCTTATAAGCCCATACTACATACATATATATTTATATATATACATATACTTTTTAACCTTCCACAACGTTCTCGTGTACTTGACATGTAACACCCCAACCCGATAAGGGTAGAAGTATTACATTACAGTGACATATCAGAACAAACACAAGCATATGATTCATACATACAACGAAATTCAGGGTTACAAATGAAAATCTGAAACTACAAGGTTACAAAACAATAAATACTATGTCTAATAAAGTGAAACTTCATCTAATCGTCTCTAGTCCAAAGCATAGTCTTCTAAGTCCAGTCACACTCTCTTCCCATAACCCAGCTTCCTACTAAAAACCTGCCGCAGGAAAAGGAAATGCGGCTGAGCTTAAAAAGCCCAGTGAACAGATACATATACAAAGCAATGATAATGAAATAGAACTGAAATATAGTGCATTGGGGAATATCATAAGAAATAAACAAATGAATAATAGAAATGAAGGAATAGGATAGTCCTCCACCACGAGCCCAAAACTCAAAGTCATAACTCAAAGTCATAAGCCTTCAATTCATAATCTCACAATCAGAGGGGATACCTCTCAGGCAACCAGATAATATGAGGGGTGTCCTCATGTATCATAAGGGTGGAGTGATCAGCTCCCAGGGGTTGTGAAGGGCATGTATAGCACACAGTACCAATCACCTCAAAGTCAACTCAAAGTCATAGTTAAATCCACTAAGCATACATGTCTAGGATTGCAACCCATACGCCCCTTACTCAAAGTCATATACTCAAAGTCATAATGGCCATAATAGTAATCATAAAAAGGGACGGCGTGAGAAATCACTCACCCACACATGAGTCATGCCAGTGGTGCATCACAGACATGCCTATGGTACCTCCATAGGTAGGAGAAACATAAATGGCTCGGGTATCAAACTAAGAGTCAGGTCTCAAAGTCATGCAAAAGGTCATATAGCAAAGGTTTATCTCAGAATCATATCAAAGGTTCATAATAGCAGTTCATAACAAAGGGTTCATATCAGAAATAGTATTCAAGGTCCAATCAGAGTTTATCAGGTCAAGGTTCATATTCAAAAATCAATTCATGGTTCAGTTCAAAAGTCCGTTTCAAAAGTTTCTATTAAAAGTCCAATTTAAATAATCTTTTAAAACAGTTTTCATAAAAATGGTCTTTCAAAATATAGTGTTCATGAAAGTTAAATAACCTTTCTTTTAAAAAGAAATTTAGCATCATTTATAAACATCTTTTCAAATCGGTTCTTCTCAAAACATCTCCATGGTATCATTAAGAAGGTTTTCATAGCATAGGTTCATAACGGAGGTCATATCAAGTGGGATCAACAGAGAAAGTTCAAGTAAAGGGGATCATAGCAATGGCATCAATTCGGGAACTAACGGATCAGAATATGAAAGAGATCATGAGAAACCTTTTGAGAAAGGTCAGAATATCTGTACCTCAATCGCCATCGAAATCATAACATACGTAAGCATATGGAAACACTCCTTCTTCAACGAATCTACACGAATTAATGATCGGCTTATTATTAATAACTTATTCAATTCAGATTTCTCATTTTAGTTGGCTTTCCAGTTTTAGTACCTTTCCATTTAAAGTGACTTTCCACTTTTAGCAGGTTTCCATAAATAGTAAGTTTCCACTTTTAGAAAGTTTCCATAATTAGAAAGTTGAATCATTATTAATGGAATCAAAGTATCTTTTAACATATTTACACATTTGGTCCTTAGGGTTTCATAACTTTACATTTTAACCCTTTACTTTCCAAAATTACACTTTAAACCTTTTAGTATTCAAAGTTACACATTAAACCCTTAGCTTATCCATTTTACATAATGATCCCTTATTTTATCATGTTATACGAATATACCTTCAAGTATTCACAATTTACACTTTAAGTCCTTCAAGTTATCAAAGTTACATATTTAACCCTTTAATTTACAATTACAACTTTTAATTCTTAATAATTACATATTAAGCCATTAATTTACCAAATTAGCACATAATCCCTTGAATACTTTTAAATACTCAAAACAGTTCCAAGTTTCTGAAAATTACATTTTTAGTCCCTCTCTTTTAATTAATTACAAATCGCACCAATTAAATACAATTAATTCATTTTCTTGTAATATTTACACTTAGAACCCTCAAGTTATATTTTTCCCATATTCCTACTGATTTATATGACGTTACAAAAATATCCCAGAAGTTTCAAAGTTGGCAAAACACACCCTTATACTATTAATTTTCCAATCGGTTTATATTAAAATTAACCAAAACTATAACAAACCCTAAAATCAAATGCTAATCATTACCCCATGATTCTAACTACCTTAAACCATCATTAATTACCAGATCTCATGCCTCAAACTCTAACCCTAATCGATTTAGGGTTTTCTTTTATTTTCCCTTTTATTTTCTAATTAGCCGATTTATAAATTAATTAATAATACAATATTTAGGCCTCCATAATTCTAACCAATATTTTTCTGAGATTATACATATTATATAGAGTTCATAAAAATTAGTGTTCACGCCCAGAAAATTCATGTATAATTATTTAGAGTTTTGTGGCATTTTTGGGGTTTAAATTCGTAAATCATTCATAGAACATGCATGGATCGAACCAAACATTTTATTTGATGTTTATAAGGTATAAAGGACCTGAGAAAAATACCAAATCAAGAATGGAACGTGTAGAGAGGGCTGTACAAATTATAGCATACGCGTAGAGCCAAAACGATCCAAAATCACCATGACTTCACCAATGATCTTCCAACCTTGAAACCAATTTTCGTGGGTCTTATATGATGTAAGGAACATCAGAAAAATAAGAAATCATTTTTATAGAGGTCGTATGAAGCATAACGAATTTACCTTTGTTTTAGGGCTCGACACAAAGAAAACAATGCTACGATCGTGTAAGGCTTCAACAATTCGAATGGGATTTTTCTTGGCTTCTTAGGATGTTGATGAATCACAGAAAAATGCTTGAGAGTGAAGGGAGAGTCGAATGGAGGCTAAGAGATTTCTTTGGTGTGTTATTTTTCAATCGGTAATTAGGGTTTAGTGTAAAAAAGGTATGGATTGACTATAAAAGATGGAATGCCGTGTGATGGGGGGGGGGGGGGGGATAGGACCAGAAATTTCGAGATTTTGGTTAGGAGAAAATCTCTTGATGATTATCTTGTACATTTACCATAAGTAGATCCATTTAAATTTAATTTAAATCAAAATAAACCACATATTAAGTCAATCGGCCCTATAGGGGTATTTTGGTAATTTCACCACTTGTATAAATGTTAAATGTAATTGTTAAAATTATTTGGATACATAACTTATGCATTGTTAGGAGTTTGGGATTTATTTGGTACTTTAATAAGCTTTTAATTAAATTTCAAATTGGTAAGGGCAATTTGGTCTTTTCACATGTTCTCAGATTTTAGGTGTTACAACTTCTTCCCCTCTAAAAAGAAAAATTTCGTCCTCGAAATTTGCAGTCGCGAAGTTAGACGAAGTCGTAGCAAACCGCAAAAGTCGTCACAACATTCTCACGCCCGGGGAGGTTCTTCCAAAAGATATTCAGACCAACTGGTTTCTCATGACTCGTAATTATTGTCAAAACAGTTTCAGATTTCTCAGAAGGGCATATCATATTGAATTTGAATCAAAAGGATAATGTACCAAACATAACGGATGATAAACGAATTCTCCAGGAAGAGGTATAAAAATACATAGGATTTTCATCGAATTGATTAGGCGAATCAGATGAGAATACATTGAATTGTAGCAAACATGGGGTGATATACGGTTTAACCCTTCAGCTTCTCAGATAGTCTCGGCTTTTAGATAACCTTCCAAAGGTATTCTCATAAGCAAACAGGTCTCATTTCCTCAAAGTCCACAATCACATATTTTACTCATAGCAGATCATAATGAACAACTTCACGAATGCGAATCGTATACGGACAGAAAACATATCGTTAGATATCGTCAACGGCAGAAATTTCATAATGGAACCTAAGATCCTTATCAGAAGTTGCAAAGATCAGCAAAACACGTGTCGAGAGTCCAAACGTATCGAATCGTATAACAAGGACAGCATATCAAACGTATAGGTAGAATGAACCTAAAGTCTCACTAAACTCAGATGATCTTGATCAGACGCCAGAATTCTAAAGCTTCTAAGGCACTTCTTAAAATATCATATGCCCACCATAAGTGCACGTTATATGATGTAAGTATTATCACGTTGGCCAGGCGTCATAATACTGGCATCATATACATATGCCCTCATGATGATCATACTTTATCTCAAGTCGTGAACACCCAAACTTATTTAAATCCACCTAGTCCACCTATAGTCTCAGAGGTCACCAAAATCAAACAACATAACTAAGAGAACGAAATTACTCGAAGAGTAACGGAGATCCGAGAATGTCATTCAAAATTAAGGTACGTCATCAGTAACGTCAATTCTTTACAGCATCATCTCGTCTAAACACAATGTCCGCTTTCAAATCCGTCCACTCATTTACAAATTTCAAAATTTCTTCTAAGTTGGAGTAGTCTGTTTATTCTTGTCCGTCTTACCTCATGATTAAGAGAATATAAAATTCGAGTCTGGTTCCTCAAGCCTTCAGCAACTCTTCTTGGTACCGTGGCGTCGTAGCGGTAGTCTCTGACACGATCACTGTGCATCCCTCCATCCGCAGGTCTGCTTCTGCTCTCAATTCATCTTAGTACAACTAAAATGAATAGAGAAACAAGACTGCGTTTCTTCGACAGGTCTTCTAACATAGCTCCAGGTTTTAAGGTACATGATGTTGTTGTCGACTCCAGGTTGTGTGTTGAATGGTTCGTCTTCTTTGGTCTGGTTGTCTTGGTGCCCAAACTGAAATCTTCACGTGTTGCGTGATGCATGATTGAGCACTATCCTAGTTCCTCACTTCTTCTTGTATGCTTCTTCCATGGTAATGCTTGTCGCAACCATCTTCTACGACTCTTCCACCAAGTTTCTAACTCCGATAACGATCTTCGATCTTGGTCCTTCTTATGAAAGCTCTGTCTTTACATTATACAGGTTAGTGTTGTCTATTATGCTTTCTGAACGTCAATCAAATTTCTCTTCCAGAACAAAGGGTCGTCTCACCAATAATCTCTATGTTCTTCTTTCGTTTTAGAACACAACACAATGTCATACTATGACAATTTGTCCAAAACACGCGAAAAACATGATTATTCTAGCCAACACCATTGGCATCATTCAAGTTCATAAAAGTTATAACGAGTGCAAAGGCAACTTCAGAAATCATCTCAGGGAATTTTCACATCGCCTTCTTTCTTCTTCAGGAACTGAAATACTTCCCAAAGGTTACTCTCGGTTAGTTAACCCCCTTCTTAGAAGTTTTTGTGGTTGCTTCTTCAGTCCTTCAAATCTAAAATGATGCAATCAGACGCGGAGTTTCAAAGGAAGACCAAATTAATTATTGATACGCGGAAACAGATAATGATTAGTGATAGTGGTACGTTTAAGTTCACGATAGTCGATACGTCATCGCATACTTCTCTCGTTCTTCTTCATAAACAAACAAGAGCATCTAAAGAGAATCACCAAGGTTAAAAATCATATTCCATCAGCTCCTTCAATCTCTCAACTTCTATGGCACCATGGTTTCTTCACTGATATCAGTTCAATGTCCACTCTACTTCTTAAGCAGGAAGGAGTACCAAAAAGTTCATCAGAGAATACCGGAAAATCTTCGTATGACAAAATATTTCCCAATAGTAGAACTTTCCAAGGGTTGATAATAATGGTTTTCAGGACAACTTGGTAATCACATGAGTTTGGGGTAGGTGTTTCCATAGTGACAGAAATTTTAGCAGATGTAGAGAGTCATCATAATGGAATAGGGTGAAGCAGATTTTTAAGGTCACATTTCAGATATGGTAGTCTATGGTATCTTCACGAATAGCCATTCAGTCCAAAAGACCGTACAATCAGACATCTCAAAGTCAAAGGATTCATAGAGTGAATACAGTCGTCAAATCATACAGATAGTTCATATATCAGAGTCAAGTACATGGTTCAACAAAAATGTTGGGATGGATAAACGAACAGTTCAATGTGTGGGAATTTCGTTTAGCTTCTTAGCATAAGTAGCAGGTAGGATGTGTATCATTGGTAATACGAATATCGTATAATCGTCAATTGTGAGAGGTACAGAATCTCAGTTATCAGCATCATCATGCTTAGTTAACAAATCCATATAGAGATAGTATTTACATCATACCCTTCCAAAGGAAACGGTTGGCAGAACAAGGTTCATCATTCAAAGAGAGGAAACAAAACTTCTCATATTCGTGGTTCATAATTACCAAAATTCTCATAGGAGTAATAATGGATCATACAGAGTTAAGTAGTATCGGATGATACATTTATACCCAGCATAAGTAATGAATTTACAGAATGTGTCGAACACATTGTGGTTGAATGACCCACGATGTGGTCGAAAAGGTGTCAAACAACTTATCAAACAAATCGGAGGCGGAGATCAAAATCTGAAGGTGAAACTTAAATGTGTAAGGTATCCAGGTAGCCTTCCGAGGTATTCCAAACTTACTTGGTTACTAAGCTTAAGTTGCAAAACTTCTAACTTCTGAAACAAAGGTCCTTATAAGGCTTATCTAAGAGCAAAGGCACGATCAGAGTGATATGGAAGCAAATGATACTTACATAAATATCTTAGTCTACCCATTCCTCACTGGTAATAACTTAGGTTCCTATGGGGAATCCTAATGTAAAGTTTCAAAGGTTGTCTTATGAGCGCCTACAGTGGAAACTTAGGGGTCCAAACTTCACAGGTCAAGGGTAAATGTATTACGAATCGCAGCCTGGTCTCTGATACCATAATTGTAACACCCCAACCCGATAAGGGTAGAAGTATTACATTACAGTGACATATCAGAACAAACACAAGCATATGATTCATACATACAACGAAATTCAGGGTTACAAATGAAAATCTGAAACTACAAGGTTACAAAACAATAAATACTATGTCTAATAAAGTGAAACTTCATCTAATCGTCTCTAGTCCAAAGCATAGTTTTCTAAGTCCAGTCACACTCTCTTCCCATAACCCAGCTTCCTACTAAAAACCTGCCGCAGGAAAAGGAAATGCGGCTGAGCTTAAAAAGCCCAGTGAACAGATACATATACAAAGCAATGATAATGAAATAGAACTGAAATATAGTGCATTGGGAAATATCATAAGAAATAAACAAATGAATAATAGAAATGAAGGAATAGGATAGTCCTCCACCACGAGCCCAAAACTCAAAGTCATAACTCAAAGTCATAAGCCTTCAATTCATAATCTCACAATCAGAGGGGATACCTCTCAGGCAACCAGATAATATGAGGGGTGTCCTCATGTATCATAAGGGTGGAGTGATCAGCTCCCAGGGGTTGTGAAGGGCATGTATAGCACACAGTACCAATCACCTCAAAGTCAACTCAAAGTCATAGTTAAATCCACTAAGCATACATGTCTAGGATTGCAACCCATACGCCCCTTACTCAAAGTCATATACTCAAAGTCATAATGGCCATAATAGTAATCATAAAAAGGGACGGCGTGAGAAATCACTCACCCACACATGAGTCATGCCAGTGGTGCATCACAGACATGCCTATGGTACCTCCATAGGTAGGAGAAACATAAATGGCTCGGGTATCAAACTAAGAGTCAGGTCTCAAAGTCATGCAAAAGGTCATATAGCAAAGGTTTATCTCAGAATCATATCAAAGGTTCATAATAGCAGTTCATAACAAAGGGTTCATATCAGAAATAGTATTCAAGGTCCAATCAGAGTTTATCAGGTCAAGGTTCATATTCAAAAATCAATTCATGGTTCAGTTCAAAAGTCCGTTTCAAAAGTTTCTATTAAAAGTCCAATTTAAATAATCTTTTAAAACAGTTTTCATAAAAATGGTCTTTCAAAATATAGTGTTCATGAAAGTTAAATAACCTTTCTTTTAAAAAGAAATTTAGCATCATTTATAAACATCTTTTCAAATCGGTTCTTCTCAAAACATCTCCATGGTATCATTAAGAAGGTTTTCATAGCATAGGTTCATAACGGAGGTCATATCAAGTGGGATCAACAGAGAAAGTTCAAGTAAAGGGGATCATAGCAATGGCATCAATTCGGGAACTAACGGATCAGAATATGAAAGAGATCATGAGAAACCTTTTGAGAAAGGTCAGAATATCTGTACCTCAATCGCCATCGAAATCATAACATACGTAAGCATATGGAAACACTCCTTCTTCAACGAATCTACACGAATTAATGATCGGCTTATTATTAATAACTTATTCAATTCAGATTTCTCATTTTAGTCGGCTTTCCAGTTTTAGTACCTTTCCATTTAAAGTGACTTTTCACTTTTAGCAGGTTTCCATAAATAGTAAGTTTCCACTTTTAGAAAGTTTCCATAATTAGAAAGTTGAATCATTATTAATGGAATCAAAGTATCTTTTAACATATTTACACATTTGGTCCTTAGGGTTTCATAACTTTACATTTTAACCCTTTACTTTCCAAAATTACACTTTAAACCTTTTAGTATTCAAAGTTACACATTAAACCCTTAGCTTATCCATTTTACATAATGATCCCTTATTTTATCATGTTATACGAATATACCTTCAAGTATTCACAATTTACACTTTAAGTCCTTCAAGTTATCAAAGTTACATATTTAACCCTTTAATTTACAATTACAACTTTTAATTCTTAATAATTACATATTAAGCCATTAATTTACCAAATTAGCACATAATCCCTTGAATACTTTTAAATACTCAAAACAGTTCCAAGTTTCTGAAAATTACATTTTTAGTCCCTCTCTTTTAATTAATTACAAATCGCACCAATTAAATACAATTAATTCATTTTCTTGTAATATTTACACTTAGAACCCTCAAGTTATATTTTGCCCATATTCCTACTGATTTATATGACGTTACAAAAATATCCCAGAAGTTTCAAAGTTGGAAAAACACACCCTTATACTATTAATTTTCCAATCGGTTTATATTAAAATTAACCAAAACTATAACAAACCCTAAAATCAAATGCTAATCATTACCCCATGATTCTAACAACCTTAAACCATCATTAATTACCAGATCTCATGCCTCAAACTCTAACCCTAATCGATTTAGGGTTTTCTTTTATTTTTCCTTTTATTTTCTAATTAGCCGATTTATAAATTAATTAATAATACAATATTTAGGCCTCCATAATTCTAACCAATATTTTTCGGAGATTATACATATTATATAGAGTTCATAAAAATTAGTGTTCACGCCCAGAAAATTCATGTATAATTATTTAGAGTTTTGTGGCGTTTTTGGGGTTTAAATTCGTAAATCATTCATAGAACATGCATGGATCGAACCAAACATTTTATTTGATGTTTATAAGGTATAAAGGACCTGAGAAAAATACCAAATCAATAATGGAACGTGTAGAGAGGGCTGTACAAATTATAGCATACGCGTAGAGCCAAAATGATCCAAAATCACCATGACTTCACCAATGATCTTCCAACCTTGAAACCAATTTTCGTGGGTCTTATATGATGTAAGGAACATCAGAAAAATAAGAAATCATTTTTATAGAGGTCGTATGAAGCATAACGAATTTACCTTTGTTTTAGGGCTCGACACAAAGAAAACAATGCTACGATCGTGTAAAGCTTCAACAATTCGAATGGGATTTTTCTTGGCTTCTTAGGATGTTGATGAATCACAGAAAAATGCTTGAGAGTGAAGGGAGAGTCGAATGGAGGCTAAGAGATTTCTTTGGTGTGTTATTTTTCAATCGGTAATTAGGGTTTAGTGTAAAAAAGGTATGGATTGACTATAAAAGATGGAATGCCGTGTGATGGGGGGGGGGATAGGACCAGAAATTTCGAGATTTTGGTTAGGAGAAAATCTCTTGATGATTATCTTGTACATTTACCATAATTAGATCCATTTAAATTTAATTTAAATCAAAATAAACCACATATTAAGTCAATCGGCCCTATAGGGGTATTTTGGTAATTTCACCACTTGTATAAATGTTAAATGTAATTGTTAAAATTATTTGGATACATAACTTATGCTTTGTTAGGAGTTTGGGATTTATTTGGTACTTTAATAAGCTTTTAATTAAATTTCAAATTGGTAAGGGCAATTTGGTCTTTTCACATGTTCTCAGATTTTAGGTGTTACATGACAACTTGATAAATTTCATCCAAAACGATCAAGAAAATTTAATTGGCAAATTGTCGATTAAAAGTGTCAAGTAATTCCTTTCGTGCGAATACCCTCCAACGTATTTTTTATTAAATATAAATCTAATACATACATATGAATAATTTTCTGCTCCTTCCAGAACCCAAAATCACAAAAATCGAATTTTGGAGGGCGGCCCCCTTAATGTTTAAGGGGACCGGCAGCCAAATGAAGGGCGGCCCCCTTAATGTTTAAGGGGGCCGGCCATCTGATTGTTCAAACCCGTTTTTCTCCTTTTTCCTTTTGCCAAACACTCCACTTTTTCACACTTCTCTTCCCTTGCTTCTGCTGTGACAAAAACCAAAACCCAAAAACCTCTCAAATCACTTCCAAATCACACAATTCGGGTTAATTCGCAAAGGGCAAATTCATCTAACACAATCACCATTACATGTTGTAAGTTTTTCATAACACATTTCATCTAATTTCATCTTATTTTGTCACAACTCACCATTTCAGGTCATTTCTCGAACTTTGGAAAAACACTATTCATCAAACACTATTCATCAGTTTGCTATTCATCATTTTTGGTATCAGTTTGACATTCCGAGAAGCATTCAGAAATTTTACTATTCACTGAACACTATTCATTTCGGAAAAAGATTTCATCATTCACGTGCATTACACATTTCATCGTAAATTTAGTTTACGGGTATTCAAATTCGCGTAACCGGATTGGTTTAGGTGCGAATTCATTTCATTAGTGTTAAGGACACTGCATACGGACAAGAGACAGTCTGCAAATCATCAGTAGGTCATTTACATGTTATACCACTCTTAGGATTTTCAAATTATATATTTTATACATTTAACGTTTTATGTATAAGTATTTATAATAAACGTTAACACCCGGTTTATAAACACGACGAATATATCTAAATATTCCCACAATGGTCCCGACATATTTTTATATCCATTATATCATCATAAAAGTTATTACATTCATTTACCCAGTATTTTGGAATTTTACGTTTTCCAGTTCAGCGTTTTACGCGAATTACGCGTTTTTAACCCATGTTTCCAGTTTTAACAACGTTCAAGCAACCCGATGGAACTTACCATTCATTTTTATTTTATTATGGAGTATTTTCACAAGTTTAGTCATTCTTTCAAGTTTCATATTTTTACGATGCCCGAATTTACGTGTCGCGGTTTAAAACTTTACGTTTTGCGATTAACGGAACCAAAACCGACTCTCTGAACTAGATTACCAAGCTTCCCACACACATTTAACTAACATGTGCAGCCCCCCCCCCCCCCCCCCCCCCTCATTAGTCTTCACATTGACCATATAATTACAAGTATACCATTGAAATTATACAAATATCTTCCAAAAACCTTGAAAACATAACATGTATAATTTTTAGAATCATAAGCTCTCATCTTCATCTTTTTCTCATCAAAACCCACGACCAAACCATGAAACCAAGATCAATCCATTATTTTTCAAAGTATAAAGCATTAAAGTTGTTCATTTCATCATCCTAATCAAGAATCATAACACAAAAACACAAGTAATCCAAGGTTTCTCATCATCTCACCACCTATTATTTCAAAGTGAGTATTCAAATTTATTTTCATGTTTTCGTCTAATTAACATATGTATCTTATGTATTCATGCTTAATTTCATGCACAAACTAGTTATACCACTTTATTTTTGCATACTTATTGAACATACAAACCCTAGATTGTGATTTAGGTGTTCCCTTGTTAAATTAACTTGATTACTAGTCATTAGGAACCCATGGCACCCTAAGAAGGTGTATGGTAGGATTAGTATAGATTTGTGGAGTTTGCAAGAGTTTTGGTTGATGTAGAAACTAGTTTTGAACCTTGGAAATGGTTTTGTAACAACTATATAAACATTCTGTCCCATTTTGGTAAATTCTGGAAAATCAGTAAATACAAAGTAAACTTTGGCAAAGTTTTTAGAAAATACTTTCAAAAACGAATCCGTAGGCGAAAGAACGGATTAAAAAGAGTTTATAACGAAGAAGTTATGATTTTTGCAAGTTTATTGACGAAAACTATTTTCTGGAAAAATACATGCTGTTGGACGTTTTTCGTCGCACAAAAAGAGGCTTTAGACGTAACCCGGAGGAGCCAAGCTTTCCAAAATATATTACTAGATACTAAGACGTAACCGTGGATATAAAGAACAAGTAAAACGGACTTATAACGACAAAGATATTCACGTTTCAATATCGGCAAGAATCCTCTATAATTGGCAGCTTTTAGAAATAATAATAACACTACGTACTAAATTCTAGATTTTCTAGAAATATTAACCAAGTACCCAATTTTATAACTAATGAAGTATTAGTTATTACAAGTATATTTTTATCACTACAAGGCGTTATTTCAAAGATTTCAAACCGAGGATTTCAACACTAACATTGGTACATACGATATATATATAAGTATATATATTGCAACTAGCTTTATTTTTCTAATAGCCATATTTTTCCTAAGTCTTGGAAATGTATATTTTGATAACAACAAGTATTTTTCAAAGAGTAGAGTGGTATAGGAAACATGTGCATGGACATTCATAACATCATTTCATGATCTAAAGTAGATCGTTCATCATTCATATTAGGTTGCGGCTAGTGTGCGCGCCTTGTTTTTCAGCTCATTACATGTTCATGGTACCATCATATCAGGTGAGTCATAGCCCCTACTCTTTTAATTGTTTTGCAAACTCTTTGGGGGAGAATACATGCTCGTTTTACTTAAACGCATTACTCGCTTTACATGGTTGATTACCTGCATTTCATTGGTATGTTTGATTATCTGCATTTCATGGGATTGTCGTCATTGTTTATATAACCTCATTGTTAAAATTATTTATATAGCGGTTTTGCTACACTTATCTTTGAATTGAGATTCAAGCATTATTTTGTTCATACAAACCAAAACACATTTGGCAGTGGGTTGTGAACACACAGGTTACAAGTCTCTTATAGCGGGAGTTGTAACTGAGTGGATTTACGATGCCTTTGCTGGGACATCTTCATCCATATGTATTACATTCTTTTTCACAAGACTCTATGAACTCACCAACCTAGTGTTGACACTTTAGCATGTATTTTCAGGTATTAAGCAATGGCATGCTACAAGAGGTTTTGGCAGGGCATGGCATGGTCATAGAAGACTCTGATTATTCATTTGGGGACCGTTTTAAATTATTTTAAGGGCCTACTTCCGTGCTACTTTTAACAATGCAAATTCAACATTTTTGATTAAACTATTTTATTCTAAATGATTGAAGTGAAAACATTTTTGTACTTTTGTTGTGATATCAATTGAGTTACACCCCAGCTACATGTATGCTTCCGCTGGACCCGATTTTGGGGGTGTGACATATTTGATCACACTCATGATTATGCATGTTTTATAAAATTTGTCAAATTTCATAATTTCTTTCGAATTAAGCCTTAAAACTCCATAACCAAATGCTTCCCCTAGGATTAGGATGTTTGATCAACACTAGAAACTAGTTATTATAAACTATCATGTCGAAAATTTTTGAAAATTTTCATACACTCCTTTTCAAAATTTTTAGTAAACTTATTGTTGAATAATGATTTGAAAACGTGTTAAAACTAATCACATTATACTTGTGTAACTTGTAAAACTTGAAATTACATTTTCGCAACTAAGAAAAATTATATTGGTTCACAATATAGGGGTGTTTGGATTATGTCCAAATAATATTGAAACATAGTCATTATAATTTTTATAAAACTTTGTTATAATTATAAACCTTAAAATTGTTTATCGAACTCGTCAAGATATATAATTCATATATATATTGACACACTAGAGGTATAAGTCACTAGTTAAGGAAGCGTTTGGTTTATTACTAAAAATAACATTTTTAAGTAAAAATACAAACCATCTTTTTCAAAAACAAATCACATGCATAAGAAACTCGCAAGAAATAGCTAGTTTTACAATCTAATGTAAATCTAGAAAATTTCATGATATATTAAGATGTTTAAAGGGGCGTTTGGATTTGTCCATAACCACTCATTAAACTTCGTAAAATATATCTAGAACGAGTTAAAAACAATATTAAGGAACATGGTAATCTACTTCTTAGGATTAGTGACGAAGTATGTTTACGTTCCAACATAAGCCTTAACAATAAACATATTTTTTTTTATCTTTCTTTATATTTATTTTGGTCTTTTTGTATTGTTGACGTGTTTAGGTGAAAATGCCCAAAGCAACTACCGAAGACCTTTCTCACACTAAAAACTACATTCCCAAAGTTTCTCAACTCCCTACCACATCTCCTTCCATTGGACTTATCTATCGTCAAATTGAAGATAGAAATATTCATGAGGGACGTGTAGTAGATCTTGCTTTTGCTCAATCCGAGTACATAAATCGCTTGTTTTCAAGCATCAACTTCAATTGTCTTTATGAAATAAATGAACCTATCATTCCTCGCTTCATAATGGATTTCTATAGCCAAGTCACCGTCCAAACCAATGATCTTGGTTACATCACCATCTCTTTCATGATTCAAAATGGATTTATCACCCTAACTCTCGAACAATTTGGTCATATCCTCCAAATTCCATTTAGAGGTCAAGCCGTTTTCTCAAACGAGTGGGACCTCGAATCTCTTAATCGCTATCGACCAACCTTCGGTCCCTATCTCGACGAAATTCGTCAAGTCCTTGGTATTGATCGTGCCACCGCAAGTCGAAAAATAAAATCCAAAAACGTTCAAATCTCTCCATACCAACTTCTCCTCAAAGAATTAAGCCCTCACATGAAGCGTTGGGAAGAACTCATTCGTGAGAATGCGTTTGGTACTGGAGGTCACCGGGACGATCTCCCGGCTAGCCTTGCTCACATGTTGTATTGTATAGCTGTCGAAAAGCCGTACAATTTGGCCTACTTCTTTATCAAACGGATTGAGTGTGCTAGAAAAACTCCCAAAGCCAACCTTCCATATCGAATGTTCCTTACTCGTATCTATCGTCATGTTATCGAGTACTACCCCGATCTTGACAATAGTATCTATGAGTCCATCTACCCTACTCTACGTACTCTCGCTCTAAAACAAGCTCGACGAACTCGAAGTGACAAGGGTAAACCTCGTCGTCATAGCTTTCATGGATCATCCTCAAGGCAAGACGATGACGATGAGGAGGAAAACATCCATGATGCTAGTACCCCTTCATTTTCTGAGTTCATTGACGATTTAGAGGATCTTGACTATCCCAACTATTCTACTCCATCTCCAAGTGATCAAACTGAAGAAGTGCTTCATGAACGAACTACCGAGATGCTTAGAAGACAAAAGAGCTTGCATGAAGAAGTTAGAGGTGGTTTCAAGTCTATCGGAAAAACTTTGAAGGGCATCTTCGGGAAGAAAAAGAAATAATGTGCTTGGATTATGTTTGTTAAACAATATTTTATTTTTATGTCTTGTGTGCTATTTGCCCGAAGTTTATTCAGAAATACTTGTTATTTGGATATGTGTTTAGGATGCTAACTTGATTGTCTTTGATATTTTTATGCATGCTTCTCTTAATCTATATATATGTTTGCATGATTAGTTAATGTTTATATAACTATATGACATGTATGCTTTCTAATAGACCAAAACAAATGTGAAATGTCCAAATAGAGCTTGCTGCAAATACAAAACAGAACATAACATTTTTCTAGAAAATTTTTGAAAATTTTGGTTTCTGGGTCGTCAGATGGGCGGCCCCCTTAAATCATAAAGGGCGGCCCCCTTAAAATTAAGGGGACCGGCCTCCATTTAAGGGGACCGGTCATCTGGAACAGTTTTTACACTGTTTTCTTTTGCATCTTGTGATCCCTTTTGCTAGTCCCAGCTACCATTTCCCTTATAAACTAAACTGATTTTGGAATATAACATTGCAATTTCAAATTAATTCCACTTCTAAACATGTTTTCCCACTATATAATCTCCATGCATGTTTAATTCACATTCCATCATCCTCAAACATTCATCAAACATAATCATGTCATCACCAAGAACCACCTATTCAAACAATGCCAAGAAACAAAAACTTGTCATCATTCCACCCAAACAACTCTTCATTGATCTTACAAATGAAGACAACACCACTCCATCTCCACCACCTCATTGTTCATCTCCTAGTGCACCAAATGCACCCTCAAAAACACCTTCAACAAATGGAAACTCCACTTCCTCCATACCATCCACTTCATCCATAAATGACTACATCAACACCCACTTATCTCCTCCAACAATTGATCAACCATCACAACCTACCAATGAGAACACATCTCTTGCACTCACTCTCTCATTATCACCATTAACACCTCTTGATGCACATTTCTCATCATCTCCTATCAACCCACCAACCTTTAACCCCGTCCCATGGAGCTTACTTGAAGCTCATGGAGACACTTGCCTTTGTTGCATTCACAACCGAACAATTGTGTTCGGATTAAGAGATGAGATCCAATACATGTTTTCTCATATTGAAAACATGTTGCATCAACCACCAACAACAAACACAACACCCCCACCACCATCAACAAACACACCTCCACCATCACCATCTCCATGTTCACCATCCATTCCTCCTAATTAAACATGTATGGTGTTTCACAAATAAAATTGTGTTAAACCCTTTTGGATGGCAAGCTCTAGAGAGGACTCTCATGTTTGAGACTTGGTATTTTATTTTAATGTTGATTCTAAGCCTTTAAGGCTTTTGTTATGCTTGATGTAACTTTCTTTTATATCATTAATATTATGGTTATGTTTAGCTTTTACTCTTGCATGCTATATCCATATATATGTTGCTTGCCACTAAATATGTTTGCAAGATATCCATATCTCGATTCCTTTTGGCCTCAAAACGAGGGGGAGTATACTTCAAGGGGGAGCTTCCATCAACTTGGGAAAACCTTTTTGAAGCTAACAAAAAGGGGGAGAAGTGATATAAACTCTCAAAATAATACTTGAATATATACTAATTTTCGATTAATGAGTTTAAATTTTGTAATCATAAAAAAGGGGGAGATTGTTGACATAAATAATGTGTGAAAACGTTATTCATATCTTTCGATATCTCTATATTTTGACGATCACAAAATGTAAAATCGTCAATCGTATAATTACTACGTAAACAAGTATTAAGCTAGTTTATATCACTATATCCAACTTAATCACTTAAGGTATGGATAAACAAGTGCTTAATACATCTCATGATCAAAGGGGTAGTTAATTAATTAACACAAAGTTTATTTAATCATATAAACATATTATATATTTTTGAAAAACACTTTTGGTAATAAAGAAAAATGTTTTAATCATACTAAATATATGATTTCAAATATTTAACCAAAATCAGTTAGTTTTTCACCAAATAAACTTTCCCCACTAAAAGACAAGTTTTATGGCCGTTACAGTTGGGCGGCCCCCTTAATTATAAGGGGTGGTCCCCTTAATTTTAAGGGGGCCGGCCATGCTTTAAGGGGACCGGCCAGGCTCCCCTGTCAGAATTCTTCTCCTATAAATACCACCTTAATTCTGGAATTTTTCCCCACCTTTTGCACGAAATTTTCGGATCTATAACTCTCTAAACATTCTCTAAAACCCTTTGATCATTAGTATATTAATCCTTGTTTCAAGTGATTCAATCCCTAATCATCCATTCTCATTCAAAGTGCAAAAGAAGAACACTCTCTCTACAACCAAGCTCAAGAGGTATTGAAGAATAGTTGTGCATAGTGTATATATATATTCATTTGTGAATATTGTGTTGTGCTTGTGATTAGTTGTGTAGATAATAGAAGTTGATAAGTAGTGAAATAGGATAGTTGTGAAGATAGGTGTGAAGTAGAAGATTGGTGTGTAGTATATTGGTGTGAAGAAGTTGTGTAGAAGGTGTGACTTAGGTGTGACGAAATTGTGGTGTGAAAAGTGGTGTGTAAATTGGTGTGTAAGGTTTTCTCCGCCAAAAGGGAGTTTGTTGACATAGTGAAGAAAACTCTCGAGTAGGTGACTCGGGGAGTGGAGTAGGAACAAGGAAGGTGTCCTTGTAGCCGAACCACTATAAATCCTTGTGTTGTGGTTTGATCTTTCTAACTCTTCTCATTACTTATTTATTTACCTTTACTATATTAGTTTTGTTAGTTAGTTACCATACAATTGTTCATATAGTGCAAGTATTGAATTCACATAAACTAGAATCGAAGTTTTTAAAACAAACTTGTGTTTATAAATTTTAAAAGGACGTAAAACTATTCAACACCCCTTATAGTTTTCCACAGAATGTTTGCAGGCTTAGCAGAAATTACATCGTTCCTTGTAGCTACCGGCAACCCATCGGTATACCTCTCAATCCTTTGAGTCTCAGTCCTAACCATATCGGGACAAAGTAGGGCTAACTCTCGATAACGGCGATTGTAAGTTGCCATATCGATACCTTTCACCTTATGGTTCCAGAACTCAATCTCCAGCTTCTTAATCTCATTCCTGGGGCAGTAAGTCTGAATCAACAAAGACTTAAATTGCTCCCAAGTCATAGCATAAGCCACATCACTCCCAACCGAGTTACGGTAATTGTTCCACCAAGTTAAAGCTTCATCCTTGAAAGTAAAAGAAGCAAACTTTACCTTCGCATTCTCCGCACAACCACTGACATTAAACACTGACTCAGTCTTCTCAATCCACCTAACCAAGTAAACCACTCCTTCAGTTCCACCAAATTCAATAGGTCTACAAATCTTAAACTCCTTGTAGTGACATCCGTTAGCACGAACAGGTGGAAATGTTCCCGCAAAATTGTTGGAATGATTTGACTCAGCTAGTAGCTCAGCAACTCGTTGTTCCACAAGTTGATTGATCATTGCTTGATCCACAGTAGGTGCATTAAGTGGAACATGATCATTGTCTCCCTGAACATCAACATTTTGATTCCTGTTGTTGCAGTTAGTAGTGTCCAGGTTGTCAGGAGTAGGGGTCTCAACATTTCGAGTAGGACGGCGTCCTTGACGACCAATGGTAGTCATTGCAAGTCCAGTTCTGGTAGCTCTAACAGGATTTCGTCGTGGGGCCATTGATCTGAAACATCATACAAGTTCGTGAGTCTCCGATAGAACTTATCATATGCTCAACAAGAATTAAATCAACGATGCCAAGTCATGGAAAGAATATCAACGATACACCACAAGACATCAATAAGGCGCATAGGAACTCAATTCCCATAATATCCAAAAACCACATAATACCATAAAATAATAACCATCAACCATACAATAAAGATCCAACATTGTTCCAACTACCGAAAACACAAAGGTAATAATCGTTCCAACAAGACAAGTAATCAACTAAAAATACATCAAAATGGGATAACTAGCTTTTCCAACCGAACACTCCTCGGTTAGGAAAGCACAAGATAACATAGCTCAAACATCTAGCCACGCTGCTAGCGGAGGCTCCTCAACTCCTGCCTCAAGCCATCAAGATCTCTCCATAATGATCCTAACTCCACACTATGGGTGTCTCTGTCTCTCTTGAGGTCAGCCACCTCCTTCTCCAGCTCGGCATTCCTTTGCCATAACTTGCGGTCGGCCTTTCGAGCTGTAACAAAACCTCGCTGTAAACTCTCGATATGCTCGTGAACCTCCATCAAAACTCTCCTCATCTCAGTAGTCCTGTCCACAACCACAGTCATATCAACTCCCAGATCCGCTATGAACTCTCCAATAACCCTCTCAAGTCGATCAGAGATACGTGCAACTCTCTCACCAAGATCAGTAATCTGAGCCCACAACCTACCAATCTCACCTAACTCTGCATGCTCAGCAGAAACCTCAGAAGGTGCATCCGACTCAACGGGACTACCAGGTGGCAACTCAACCAAAAACGGATGATCAGGTGAATCAGGCTCAATCGGATGTATAGGTGAATCAGGCTCCTCAGCCTGAGCTGGCGGCACTAACAAATCATCATCATCAGGCATCTCCTCCTCTTGAGGGTCATCCTCCTCCTCAGGGTCATCATCATCACCCTGCTCAGCCTCCTGAGGGTCATCAGCCTCATCCTCACCCTCGTACTCCTCCTCCTCCTCATCGGAAGAGTACATCATCAATCATCGTCTCCTAACAGGTGAACCATGTGGTGAAGGGGTAGGTGATCTAGGACGACGACGCAATGATGCAGGTGGCGCCTCAGACAGAAGAGAGTGAGCATCAATCTGTAAAGGTGGTGAAGTAGGGCGTACCGACATACGTGCCGTAGCTCGGTGGGCAAAACGGGGAGCCACACGAGCCAAAGCCTGATGAAGAGTAAGCTGCCTCGATGTACCAAGGAGCCCTAGAGAAGATGAGGGTCCCTGCGTAGATACAGCAGGTGGTGCTGAAGTAGAACCTGTCGGTGTCATAGTAGCTGAATGCATGGCAACCTGGTAAGGGTCATCAGGAGCCATGGTGAACTGTGCTGGAAATACCGGTGTAGTAAGAATATTCTCAACAACATCAGGCGTACGGGAGGCCATAGTCTGTGACAACGGCGTAGGGTAGGTGTAAGTGTTTCAAAACAACTAAACCGCGAACTCAAAATACCGTATCAAAATCATCACATAATCCCAAATCATATAAAATCAAGAAAGATTTAAAATACCGCATTACTAAAACCATTCGCAAAACTATTAAGCCATATAATTCCTCAAAACGCCATCATATCACTAAATCAATAAACCTTAAAACCTCAAATCATCTCAAGAATCCCAAATCTATAATCATCTCAATAATCTCATAATACCTCAATAATAAACAATGATGCTTCGGCTTGGCGGGCTGGCGGGCAATGGTCGGGGATCATTTTCTATAAAAATCGGTTATAGTTTAGGTGTCTATTTACCTAGTTCTCTATAACCTTGGCTCTGATACCAATCTGTAACACCCCCAAAATTTGGTACAGCGGAAGACTCAACAAGTTTTCGGGGTGCTACGGGGATTGGTATTCATTCAAAGTCATGAAAGAACGAGGTAAAGTAAACATAATAAAAATACAACCACACGGGGTTTTAAAGTTTACATTTATCCCAAAATCATCCAAAGTCAGGCCCAAAAGAAATAAATATAGGTCCACAATAATTATCAGAGTTTTAGAAATATAGATCCATAACCGGTGCCAATGCCAAGCCTCCAATCCCAAGCATCCATAGAGCATCACTTAATTACCTGAAAAAACGTGCTAAAAGTCAGCTTTCGCTGGTGAGATCATAGGTTTAGATTCATAATTCAATATAGTGGACATATACGCAAAACGCTTGCTAGCTAGACTAGGCCTCAATCATCCAACCAAAATAATCCAACTAAATCAAATCAACCCTATAGGCGCACGCTATAGCTTAAACCAATCCAATCAATAGCTTACCTAGTTCGGGACTAGGCCTCGCTCAACAACCAATCGATAGCTTACCTAGTTCTGGACTAGGCCTCGCTCTATAACCAAATCAATAGCTTACCTAGCTCATGTCTAGGCCTCGCTCAATAACCAAATCAATAGCTTACCTAGTTCGGGACTAGGCCTCGCTTAATCCTACCTAGTTCTATAAGCATAGCAAGTTTTAAAATAAACGAAGCGATAATAGTCCACATAAAACATTTGCACGTTTCTCACCCCAAATATTGAAAACAAAGTTCAAGAGTAAAAGTGGGGCTATGACTCACCTCAAGTCCAGAAATCCTCAAAAAGAAATCGATAGAAGAAAGACGTAAGCAACTCGAGCAACTCACGTAACGGCGACTACAGACTCGGCACTTCCTAACAATATCAAACTCGTTCAGAAATCATTTCCTCAAAATCAAATATTCCCATTCCCGAACGTATTCCATTTTACCTTCCAAAAATATCCATTTTTCGAATTAACTTCATATTAATTTGAAATTCGATGTTTGGTATCCATATGGGTGGAGGATCGACACAACTCAAACCAAAAAGCCACAACAAGCAAAAATAATAAACCAACTATAGGTCTAATGTTAGCCCAACATATTATTTAAATAATTATCGAAGCTCATCAAATCCGTCGATTTCGTAATCTCCCATATTTATTTACTTAATATATCGTTCCAAAATTATACCCAACCTAAAGCACATAGCACAAAGAATTATATTTGGTATATATCGTAGTCCAATAAATTCCCTATATATATCGTCGAATCGGCCAAATTCCACGAGATGCATAGTAATTTATTACTCTAAAACATATACCACAACCTATGGGCGTCGTGGGATACGATGCCCATTAATATACTCATTTTATATCGTCAAATAACTCGATCTAATCCGTCGATTACATAAGTCACTTGATATATAAAATGTTTATATTAAGCGTCATATATCCGTGACAACACAAAAGTCACAATATAAAGTCCACTTGGACTTCAAAGAACCACAACTCGTATAACTCGATAAGTTTCCAAATTTATAAAAATCACATTTTTAATTATTATTCACCCGACTTATCATTTATAGTTATTATTTATAACAATATTCCGACATTTATTACACTATTTGCATAGTATAATAACTATCGTTATATTATTATACGTTTACTCGTGATCGTTTTATTTTTAATATACGCATTCATATATATATATATATATATATATATATATATATATATATATATATATATATATATATATATATATATATATATATATATATATATATACGTTTATCACGTGTATATACGTATATAAACGATTATATTATCAATAATATTAATACGAGTATTATTTTTAATATTGACTTTTAAATATTTATCGAGTCATAGAATTTGGTCACATGTCCGAGTCATGACCCTCGGCTCATAGTCCAAGTACAAATATCAGAATCAAGTTACAATAATAAATCAACTCCGTCCAAATCAATCCCATATCCATGTGCTACAACATGAGGGTCCGACTACGGCACCCAACTAACCTATCTCCGTCATCTAATGACCGTCTCACAATCGGTCCCCAAGTTCCACATTCGTCAACAACTCCAACAATCACACATGTCCAAAAGTACCATGTCCAAAATAATAGTATCATGACAATAAGAATAGCCCGACAATCATAAACGACAACCAAATAATCTAATAAGCTTACGGGTTGATTTACCAAGTCAACCCGGGTCAAAATATTAAACCACAAGCATGGTGATCTCACCCGAGACCTCTTGGTCTCGGGTTGCTCCAAACGAGCCAAACCAAACGGACCATAATGGTCGAATAGCACATAAGCCACAATAACATTCGACCGGACCCAAAGGGTCACGGTCTTGCTCTCAACGAGCCATCACAAGCCAAACGGACCCTTGGGTCATCGGCGGTAAACCCAAACAACAACAACACAATGCAACGAGGGACCCCTTTAGGGTCTCGGCATGATAATCGAGCCACAAAACGCGACCCCGAGACCTCTTGGGTCTCGGTCATGCTCAATCCGAGCAACAATCCTCCAAGAACCAACCAACAATCCAAAACCTTCACAAATTCGAACTCAAATCGACCCAACCCGGATACCAAACCAAAACTTTATCAAAAACCTTTCCCAATATCTTTTTACTCTTTAATTCTTGCCCCAAAAATCAATAATCCATACGAGTTTGACTCGATCTAGTCAAACCTGCGTATGAAAACATGTTTTCTCACCATCAAACTCATGGATCTATATTAACTTCAAAGAAATGGTGGTGTGGGGGTGGTGTACGCGCGGCGGTGAACCAATTCGAGGGGGTAAGGGGTTCACTTTGAAGCGCGTGTGGTACTACACAAGATAGTGGAGGTGATGGGGAGTATTTTGATGATGATGTGGGTGGTGGTGGTGCGGCGGTGAGGCGGCAGCAGAGGGGGCGGCTAGGGTTTGTTGGTGAAGGAGAGAGAGATGTGAAAGTGGTGAGGGTGATGATTGTGTTTATGTTTTTGTTGTGTTTGTGCGTGTGGGTGATTATACCCAAAACCAAAACCGGCTCCAAGCCCACACAAACAAAAATAAAAATAAAAATGATAATAATAATAATGGTAATAGTATTAAAAAGGTGGGTGAGGTAACCCGATAAAATATACGCGGACCAAACCCGAAACTTTTTAAAATATACCAACCAAATTTCTCAAACCGAACTCGTTCCAAAATAATAATATTCGAACCAATATTAGAATATAATTAAAATTGTTAGGTCAACCTAGTGCCGGAGTCAATGTAGTGCCAAAGTAACGATCTCAAAATAAATCATCACGAACGAACCAAGACAAACCATAATTAAATAATCGAATCCCATAAATATCGTACTATTAAAAATCACGTACCAACGTTCACAAAATATCTCGTCACAATAAACTTTTCAAATATTCCAAAATTATAATTTTAGTGTAATGCGGGTTTTAAAAACGGCTCCCTATTTTGCCAGTTGTCACAGAATGCGAACCCAAATACACATTACCCGAACCAGAACCCCCTATACTCATCATCATCATTACCATCAACAACTGTCTTCACATCAGCTGCTACTGGAACAGATTCGATGAATTCGGATGTTTCGTAACAACTTCATTTGGGGGTTCGAAATCAAAGTCGAAACATAATGAGAATGAAGGTGCTTCAAAATCACCCATTCTTATTACTAATGTGAATTCATTTTGTAGTAGATAAAAAATTGTAGGAATGTTTCAAGTGGAATTAAAGATCAAATATAAATGGATGCGATTGTGAACCCAGATCATCGTGTAACAAAAGAGATCACTCACTAAGGGTTCAAGGATCATGTGAGGGTTCGCACAAGGGTTAAAAGCGTATCCATGAGGTTCGCAGATCAACCAAAGGTGTTTACGAAAGGGTTAAGATCCTATCCACGGGGTTCATAACTCCCGAGAAGGCCCAAGGTTACATGTGCTCGATCTATGTTTGGTACAAAGCTTTTTGGAGCTTTTTTGGGCAATGAGCGGTGAACAATGAGCTTTTTGATTTTCATTGTTCGTTTGGCATTAGAGCTGTGGGCTTTGCTATTTTTTTAGAAAAGCTCATTTTCCCAATGCTTCTTTATGAAGCTGTGAGCTTTTTTGGCTACTGCTCACAGTTACTACTCACAGCTCACTGCTACAGCTCACTACTACTGCTCACAGCTACTTTTGCCAAACATAACCGTACTCTGATAAAATTTCAAGCTTTTTATTAAACAAGTTCCAAGACACTACTTTTTATAAACCTTTTGGCTAAATTGAAAATAAATAAACCTTTTATTACCAACCTTGTGGCCAAAGTGCAAATAAATAAACCTTTTATAAAAAAAAAACCTTGTGGCCAAAGTGTGAAAAATCAAAACTTAAACTAAATGTCGGGGGTTTTCGAATTCCTTGGGTAGTGTCGCAATTAATTAATCAATCCGTTAGAAATTAGGATCCAGTAACTAAACAAAATTAAAGTATTAGTTTTAGCTTATGAATAATTATTTTACCTTTAAAAGTTGTTAATGAATTGAAGGCATCAGTGTATCACATATTTATTTCTTACATTTTTTTAACATGATAATATCCCAACTCATATAAAAAAATCACATCTCTTTTTATCAATAACGCAGTTGACTTTTTGAAGAAGTCAACTCTGTTGCATGAAACCAGTTCAATGTACTGTAATAAAAAAGCTGAGTTTCACCGATTTAATCCACATTTAGAGCCTAATGTATATCAAAACTTGTATATGTTGTTACAACACTTTCCAAAGTTTATTCTTAACCTGATCATTTACAGTGTCATGTAACTGTTGATCGTTACAGAATACGGATCCCTTGCAAAGTGAGAAAAATTACAAAGTCTACAAAGCCATTCATAGTGTGACACGTGTCCCCACTTTAAATTATACATAAAATCCGCCCAGGGGTAATTTGGTCATTTGACTCGTTTTTTTAATTCCGCCTTAAATTTCAAACGCACATTACTCTCAAACGACAAACTTTTAGAAAAAACCGATTTCACCAAAAATTTTAAAATTTAATCCTCTTTAATTTGTATAAATCTTTTTAACTTTTTAGAAACTTTTTTTTTGACATATTAATTAGGTCATGATTTTCTTGATGTTTTTTATATTTTCGACCCTATTTTTTACCTTGAAAATTGCCGAATCATAAAATACTTAAAACACAAAAGTTGTAGATTTTGATTCACTCTTTACCCAGAAATTTCAATCACTCAAATCCGATGTCATATGAGTAAGATATCACACGTTAAATATGGTGTTTTTTACTCATATTTATTGCACACAACGTGTTTGATGAAATGTTTAGCTTAGATTTTTTGTCTTAAAATCGAGTTAAATGCACTTATTTTTGTCCCACAACGCATTATTAATAATTTTATTAATGTAACATTCAAAAAGTGATGTTTTTTAATCATTATATTTTTAAAATATACATTTAGTTCATCAGTTAGGTTATTAGGTTCATCAGTTAGGTTATGTTTTGTTCCTCAGTTAAGTTATAGGTCATAGGTTCATCAGTTAGACATTTTGTTCATCAGTTACTTTGGTTCATCAATTTCTTCGGTTCATCAAATTTGATCAAATGTTTGGGTTCATCAGTTATTGACTAACTGATGAACCTATAATTATAGGTTCATCAGTTATTGACTAATTATAGGTTCATCAGTTAGGTTCATTGATTTTTTGGTTCATTAATTATAGGTTCATCAGTTAGTTTATCAGTTATTGACTAACTGGGTTCATCAGTTAGGTTCATTAATTTTAGGTTCATCGGGTTTGTTTATCAGTTATTGACTAATTGATGAACTTATAATTATTTGTCATGTGTTATGTGTTTAGGTTCATCAGTTAGTCAAAAATGTTACCATAAAAACTGATGAACCTAATAACCTAACTGATGAATCTAATAACCTAACTAATGACCCTAATAACCTAACTGATGAACTAAATGTATATTTTAAAAATATAATGATTAAAAAACTTTACTTTTTGAGTCTTATATTAATAAAATGATTAATAATGCATTGAGAAACAAAAATTAGTGCATTTAGCTCAATTTTAACACAAAATATATAAGCTAGACATTTCATCAAACACATTGTGTGCAACAAATATGAGTTAAACACCATCTTTAACGTGTGTTATCTTACTCATATGAGATCGGATTTGAGTGATTCAAAAACCTATGTAAAGAGTGAACAAAAATCTATAACTTTCATGTTTTAAGTTTTTTAACGATCGACATTTATGAGGGTAAAAAATAGAGCCGAAAATGACAAAAAAATCAAGAAAATCAAGACCCACTTTATATGTAAAAAAAAAGTTTGAAATATTTAACAAGATTTATACCAAATTAAAGAGGATTAAATTTTAAAAATTATGGTGAAATCGGTTTTTGGTAAAAGTTTGTCGTTTGAAAGATATTTGCGTTTAAAGTTTTAGGGTGAAATAAAGAAACGGAAAATGACCAAAATGCCCCCTAACCGAATTTAAAAAGAAAAAAGGGATGGAGTGGATGGGTGGTGGACAATTGTCACATGGTGAGTGGCTTTCTATCCTTTGTAAACTTTGTATTTTTAGTCCCCTTTGTAGGGGATCGCACCTCCAAGTACAGAGTTTCCAAGTATAGAGTTTGACTTTCTGAGAAGTCAACTGTGTTTTATTGAACTCTATGAATTAACTTATCGGACATCAAATTCGATGTTTATTCATAGTGATTAGTAAAATATCCAAGTTGACGATTATAGTGATTAGTAACAATATCACTACATACAATGGTGACATGGTTTGGTTTTAGTTTTAAGCAACGATTTGCTTGTGATAGCTCAGTTTTACCATGTTAAACTTTTTATCAAATTTAACATTCTCTACGGTTCGTAGCTCAGCCATGACAAAGACACAATACGATTACACAATGGGAAAATACAAACTGGTTAGGCTCTGGTAGTTTCTTATCACTGAAATATGTTATCCAATACAATTCAATGGAAATCTCAATGAAATTTGATGAAAGCCAGTAGTTTGACCCAAAAGTCAAATATCTGCATGATTAATGATTTCATCCAAATGTAGAGCTTATTTATGAATGTAAAACTAGTTTTTTATCTTACATCACTTGTAACACTTTATTAAGTTTATTTTTAACATGATCATCTCCGACCTTTTATCATAGTCCCACCATTTTCATCAGTTTGACTTTCTGAACAAGTCAACTGTGTTTATTCAGCCCCATGAACTAAAATAAAGTTACAAATTCTTTATTGATTTAAAGTAATAAGTACTAGTACAACATCAAAGTTGGGATTATAGCTTTGATATAACAGTGTATACATTAAAAAGTACTAATACTGAAATGTAAAATGACAAGCATACTTTGAAACACTTCTTTACAAACAATTGTACTTTGGGAGTGTACCGGAGAAAACTATCAATGACGGAAATGGATTGAGCCAAAACCACTTAACAATGATCAACGATCAACAATGCCTGGGAAAAAAAATTATAAATAAACCATTTCAATGCACATGAGAATAGACGCGGAGAGATATGAGCTTTATTAGATCACCTTGTTAGCTGAGTGGTGATTGCTTCCTGCTCACCGGACCTTGAAAGATCAAGTTGAGATAAAATATTAGAAAACGTAAAATCTGAATGATAAATCATACCCTTCTGAATCCATTAAAGTTGAGAAATTGCTAAATGACTTACTCGATCAGAGTTCACTTGGCTAACTGTTATGCGTTGATTGACGATAGCTTCCTACTGATCGGATCTCCTAATAGCAGAAAATGGTTAAATTGTTAGAATCATAGTAAAACACATAAATTGCAGAAACAATGAATAATTTCATAATCAGTTTAAAACTTCAAAATAAAGTACCTGTTAAAATAGCTCTTCGTGTATCGGCTCCTTTGGCATGTGTTAGTATAGGTTATTTGTAGCAGACTATTTCATCATCATCAGAGGTTCTTCGTCTCTTGAGTGATAAACCAAGTGTAGGAGGACACCACCTTGACTCAACAATACGCAGATCTCTCAACTGGAAAATGCTCTGTGGAAGACGGGTTATGCCTGTACCTTCTATGTTCAACTCTTTCAACCTTCTAAGCATCCAATATCCTCAGGCAATTCAACAACTCGAATGCAACCGCGGAGATGTAACTCGTTTATACATTTCATCGTACAAATGCTGTTTGGAATATCTTGTAAAAGCTTACAGTCGGTTAAGATTAGCTTCTCTAAAGATTCTAATCTGCCAATATCATCAGGTAGCTTCTCAAGAAGCCAACAAGATTTGATTTTGAAAGATTTGAGATGTTTCAACTTACAAATGCTATCTGGAAGATGTTTAATCTCTGTAGATGTAAAAGTTAGCTCCTCTAGACATTCTAATTGGTCAAGGTCCCGGGGTGCTTCTGTAATACTGCCTTCAAGTGTAAGCTTTTTTATGCCTTGTAAACTACAAATGATTCTTGAAAAACTCTCATGGTTTGTACAAGCACAAAAACCTATAGAAATAAGCCTTTCAAAATTTCCAAACGGTGAAGCTGGATCTTCTTTCAAATAACAAGAAAACTGAAACTTTGGAGAATCATTGTTGCAGTGCAATGGGCAAACATCTGTGGGTTCTGCATTCAGATGTAACTCACATACGTCGGTTGAGACCATTTGTCAAACACAAAAGACTTAAACCTCCCACAACAACTTAAGTTTGAGAAGGCAAGTTTTTTCAGATATCCAACCAGAGCATTAATTTCTACCAAATCATAACAATTTTCAAGATCTAACCTTTTGAGATTTGGAGTCAGCCGGAGGTCAAGGGTCCTCAACTTTGAATGACTGAGGTTGAGCTCTTGGAGCTTTAGACTTTCAGCAGGCATTTGAAGTTCCACCAAGTCATTACAGCGTTTTAGTATTAGCATCTCAAGATTCGGAGTATTCCCTAGGTGAAGGTTTTTCAACTTTGAATAAGTAAGGTCAAGACATTCGAGCTTTGGACTTTCAGCAGGCATCTGAAGGTATACCAATTCATAACAGTGATCGAGTATTAGCTTCCTAAGATTCGAAGAATGAGCAGGTATATGAAGCTCTACGAAATCATGACAATAGCCAATAGTCAACTGCTCAAGATTTGGAGCCAACCTAAGGTCAAAGGTCTGTAATTTTGAACAACTATCGAAGGTGAGGAACCTAACATAAGTGCAAAAAATAATTAATATTGGTGCAATGACAAAGCAATAGATATATAGGATCATAATGAATGATGAAAAACAACAAATTAATTCTACCTTTTCTTCTCCATCTTCTCAAAGTTGAACAATCTTGCTGCCATACAATTCAAGTCCAACAATATATTTTCCTTGAAATGTATTGGGTAAACTCGAAAAAGGAAAACCCCACCATCTCATAAATAGTAAGGAACTTGCAAGGTATTCGCTAACTTTATCAAATTTAACAATATTGCTCTCAGAATAATTAGCCTCTAAGAGATCGATGTGAATAAATCTAAGATCCTTCATTTTTGCTAGACCTTTTACTGCAGCAATTTCAGCACTCAATATATTTTGTTGCTTGGGTACCCTGAAATCGAAAAAATAAAACCCATTAATTTTTTTCGGAACCCTAAATTTGAAAACGCCCAAAATCAGTTGATCAAATTGAGAGTGAATTAAGAGATATAAAGCGAATTGATTGATAATTCGATTCGAATTAATGAATTTTTGAGTAATTATTAGAGAGAAAGAGAAAGTGAAGAAATTTGACAGCTACTTTTATTTTGTTTAATAAAATATCTAAAAAACAATAATATCCTTTTATATCAAACTAACTATTGGACCAAAAATGTTGACTCTCACTCAGTTCTATTAAATCATACTAACTTGATTCTTACCAGGTCATTAGCCAATATATACTCAATTTCCTCTTTAACCCACAATCGGCTATGTCTTTGAGGTTCATCAGGGTGTGACCGACGAACAATATTCCTTCCCATTTCTTCTAAATGATCATGCATCCCCAATATCCCATATTTAATAGTTATAAGAGATTTCTAACTCTTAAACCAACTTCAGCATGAAATCAACAGCTTTCAAGCACTCTAATTGCATCTTCTTTGTCCCAACCTTTTAGTATGCATGCAACATCTAAGAATATTTCCTTGTAATCCTCCTCTAGACCGATATAGCTTAATTCCAATTTCTCCAGAGTTTCCCTTAAGGGAATTTTTTTTAGTCTTTCTATGGTCTCTATCCAAAAATGCTCACTTTGACCACAAAGAAATGAACCCATAACTTTGATCGTTAAAGGAAGGCCATTAGCATATGGTAAAACTTTTCCCGATAACTCTTCGTACCCTTGAATCGGATCCTCTCTTCCAAACGCATACCTACTGAAGAGGCAACCCGCTTCCGCTTTAGATAACAAAGTCACATTATGAATCAAGCTCACTCGGTGGGCTACTAGTACTTGTTCATCTCTTGTTGTAATTATGATTCTACTTCCTGGCTCAAACCAATTAAAGTCACCGGCTAACGCCTCAAGCTGGTCTTTATGAACGACGTCATCTAGAACAACAAGTACCTTTCTACCACGCATCCTCCATTGAATCATACGTTTTCCATCAGAAACACCGCTTACTTCAATGTTTTGACCCTTTAAAACATTTGAAAGTACTTGTTTCTGCAACTCCTTTAGACCCGCCGAAGAGGCTTTTGAAACTTCCCTGACGTTTTCAATAAAGCTTTCACCTTCGAACTGAATGGATATCTGATCAAAAATAGCTCTTGCCAAAGTTGTCTTCCCCGCACCTCCCATCCCCCATATCCCTATCATGCGAACATCACTAACACCAAGTTCTAAGGATGAAATTACTTCGTTTACACGGGTCTCCATGCCTATTAAATCCCCATCAATGCTCAAATTAATGAAATGTAACTCTAGTGAAATCTCTTCAACGATTTTCTGTATGAACTTAGCTTCGTGCCTATATGTTAAAGAAAGATTCATTTAGCTTGTGATAATTTCCGAACATTTTTAAATCTATTACTGTGACAAAAATCATATATGAAGTGAATGGTGATATAATTATATATGGTATGTAAAAAATAGTGAATGAGTAATAGATGTGTTTGTTAGGTATGGGTAAACTTTGTACTGTTCGAAACTCGTCAAGCCTACAAGTAAAACACGTTTCTTCACTTCCTCATAAAACAGGTGAACGAATGAGGTTTTTTCATGTTGAGGTTACCCGGGGATGGCGACCATTTTTGACTTAGACGTACGCAGCCTCACCGGGTTAATCCTGGGAGCTTTTCCGACCCTTCCCCGGACACCCCCAAATGTACAAACCTAGCGAGGTAGGTTTGAACCCTTGACCTATTGTGAGGAAACCAATAGCCTTACCACTAGGCCTAATGGTGGTGGATAAACAATTATTTCAACACATAAAAATCTGTAATTTTGAAAAGAAAAAAGAAAAAGAAAAAGAAAAAGAAAAAGAAAAAGAAAAAGCCACTTGTTCATGGACATAGGCAAACCATGCACATGAACTTTTCACTGTACCACGCAAATTAAATTTACAGAGGAAAGGTAAGTGTAAGTGTAACGACGAAAGAGGGAAAAATAATACCACTCACATTTAAACTAGTTAAAAAGTGTGACTTGTTAGCATGACTTGGTACTTTGGTAGTGTTATAAAAAGTTGGTATATAAAAGAGCATGTGGTATATAGAAATGACCACCACTAACGCTTCCTTTTATAACATTGCCCAACCACGGATTGTTTTACGAAACGTGACAAATGACCGACCGCTTTGTTAAGGAATACTCTTAGAGGTTGTTTGCTAAAAACATTATAACTTCCATAGAAATTACCCATCAAAAGTGTTCTTTAACTCCCAGCCAGCCAAATCAGATGCTTCTTTCAAAGCCTCCCTCCATTTTCTTGCAGCTTTTTCCTCTTTATGTTTTTCAAAGGAAATTCCAACTGCCCCATTTTGTTTGCGTACTTCAGTGGGCTCCACATCATAGAACACGGGGTAAGCAGTGTGCTCGTCCATCGTCTGGTATTCCATAATCTTAACAAGCTCTTCCAAGCACCAAGATGAAGAAGCATAGTTCTTGGAGAAGACAATAATGTAAACTTTTGAGTCTTCAATGGCTTCAATAAGCTCATCACTTATCCTTTTTCCTTGCTTTATTTTCTTATCATCCTTGTAAGTCACAATGCCCTTATTCTCTAGAGCATGATACAGATGATCAACAAAGTTCTATCGAGTGTCTTTGCCTCTAAAGCTTAAGAAGACATCATACTTGAAGCTCTTTTGAATCAATGAACTTGAAGTGGACGCCATTAATTAAATTTATAACTGAAAAACGTAGAATATTAAGCTGATCACAAAGAAACTTGGATGAAATGAATAAGCCTAAAGAGGTTATACTAAAAAGGTAGTGTTATAAAAACTTTAACAAATAACGGACAATGATTCTACATGTATTATTGCCATCGACATACATAAATGTCATATATGCCTAAAACTATCACTAAGTAGTTAAGAATGGAATATAGCGTGTATACTACTAGATAATAATATGAACTCACCTCAATGACTTTCTATATAATTTATCTCAGTATTAGGTCTTCAAAGTTTCAGATGTGGGTAGCTTTTAAAACTTCCATACTTCAAGCTCTTTTGAAAAGACGGAATAGAAGAAGATGCCATCAAATGTATGCTTGTATGATCCTACTCAAAAATAGGGGGAAATTTTATATGATCGTAATGATAGCAACGAAATTTGTATGAGATGAACTTTATATTAAGACAACAGTGGTCCTAACATTGTGTATTTGTTTGAAATTATCAGATTGAAAGAAGGATCAGCATTTGATATAGAAATAACGATTATACAAAATTCTCTACATTAGTTCTATGAACAGAAAAGTACAAGAGACCATATAATTTCTTATGCGTTGATTAGATGTTGTAAATCTGTCATTGAAAAGAACAATGAAATCAGGCGGATGACACTAGTCCCTTGTTGTTTATAACGTAATTATTGGTTTCTTCCTAAAGTTTAATTGTTGGGTCGTCAAGAATATTGTTTCATATGCATGTAGATTCCTATTGTTTTAATTAATAAGTAAAATGAAACTTTGATACAAACTAGCCCCATACTATTCAAATTTTATTTGTGTTTCACATAACTGGTTTCACTTTGATAAGTCCATCCCCAGGCCTGTTGAAAATTTAAACAGGTTTTGCTTACTTGATCCGAGGTTCAAAAAAAAATCGTAAAAGGGTGTTAGTGTGAACGACCCAGATCATCATTTAACAAAAGAGATGACTCATTGGGTTCAAGGATCAATCAAGGTTTTGCAGAAGGGTTAAAAGCTTTTCCAAGTGGTTCTTCACGAAAGGGTTATGATCCTATCCAAGGAGTTCACAACACACGAGAAGGTCCATTGGTTGCGTCTGTTATATTTGAGATTTTACTTTTATAAGCCCTGTGGCCAAAGTGCAAATAAATAAACCTTTTTATTAAAAACCTTGTGGCCAAAGTGTGAAGAAACAAAACTTAAAACAAAGTATCCACTTTTTTAAGGGGTTAAAGAAGCTTTGTGTTGCTCATTGGAATATGAGTGCGATAGGAGAGATAAAGGCTTGATTGTTGTTAATGAACTAAAAATTTAAACTAATATAGGATATTTTAAAACTAAATTTCACATTTTCTTTTAAGCATCGACACGTATTATTAGTAAGAATGTTTATGCGTCAAAATTTTATGCATTAGCAGTGTTAAGGAGGCTTCTAACTTACTTATCTTGTTACTAAAAATAGTATAACTTCAATATCAAAATAATTATCCTTCTGTCCAATAACAAATTGAAGGACTGCATATGCAATTTAGATACTAGCAATTTAGTATAGTGATCTTGTTGACTTGACCCAGTTTTGACCCAGATAAGATCCGAGTCCATAAACACCTATAAGAAGCCCAATTTTCCAACAAAATTGAGATGATAGGTAACCAAATTTTAAGCTACATGTTCAATATCATTAATAACTCTCAGATATGTTCATTAATACAGATTATACTTTGACTCAAAAAGTCAAATGTCTTTGATTTTGATAAGATCAACCCACTATTTTCAGTACCTCTATTTATGCATTTAAAAAACATGATCATCTCAAACATTAAATCAAAGTACCACCATTTTAACTAAGAACAGAGTTTGACTTTCTTAGAAAGTCATTTATATGGAATTAACAAATATCCTACTTAAAGATCAAATCTATTCAAAAAAGTAGTCCAACTTTTGAACATGCTTTTCTTCACTATAGTGATATAGTCCATCTGCGGTAAACATCCATACACCCTGCCAAATCACCGCTAAACATGAAGGCATGCAAGCTTCATGTGGTACCATACAGAAAGAAGTAATGTCCTTTTCTTTAACAACAAAGAAATAGATTTATTAAAACTAGCTAGGAGATACCAAAACATAAAAAACAAAAACAAAACCTGACAAATTAACAGCAAAGTGCAGAGAAAACAAGAAAATGGCTAACCAAACGGAACCTAAGAGGCTAAGATATGGTGCATAAACAGAAATGAGGGCGTGCACATTTACATGTATGGAATATCACAACATCATTATAGATAGGAAAGCAAATCCCGACAACCACATCCACGCCTTTGAGACCAAACTGATTTAAACATTCCACTGTCATGTCGTTTTATTTGATAAGTTCATGTTCATCACATGTTCCCAGCTTCAAACTCTGATGATAACGTTTTATTCCTGGAACATTTTAAGCAGCTTCTATCAGTAAACACTAATATTTGTTCTGTTAGGATAAAAAAAAACTCAGTAAATTTGATCAAACTCAATAGTTTGACTCAAAAGTCAAATATCTTAATGGTTCACCATTTTGTCCCAATGTAGAAGATTTTTATATAAAACAAAACTTGTATTTTATATTAAATCACTTATAAAAATTTACTGAATATGATTATAACATGATAATCTCCAACATCATGTAAAATTCAATCATTTTCATCATGAACACAGTTGACTTTCTGAAGAAGTCAACTGTGTTATCTGAACTCCATGAGTTAACCTATCTAACTTCAAAAATTTAAACTGCTCTTTACTCAGTACACTTCTAAAGTTAATAACTATACCTTGATTTAACTGTATATATTGGAGACTTGAATCATCAGTCCCGCCTCCTTGTACTTTGATTTAAAGGACTGAGTAATGGCAAGGATTGATTAAGCCAAGGTAAAACCTTTTAGTCTTAAGGTATTTGATACGTAGATGATTATCAAGTAAAACTATTTATGGACTACTTCGACCTTTTAAAGTACTCGACCTGCAGTACCAAATTATTGTTCTTACATGAAGGTTTTTGAAAAGTTTTCAGAAAGATAAATGAAAAATGCAAGTTCAAACAAGACAAAAACCACCTCTTTAAGTTCAAATAAGATGAATTGGTTCACAAATGAATAAAAAGTATTCTGTTTTCGGAAATTGATCACCTTTGTGTGCTGATTGCTTCCCAGTCAGCGGCCTCCTGACTGAAAGAATTCAAAAAAAGCACAAGTCATATGAGTAACACATACTAATTGTAAATTAAAGCTATATGAGTAATCAAAAAAAAAAGGAGAAAGTACCATACGATTGACGCTGCCATGCAAAATCAAAGACTGGCTTCTCTAAATGATTAACTGAAGAATGGTAAGAGGTGTAGGCGAAAGATACGTATGTTGATGTTTGTATTATGCTCCTAAAACCACACGACTGAAGCTGCCATGTAAAGCCAACGATATGCAGATGTTTCAACTGAAAAATGCTCTTTGGAAGATGACTTATGCCCGTACCTTCTATATTTAACTCTTCTAACTGTTTTAAACTTCCAATTTCCTCGGGCAACTTTTCAACTAGAAAACAGTAGGGGAGATGGAAATATTTCAGACTTTTCATCTGACAGATGCCGTTTGGAATATCTCGTAAAATTATACACTCTGTTAAGTCTAGCTCCTCTAAACACTGTAATCGGCCAAGATCCTCCGGTAATTTCTCAAGATGCCAACAAGATTTAAGTTTGATTGCTTTCAGATGCATCAACATACAAATGCTATCTGGAAGATTTCTGATATTTGTAGATGAAAAAATTAGCTCCTCTAGACATTCTAACTGGTCAAGGTCCCGGGGTACCTCTGGAATACTGCCTTCAAGTGTAAGCTTTCTTAAACCTCGTAAACTACAAATTCTTCTTGAAAAATTCTCAAGGTTTGTACAAGCACATAGACCCATCAAAATAAGCCTTTCAAGATTTTCAAACGATGAATTTGGATCTTCTTTATAATAACATTCAAACCGAAACATTGGAAAACTATTGTCGGGGTGCAGTAGGCATGCATCTGTGGGTTCTGCAACCAGATGTAACTCAGATAAAGAACCAACCTCAGCTGGTTGAGACCATTTGTCAAACACAAAAGACTTAAACCTCCCACAACCACTTAAGTCTAAGAAAACAAGCATTTTCAGATATCCAACCGGAGCATTAATTTCTACCAAATCATAACAATTTTCAAGATTTAACCTTTTGAGATTTGGAGTCAGCCCAAGGTCAAGGGTTCTCAACTTTGAATGACTGAGGTTGATACTAAAGAGCTTTAGACTTTCCGAAGGCATTTGAAGTTCTACCAACTCATTACAGCCTCTGAGTCTTAGTCTCTCAAGATTCGGAGTGTTCCCGAGGTGAATGGTCTTCAACTTTGAATGATTGAGGGTGAGATATTTGAGCTTTAGACTATCATCAGGCATTTTAAGCTCTACCAAGTCATTACAGCCTTCGAGTACTAGCGTCTCAAGATTCGGAGTACTCCCGAGGTGAAGGGTCTTCAACTTTGAATGATAGAGGTAGAGCTTTTCGAGCTTTAGACATTCATAAGGCCTTTCAAGTTCTACCAAATCGTTACAGCCTTTGAGTCTTAGCATCTCAAGATTCGGAGTGTTCCCGAGGTGAAGGGTCTTCAACTTTGAATGATTGAGGTCGAGATATTTGAGCTTTAGACTGTTATCAGGCATTTTAAGCTCTACCAAGTCATTACAGCCTTCGAGTACTAGCGTCTCAAGATTCGGAGTACTCCCGAGGTGAAGGGTCTTCAACGTTGAATGATAGAGGTAGAGCTCTTCGAGCTTTAGACATTCATAAGGCCTTTCAAGTTCTACCAAATCATTACAGCCTTTGAGTCTTAGCATCTCAAGATTCGGAGTGTTCCTGAGGTGAAGGGTCTTCAACTTTGAATGATTGAGGTCGAGATATTTGAGCTTTAGACTATTATCAGGCATTTTAAGCTCTACCAAGTCATTACAGCCTTCGAGTACTAGCCTCTCAAGATTCGGAGTACTCCCGAGGTAAAGGCTCTTCAACTTTAAATGATTGAGGGTGAGAAATTTGAGCTTTAGACTATCATCAGGCATTTTAAGCTCTACCAAGTTATTACAGCGTTCGAGTATTAGCGTCTCAAGATTCGGAGTGCTCCCGAGGTGAAGGGTCTTCAACTTTGAATGATTGAGGGTGAGAAATTTGAGCTTTAGACTATCATCAGGCATTTTAAGCTCTACCAAGTCATTACAGCGTTCGAGTATTAGCGTCTCAAGATTCGGAGTGCTCCCGAGGTGAAGGGTCTTCAACTTTGAATGATAGAGGTAGAGCACTTTGAGCTTTAGACATTCAGAAGTCATTTCAAGTTCTACCAAATCATTACAGCATTTGAGTCTTAGCCTCTCAAGATTTGGAGTGTTTCCGAGGTGAAGGGTCTTCAACTTTGAATGACTGAGTTCGAAATATTGGAGCTTTAGACTATCATCGGGCATTTTAAGCTCTACCAAGTCATTACAGCCTTCGAGTACTAGCGTCTCAAGATTCGGAGTACTCCCGAGGTGAAGGGTCTTCAACTTTGAATGACTGAGGGTGAGATATTTGAGCTTTAGACTATCATCAGGCATTTTAAGCTCTACCAAGTCATTACAACCTTCGGGCCTCTCAAGATTCGGAGTACTCCCGAGGTGAAGGGTCTTCAACTTTGAATGACTGAGGGTGAGATATTTGAGCTTTAGACTATCATCAGGCATTTTAAGCTCTACCAAGTCATTACAACCTTCGAGTACTAGCCTCTCAAGATTCGGAGTACTCCTGAGGTGAAGGGTCTTCAACTTTGAATGACTGAGGGTGAGATATTTGAGCTTTAGACTATCATCAGGCATTTTAAGCTCTACCAAGTCATTACAACCTTCGAGTACTAGCCTCTCAAGATTCGGAGTACTCCCGAGGTGAAGGGTCTTCAACTTTGAATGACTGAGGGTGAGATATTTGAGCTTTAGACTATCATCAGGCATTTTAAGCTCTACCAAGTCATTACAGCCTTCGAGTACTAGCCTCTCAAGATTCAGAGTTTTCCCGAGGTGAAGGTTTTTCAAACTTGAATTCTCGAGGTTGAGATATTTAAGCTTTGGACTTTCAGCAGGCATTTGAAGTTCTACCAAATCATTACAGCTTTTGAGTATTAGCTCCTCAAGATTCGGAGTACTCCAGAAGTGAAGGGTTTTCAACTTTGAATGAGAGAGGTTGAGATATTTGAGATTTAGATAATGAACACGCACATGAAGCTCTCTGAAATCTTCACAATATTGAATAGTCAACTGCTCAAGATTTGGAGACAACCTAAGGTCAAAGGTCTGTAATTTTGAACAATATTGGAGGGTGAGGAACCTGAGGTTGTTTAGAACCTATTAAAAAAAAAAAAAAAAAAAAAAAAAAAAAAAAAAAAAAAAAAAAAAAGCCAATTAATGTTGGTGCAATGACAAACCAATAGATATATACTTACGATCATAATGAATCTTGAAAAACAACAAATTAATTCTACCTTTTCTTCTCCATCTTCCCAAAGTTGAACAATATTGCCCCGATCTATGTGAAGTCCAACAAGATGTTTTCCTTGAAATGTATTCGGTAAACTCGAAAAAGGAAATCCATACCATCTCATAAATCGTAAGGAACTTGGAAGGTATTCGCTAACTTTATCAACAATATTGCTATTAAAACAATCCTCTATGTGAAGAAATCTAAGATCCTTCATTTTTGCTAGACCTTTTACTGCAATTTCAGCACTGAAACCCGGTGAATCAAAGGATAGACATTTAGTTGCTTGGGTACCCTGAAATCGAAAAAATAAAAACCCATTAATTTTTGTCGGAACCCTAACGCTCTGTTCCCGAGTTTTTAAATAAAAGAAAAGAAGAGAAGTGACAAAAACGGGCAGAAAAGAAGAGGAGAGGAATAAAATTTAACTTTTTATTTCGTATTCCCGAGTTAGTTCCTAAGTTAGAGAGAAAAGAAAGAAAAACTAATGATTTTACAAGTATAACCATTGTTGTATAAAAAATTATACTATATTTTGGGGCATTTAAGTCATTTTATGAATTGAAAGTTTCCTTATTTACTTTCTCTCCAAATCATCCCATTTCTGGGAAGAAGATTTTGGAAAGAAAGTGAACCAAATTTCCTCTCCATCTCTTTTCTCTTCTCTCCTGAAAAAACTCGGGAACATAAATTTATTTTGATTTCTTCCCACTTCTTTTCTCTTCTTTCAAAAAAATAACTCGGGAACGCAGTGTAAATTACAAAACGCCTAAAATCACTGATCAAATTGAGAGTGAATGAAGATGATATAAAAGCGAATTGAATGATAATTCGATTCGAATTAACGAATTTTTGAATGATCAAATTGAATTTTTGAATTTTTGAGAGAAAGTGAATTTGGGGAAAACAAAGTTGAGTCAAATCCCAGTACATGTTTCTTTTTGAAAAAGGATGTAGCAGTTTGTATCTTTTCTGATTTCTTTTTGTGTTTTTCTTTATTCATTTCTTTTTCAATAAAACATACTTATATCGTCTATGCTTTTATATTTATTACTCTCATTACACGAATAATTTTTACATAAACGTTAGAAAGCAACAGGGTGCTTAATTGTAAATATTTAAATCTCACAACAACTTTACATAACAAAACAACTAACCCAACATTTGATTTAAACAAAATTAAGCGACTCTATCATTCAAACGGTTCAAGCACATGATCGCCACCCGTTACCGATAGAAACAAGACCGGTTAATGGGTCGTCGAAGAGGAATTGAAACCTCGCGTTGAGCTTAAAATGGAAGTGATACGTCAAGTACAATTGAATCGGAGAAGACTGATGGTTTGGGTGACAAATTAGTAAACTTCCATTCGTATAATGACAAAGTGTGGTGTATTAATAATAAATTTACAAAGAAGTGAAGAAAAAAAATTAAGACATAGAAATAAATGTAAATAATTAAAAACGAAAAATAGAAAGAGAGAAACATTTTGTAAGATGAAAAGATGTGAGATTTTTTTTTTTTTTTTTTTTTTTTTTTCACATGCTTTAATGTAAAGAAGCATACATTGGAACTCAAACACACAGTTTTCTCACTTATCAAAAATTAGCATAGTGTGAGAAAAACTCGAGAATTGTTATGTGTTTTTTATATAAAATTTGACAACTTTTATTTTGTTTAATATAATACCTAAAAAGACAATAATATCCTTTTATTAAACGGTCAAACATAGTCAACGGATTTGGAATTTTGGACCGAAACTGCAACGGATTTTTCATTTTAGACCAAACACGAAACTTCTCAAACTATTGGACCAAAAATGAAATACCCCGTCAAACCAAAGAGACAAAAAATGTAGTTAATTCTCAATTTAATTAAATCATAAGTTGATTCTTACCGAGCCAGTAGTCAATATATCTTCAATTTCCTCCTCAATCCACAATCGGCTATGTTTGTTAGGTTCGTCGGGGTGCTCACGGCGAACAATATTCTTACCCATTTCTTCTAAATGGTCATGCATCCCCAATTCCTCAGCTTCATTATAACTTATAAGAGATTTCTGCTCAAGAACTCTCAAACCATATATAGCACGAAATCCACGGCTTTCAAGCGCTCTAATTGCATATTCTTTGTCCCAACCTTTTAGTATGCATGCAACATCTAAGAAAATTTCTTTGCATTCATCATCTTCTAGACCATCAAAGCTTATTTCCAATCTTTTCATAGTTGCCGTTAATGGAATTGTTTTTAGTCTTTCTATGGCATCTATCCAATAAGGCTCACTTTGACCACAAAGAAATGAACCCAAAACTTTGATCGTTAAGGGAAGACCATGAGCATATTGTACAACTTGTCCTGATAGCTCTTCGTACCCTCGAGTTGGAATCTCTGTTTGAAATGCATACCTACTGAAGAGGCAAATTGCTTCCGTAGATGATAACAGAGTGACATCATGAACAAAGTTCACTCGGTGGGCTAACAACACCTGCTCATCTCTTGTGGTAATGATAATTCTGCTTCCCGCTTTAAACCAGTCAGGCTCGCCTGCTAATGCCTCAAGCTGGTCTATACAATCAACATCATCTAAAACAACAAGTGTCTTTCTACGACTCATCATGTCTTTCAACTTGTTTTTCCCGTCATGAACACTACTAAAAGTGATGTCTTGTTTATTTAACACATCTTTTAGTATCCGCTTTTGAAGCTTCTTTAAACCGGACAAAGAAGGCTGTGAAACTTCCCTTACATTTTCAATAAAGCTTTTTCCTTCGAAGATAGTTGATATTCGATCATAAACAGCTCTTGCTAGAGTTGTCTTCCCCCCACCTCCCATCCCCTTGATTCCGATCATACGAACATCTTCGGTACCAATCTCTAAAGATGAAAGAATATCACTGATTCGGGTCTCCATACCCACTAACTTTCCATCAGCGTTCGAAAGAGTGGAATATTTCTTTTTGAAAATAACATCAACAATTATTTGGATCAGTTTAGATTCATCCCTGTATCATTAAAGATTATATTATTAGCTTGCTCAAAGCGCACATAGACAGTTAGGATTTATAACATAAAAGGATTAACAGTTATAAAAATGTAGATATCATGATAAAAACTGAATGAGATTGAATTACCCATTAGCTGTGGTCTTTAACTCCCACCCAGCCAGATTTGAGGCTTCTTTCATAGCCTCTCTCCATTTTCCAGCAGCGCCCTTCTTTCCATTTTCGGCAAAGGCTTTTTCAACTGCCCCACTTTGTTTGCGGACTTCGGTGGGCTCCACATCAAAAAAGACAGGATAAACATTCTGCTCGGTCGTCTTCTTACATTCCATAATCTTAACAAGCTCATCTAAGCACCAAGATGAGGATGCATAAGTCTTGGAGAAAACAATGATGTAAAACCTTGAGTCCTCAATGGATTTGGTGAGTTGGTCCTTGATTGGTTTTCCTTGCTCGATTTTCTGATCGTCCTTGTATGTTTCAATGGAATTTCGCTGAAGAGCTTCAAAAAGATGGCCAACGAAATTGTTACGGGTGTCACCACCTCTAAAACTCAGAAACACGTCATACTTGAAGCTCTTTTGAATGGATGAAGATGAAGTAGATGCCATTCTAGTTGTTATCTAAGGATCGATCTGTTTTTTAGAGAATTATCTTAACTATTTGCAAAGAAAAATGGGTAAGGTTATCAAGTGTATATTGAGAAGACAAAGACTCAATAACATATGGCTATTATTTGGTCAACAAAGATAAGATTCATTTAAGAGAGATAGCTAAGCTCACATGAACCACTCGTTCTTTACTTTGACTTCAATATACATTTTATTATTTTCCCAAACAAATATAAACTTTACTTCCATAAAATTACTAATCTCAATGGATTGAAGGATCTTTGAACGAGTAAAATCAAACATTACACTGGCATCATAAAGTCTTTTTATAATCTTAGATTTTTTTATGTTATATATTTACTAAAATGACGAGCCTTCAAAAATGGTTAAAAAAAATTCTACAAGTTGAGAGCCTTATAACAATTTGGAGAAAACTAACATTGTAATGAACTATTTTTTCACGGGTCATCTTCTTGACCCAATTTGATCTGAATTTTTAAACAGATGAAATCAAGCTCCGTTTTGTTACAAAAACCACCATGAAATTTACCTTTTATATTTAATCATCAAATACACTGCTGATTGCATAACTATAAGTCCTTAAACTCCATTCTACCAAAGTGATATCCAATTATAACTATAAGAGTCCTTAAAAAGCTTCAAATTCTAAAACCAAACTCAGGTCTAAAATATGTTTATTAGTAAAAATAAAAAAATAAAAAAAATAATAAATAAATAAAAAAAAAAGGTCTGGACTAGATCTTGAATTTTGGAAAGCTCCTGCTTTATTCTATGTTTTCCATTAGCGAAAGGATCGAAAACTTCAACACTTCTGAAAGTTTTCATTTGTAGATTGAACTGCCTTTGAACATCCCAATCAACATGATTATATACCAATCTAGCAATCTCACATTTCAGATACATGGTCAACAGTCAACACTCATTTCTTCTTGGTGGAAGTTTTCTTCGCCTTTTTATTTTTAAATCCTCCTCCACTTTCCTGTCACACAACGTATACGCATGAATGGTAATTGAAATCAGACTTTCTTTATACACGCAAACGATTTTTAAACAGGAAGTTTATAGTGAATGTAAGCAGCTTTGCCAGTCATCTCTTGCCCATTTTTAGCAACATACACCTGTAAGTATAAGAAAAATCTATTTTTATCATACAACACATAAATAGATGCCATCAAAAAGTAGGGGTAGCAATTCCTAACACAAAACAAAACCCAAAACCAACACGGAACTAAACTGGTAGGGCCTGGTCTAAACAGTTTTCTGGCCAATGGGTGCTAAACAGGGTGACCCACCCACCAGTTTCGAAAAACAGGTTGAATAGGCAATGTTCGTGTTATGTGTAAATGGGTTAGGATTGACAAAACTAACCTAACTACTTAAACATGCCGTGCTCGGGTTAAGGTGTTATGACATGCCAATCCAAACCCAAACCCGACCCGTATTTGTTTCTAACAGTTGTTTCTTGATTTGAAATGACTAAAATAACAGAATAAGAACTTCCCAACTTACCCTCTTCCCATCGCCATTTGTGAACCAATGCCCAGTCCCTTGACCATCCGCTTGAACCCTTCTTTTGCCAGCATCTTTTGTGATCCCTTTTGCAGTATTGACTTTAGGATTCATAAAACCTTGTGACATTTCACGAGCCTTGGATTTTCTTGAATTTTTCCTTGATGAACTCGTCTCAGCTTTATTAGTTCTAGCAGCTTGTTTAGTTCTATCACCACTGCTAAATTGACCCCTAGAAACACAAGAAATACACAAAAAACATGATATAGGACTTTATCAAAAAATAGTGCATAAACCACCCATTTTCTTAAGCAAATAACCCATTAAATAGCAATCAATAATATAGCACAATAAACTTACATGTAATCGATATTGGATGTGTTGGGCTGGTCAGAACCTATATTTTCTGCATTTAACGGGAAAAAATTGCACAAACGAGTTCGAACTAGCTCTTGAACCCTCAAATCATTATGGAAGAAATACTGATGTGCTGGCGGGCGAGGGTCACCCAAATCTACTACACTGTCCGTAGCATGACTATTACGGTTACTTTTTCCAATATTACTCTGAACTTTACTTTTTTCTTTCATGGAACTAAAATATTCCTCAGAGACCTCATCCAGTGCAGGTGTCGGGATAATGAAAACTCTTCTCGTGTCTAAACTCTTCTCGGGATAATGATTCACTTAATTTTCTTGGCTGATGTAAACCAGCACTTTTTCCCCTATCCAAATAAGGTTTTGACTTATTGCAGGTCTTGTTAGTAGCGACTTTACTGATTGAAGGGATATCAGAATAAGAGTCGGAATCAATCAGCTGAAAGGACTGATGGTTAAGTTTGGAAACGGCTGTTTGCTGCAGCTTGTGATTACGGATTCCTTTTAGGAACATGGCTCGTTCATTCACTTGCTCATGAACTCGCAGCTTCGCCAGAAGCTACGAAGGGGGGGGGGGGGGGCCTCGGCCCGGGAAGGGCTTATGAGATATCTGAGAGATTTTGCTTTCTTTTTCCTGATTCTCTGGTCAAAACACCTAGTCCAGTAAGCGGGAATTTGGAACTGTTACTGGTGGAATAGTATTGTGTTGGAAGAGTCTCATCTGCATTTAGCAGTAATAACAACCAGTGAATATGGGAATGATAAACAAGCGCACGTGACAGTAATTAGCACACTGGTTTAAGATACGTCTGACTGCAAATTACTTTATGGAATCTAATAAGTCATAAAACTAGCACAAATACCATCCCTTTTACGCAAAGTTAATCAACGTGGATATCTTTGTGATCTTTCTTGGATTACAAAGAATCACAAGTTGCTGCTAGTTTAAGCGTTTATGTCTGAGCTAAATACATTTCATTATTCGGATATGAAAAATGTTGAAAATGGATGGCACTCCTCACACTCAACTCACTGATATGAAAGTAAAGTCACTACTTTTATACGTAGTATATGAAAGTGATGTTACAGAGAAGTACACAATTTATTCATGTAAAACAAGGCCTATATATAGCCTTCAAAGAGTACATCGTGGGTGCATGAAAATAGCACTAAAATACTAACAACCTAAAGACCAGTTAACACAGTGACCCACTCTCCTCACATACCCATGAGATTCGGTCAAACTAGTACCAATTCCTAATAATATTAACAAAGGAAACATAACATATACTGTAAAACATAGAAGGCTTATTAAAACAAAACTCATGCCATGCATACGTGAACCTTGACATAAACGATTAATCCAACATTCACCCCCTTAATCGTTTATTAACATCCTTCACTCACCGCGGCTTTAATCACCTTCTTGATTCTCGACCTTTCCCGGACACCCGACCTCCACCACGGTCACGTCCAAAGTCTTCTTTGGGTCAACTCCTTTTGGTTCACAACACTTGTAACATGTAACATGGCATCCCCGTTGGAACCGCTCACTAACATCTTGACTCTTCACGGATCGACGGCCTCTTCCCTGGCCACATCCAAAGCCACCCGATTTGAACTCCAACGCCATAATGTTCACACCGTGTTGTTTCTCCATTCCGACTATTGTTGTCACCACACAGAACCCGTTTGCTCATAACTCTTATGTGACACGAGAGCATTACACCGATCAAGAAAACAAAGCCACCCGCTTCTACCGTTTTCTTTCACCCGCCAAACGAACCGAATCAAAGCTCCCTGATTTTCACGACTCTTCACGTCCGTTTATCCCGCAAACCGGTTAATCTCTCCATTTTCCGGTGACCTAAAACTTACCACCTTCTATGTCTTCACTTTACGACATTTTCAACCCTTTTCCGATCAAACCCGTTCCAAGAGCCCTATTCACCCGATCAAGAAAACGAGCTACCGCTTTTACCGTTTTCTTTAACCTGCTAAACGAACAAAATCCAAAGCCACCTGCTTTGACGGATCCTTCACATTCGTTTTTCACGCACCTCGGTTAGTCTCTTTTCATAACGAACAGGTTGATCAAAAAACAACCCGGTTTCTGCTGCGTCTGCCTTGCAGCAAAGGGCTACACCCTTTTCTTGAAACCGACTCTCAAACCCGCCCTTCAATCGAACGAAGCTCTTGATACCAAATGTTGAAAATGGATGGCACTCCTCACACTCAACTCACTGATATGAAAGTAAAGTCACTACTTTTATATATGAAAGTGATGTTACAGAGAAGTACACAATTTATTCATGTAAAACAAGGCCTATATATAGCCTTCAAAGAGTACATCGTGGGTGCATGAAAATAGCACTAAAATACTAACAACCTAAAGACCAGTTAACACAGTGACCCACTCTCCTCACATACCCATGAGATTCGGTCAAACTAGTACCAATTCCTAATAATATTAACAAAGGAAACATAACATATACTGTAAAACATAGAAGGCTTATTAAAACAAAACTCATGCCATGCATACGTGAACCTTGAAATAAACGATTAATCCAACAAAAAATCATTGGTAACGACTACAACTTTCTTGTTTATCTTAGGACAAAAGTAAGGGGTTGTAAGTTGTAGCCTAAGTGCCCAACAGCACTGTAACAATTCACAATTTCAGGTTAATTACCATTCCCGGAAAAATTTCACTATTCACTTTTACTATTCATTTTTCCCGAAATTTTCCCGAAAGTTGATTTTTATTTGATATTCTCGAGTGATAAATCATTTCCATGACAAATTAAATGTTTAACTTTCATAAGCTCATTTTCGTGAAAGTTAATAAGGAATTACACGTTTTAGGGTAAAACGTCATTCAAAAATTCTACGCACAACGAAACTCGACTGCGTTAAATGACCCCGCATCAGAAAAATGTTTGACACACTCATGATTTATTTGAGAATTAATCGTGACTGAGAAAAACATGACCAAAATAAGCCTCGGCCGTGAAAAACTGGAATTTTCAGTTTTTAAGCGTTTTTACTCAGCCGTAACCTTAGCCTATACCTGCACCGCATTTCTAAGACGATTTGAGTTTTCAACTTTTTAGAAAAAGTCAACATATTTTTCCCTCCTCCTTTGACCAAAAATCATTCCTTGATTTTATAAGTCATTCCTTGATTTTTAGGCTTACGGTTTGATGTTTAAGAGACATTTAATACCAACCGACACTAGATTGAGCCCAGTCTAGACATTATAAGTCATTTTAAATCAATATTATCACATTAGAAAAGTAACATTTTACTTTTCTCAATTTTACGCAATATTCGTACATTTTACGTATTACGCGTTTTAGACCCGTATTTCCAGTTTTTAGCAGGGTTTTACACCCAAATGGAACCTACCACTCATTTTATATTTTATTATGGAGTATTTTGACAAGTTTAATCATTCTTCCAAGTTTTGTATTTTTACGATACCCGGTTTTACGTTTTGTGACGTAACAACTTACGGTTTGCATTTTACGGGGTCGAAACTAGTTACATAAGCTTGGATAATATCATCAAAAGTCAATACTTGCTCTCCAAGCTCATGAACCGACTTAGGGGGGGGGGGATTTCAGCCCATAGGTGGCTTAATCTCATGCTAGGAAGCTTAGATTACATGCATGTGTCCAACTTGGTCTCCAAGTGTTGACAAGTCAACATTGTAACCTCCTCATTAGCATATAAATACCCCTCCTCCCCCTCCTTGGCCATTTGAACGACCCACACACACAACACACTTCATTTTACTAGTTTACTTCAAGTTTTATCCAAGAAATTAAGAGCATAACAACACATAAACTCTAGTTAGGTTTTGATTCATCAAAACTACTTCCAAAACCTCTTATACTTTGGTGATTTCTCTTGAGTTTGAATCCACTCAAGTCACCTCAACCTTCATCATCTATCTTTCAAGAATACAAGAGTAGAAAGATTGCATGAAGTGAAGTGGGTTGAAGCAAGTCTATCAAAGTCCTTTTCCTTACTTGCTACTTTCCTTTCATCTTTGAAAGCCAAAAGTTGTAAGCCAAACCCTAACATGCTTCTTGTTAAATAATCATGTTCATGTTATTTACCTATTATTCTTGCTATATTATGTCTTGTATAAATGTCCATGATGTATAAAAGTGAGTAAAACAAGTTATTGTACATGATTGATAAGACAAGTTAATAAAACAAGTAAACTAGTAACTTTCTTGGTATAACCTGATCAAAATGGTAAAAATATGATGTTGGATCATTACATATTACAGTAGAGGACTTACCAAGGAAACCGTAGCAACTTGAACCACCTAAAACGAGTATACGAGTCAAAAGTTACGCCCATTTGAAGTTACCAAAGATTTCCGGCAAAACTGCCTAAACCATACTGTTTTGCATTCTGACTTTTTGAAAGTCACCCTTCTGGTCCGATTCATCAAAAAGTTAAAACACGAAAGTTGTCCGGAACGCCGTTTTCGTTCAGGAACAAAGAAGCTCGAGCCCTGAAAATGCTTTCCGAGTGATAAAATTCTTCAAATTCTAAACAGCCCATTTTTAGGCCAAAGTCACTATATTATGGTTATACTTTAAAAGGAACAAGAGGTCTTATGACCTATAATCAAGACAACAACCATGGCTAGAGCCAAGGTTGAGTCTCATGACCTTGGAACAAGGACCAAAGGTCATGGCTAGGCCATGACGAAATGACCATGTAAGCTTACTTAGGCGAAAACATGAAACAAGGAATTGGCGATAATTTGAACAAGCAATTTGGATCTACTTCACTTAAAAGGAACCATGAGATATTACAAAGAGAAAATGGTCATACAAAACTTATGAAGCTACCCCTAATAACTATCTTCATGTACTAATAAACTTTCCTAAGTTTATTCAAATATCGGACATGTAACTTTTCGGATCAAAACTTATATCTATATATTTTATCAACTACTACAATAGTAGGGAGCCTCATGTGAGGAGTTCATTATGTAAGCCGTCGAGATGAGTTTTGGATTTACAAATTAAAGTGTCCTGGCTCCTCGAACGCTTACTAACATGACTTCTGAATTATGTCGGCCCGAACGGTAGTAAACGATATATATAACATACATGTTTCATGAATCATTTCTTTCAACGACTTACATTATACATCATACCACGTCATGGACTAAGTGCAAGACATACATATATTGGCATGTTTATGTTTCCTTAGACATTATTCCAAACCTAAGTTACAACAATTATTCTAGGTTGCTTATAGAAGTTCTTACGACATATCCATCATTCTCATTATACATCATCCAACTCAAGGTGAGTTCATAGCCCCACTTTACATTACTTCAATGTTTTACAAACCCATGGGGGGAATACATGCTATTATTTTTCTACTGGAACACAATGCTTTCTACTGTATGCGATTCGACTATGTTTTATTATCACTAAGTAACATCCTTGCCAAACCAAGATCCCTTATTATGAACCATTTAATCACTTGCGAGGGTTACTTGCGAGTGAGCGCGAATATTGTGAATAGGCCTATTGGGATTGACGAATCCCATTTGTTTTGACTAAGTTCAAACAAATGCATTAATATTTGAGACATTAGGTATGACGGCAAAGTATCTACCGGGATAAATCTGCCGATCGATATTGGTACACGTTAACGTATTGGTGTCATAAGCTTAGTGAATTAATAACCTTTCCGGGCATATAACAACGTAGCCCATCTTTGTTTTCTAACTATGAGTGTGAGTCTATAGCTCACACTACGATTATTGTGTTCAAACGATTTAACTACAAACACTACGATTATTGTGTTCAAACGATTTAACTACAAATACTACGATTATTGTGTTCAATGATTTAACTACCAACACATTGTGTTAAAACATTAAACAAACTTTATGAATATCACTCAACCTTTGTGTTGACCTCTCAAGCATGTATTTCAGGTTCATGACGATCAAGGATGGCACGGAAGGACACGGATACTCAAGAGGGCTATAAATTTTATTATCATTCAAAAACACATTTATTATACATTGTAAACATGGAACCATTTGGGACCTCATTTTGTAAATCTCTGATATTTATACAATTTGAATGATAAATCTTTTAAAACGACTCAATTGGAGTTCGTTTTCTATTATTGTGACTATTGTGCCGTCGAGTAACACCCAGTTTGAATTCCGCTGCATCCATGAATTGGGGGTGTTACAGATTGGTATCAAAGCCATGGTTATAGAGAAACGGGTCTAAGTGAGACCTAAACTATAACCACACATACAAGCAAAAACATTTTTATAGCCTTCCGCTCTCCGTGTCTTCCATCCTCCAGACGATTATGGACTTAGTAAGCATGTTATGCTACACAAACATATTAGTATATTCATATATACCCATTTTGAGCATTTCCCCGTAAGCATTAGTATATTGATATATAAACTCGGTTTATTTTCAATCATTTATCTAAACAATGGACTAAACATGTCTGCGTATGCCTATTCTAGGGCATTTCGACACAATCACATTCTCCCAATCATGTTCCTACTCCAACATTTTATGTCCAAGACATTGTAACTGATTGCAATGGTCTTTCCTATTTTCCAAGACATTGTATTATACAATGGTCTTAACCATTTCTCAAATGTTTTGAGTCACACAATGGTCTAACCTACTTCCCAGACATTGTGAATTGCACAATGGTCTAACCTTCCGAGACATTGTGTTTTGCGCAATGGTCTCTAGAATTATTCCATCACATCATCAATATCATTTCATATGATATCAAAAACCCGTCACAACTTATCGATTTCTAAATAAGAAATATGAGATTTCTAAAGGACAAACAAATCCATTACCTACAAAAGCTGAAGTTCAGCTCTACATTCATCAAAGTTTTCTTATGAAACCTTCATTATTAAAAGTTCGTGATCCTGGCCAAGTATGTTCTATTTTAGAACTACTTAAAACTTCCTTTCCACACGTACCTACCCGTACTATCTTCTATGCGATGGAATGTGAAAACATACGTTACAAGTCTTGTATAGGCGGGACTCACAACTGAAGGGTTTGACATCGCCTTTGTTTAGTGGACAGTTTCCCGAAAGCAACGAACATATCACAAGTATACCTAATTTAGGTATTTAAAAATTTTATCGAACCTTGGCTAAATATAGACTAGTCACCTATATTTAACCTAGGGACAGTGGAATATAGTCTGACTAACTATATTCGACTTAAAATTTTCAAATACTGAGAATAGTTGTACTAGGGTTATGTTTTGGTTGATTTCCTACATGAACACGATAAACCACCAGAATACATTAAAACAATCTAGAGACACGATACTGCCTTACCACTCAGCAAGATCTTAACACCTTATTTGTATGATCTAAATTCATTCTTGAAATTTTTCATTTATGAGATAATCCGAACTACTATCTTGGGATAGTTATCAATTATTCTCTACATCCCGTAGAAGTACCATCCTGTTTAGGTCCTAAGGATACCATTCCATCATAAACTTTTAAAATCTCTTAAGATTTTTTAAAGCAAACTCAACATCTATACCTAACAGTATTAATGTTAAGCATACATTACACACTTTTGTTCATCAACATATCACAACATTATCTTCACAACCGTTGGAACCACAAGCTCATTAACAGATCTTGATGCACTTTTAAAGCTCAAATCATCCATAGTTACACCACAAGCACGCTCATCAGCTTTACAAGATTGAATATTCATCTTGTACTTTTGGAATACCAATATCATCTCAAAATACACTACCTTGTAACTCACCGGCTAAGTATGAATGTTGTGTTGGGAATTCTTAAGTAGGATGATTTGTAATTATTTGAATGGATTGGGATGCCTTTTCATTTAAATAAAGAAATTGTAAATCACCGAACCATAAGTTTATATTCCTCTATTTACATTGTTTGGGATGCCTCTCTATGTAAATAAAGAATTATAAACAAGTGGGCTTATTTGTATCCAAAATAACATAAGTATGAAGTCAACTTACACTACATTACATTGCTCGGGTATGGCTTGATACCTACATTACATTGCTCGAGTATGGCATGATACCTACATTACATTGCTCGGGTATGGCTTGATACCTACATTACATTGCTCGGGTATGGCATGATACCTACATTACATTGCTCGGGTATGGCATGATACCTACATTACATTGCACAGATATGGCATGATACCTACATTATATTCGCCACAAGAAATCCTATCTTTTCACTGACATCGCTTCAAACCATGACATAAACTGAACTTCGGGATGAAGTTCCCCGTAAGGGGTAGAGACTGTAACAATTCACAATTTCAGGTTAATTACCATTCCCGGAAAAATTTCACTATTCACTTTTACTATTCATTTTTCCCGAAATTTTCCCGAAAGTTGATTTTTATTTGATATTCTCGAGTGATAAATCATTTCCATGACAAATTAAATGTTTAACTTTCATAAGCTCATTTTCGTGAAAGTTAATAAGGAATTACACGTTTTAGGGTAAAACGTCATTCAAAAATTCTACGCACAACGAAACTCGACTGCGTTAAGTGACCCCGCATCAGAAAAATGTTTGACACACTCATGATTTATTTGAGAATTCATCGTGACTGAGAAAAACATGACCAAAATAAGCCTCGGCCGTGAAAAACTGGAATTTTCAGTTTTTAAGCGTTTTTACTCAGCCGTAACCTTAGCCTATACCTGCACCGCATTTCTAAGACGATTTGAGTTTTCAACTTTTTAGAAAAAGTCAACATATTTTTCCCTCCTCCTTTGACCAAAAATCATTCCTTGATTTTATAAGTCATTCCTTGATTTTTAGGCTTACGGTTTGATGTTTAAGAGACATTTAATACCAACCGACACTAGACTGAGCCCAGTCTAGACATTATAAGTCATTTTAAATCAATATTATCACATTAGAAAAGTAACATTTTACTTTTCTCAATTTTACGCAATATTCGTACATTTTACGTATTACGCGTTTTAGACCCGTATTTCCAGTTTTTAGCAGGGTTTTACACCCAAATGGAACCTACCACTCATTTTATATTTTATTATGGAGTATTTTGACAAGTTTAATCATTCTTCCAAGTTTTGTATTTTTACGATACCCGGTTTTACGTTTTGTGACGTAACAACTTACGGTTTGCATTTTACGGGGTCGAAACTAGTTACATAAGCTTGGATAATATCATCAAAAGTCAATACTTGCTCTCCAAGCTCATGAACCGACTTAGGGGGGGATTTCAGCCCATAGGTGGCTTAATCTCATGCTAGGAAGCTTAGATTACATGCATGTGTCCAACTTGGTCTCCAAGTGTTGACAAGTCAACATTGTAACCTCCTCATTAGCATATAAATACCCCTCCTCCCCCTCCTTGGCCATTTGAACGACCCACACACACAACACACTTCATTTTACTAGTTTACTTCAAGTTTTATCCAAGAAATTAAGAGCATAACAACACATAAACTCTAGTTAGGTTTTGATTCATCAAAACTACTTCCAAAACCTCTTATACTTTGGAGATTTCTCTTGAGTTTGAATCCACTCAAGTCACCTCAACCTTCATCATCTATCTTTCAAGAATACAAGAGTAGAAAGATTGCATGAAGTGAAGTGGGTTGAAGCAAGTCTATCAAAGTCCTTTTCCTTACTTGCTACTTTCCTTTCATCTTTGAAAGCCAAAAGTTGTAAGCCAAACCCTAACATGCTTCTTGTTAAATAATCATGTTCATGTTATTTACCTATTATTCTTGCTATATTATGTCTTGTATAAATGTCCATGATGTATAAAAGTGAGTAAAACAAGTTATTGTACATGATTGATAAGACAAGTTAATAAAACAAGTAAACTAGTAACTTTCTTGGTATAACCTGATCAAAATGGTAAAAATATGATGTTGGATCATTACATATTACAGTAGAGGACTTAACAAGGAAACCGTAGCAACTTGAACCACCTAAAACGAGTATACGAGTCAAAAGTTACGCCCATTTGAAGTTACCAAAGATTTCCGGCAAAACTGCCTAAACCATACTGTTTTGCATTCTGACTTTTTGAAAGTCACCCTTCTGGTCTGATTCATCAAAAAGTTAAAACACGAAAGTTGTCCGGAACGCCGTTTTCGTTCAGGATCAAAGAAGCTCGAGCCCTGAAAATGCTTTCCGAGTGATAAAATTCTTCAAATTCTAAACAGCCCATTTTTAGACCAAAGTCACTATATTATGGTTATACTTTAAAAGGAACAAGAGGTCTTATGACCTATAATCAAGACCACAACCATGGCTAGAGCCAAGGTTGAGTCTCATGACCTTGGAACAAGGACCAAAGGTCATGGATAGGCCATGACGAAATGACCATGTAAGCTTACTTAGGCGAAAACATGAAACAAGGAATTGGCGATAATTTGAACAAGCAATTTGGATCTACTTCACTTAAAAGGAACCATGAGATATTACAAATAGAAAATGGTCATACAAAACTTATGAAGCTACCCCTAATAACAATCTTCATGTACTAATAAACTTTCCTAAGTTTATTCAAATATCGGACATGTAACTTTTCGGAACAAAACTTATATCTATATATTTTATCAACTACTACAATAGTAGGGAGCCTCATGTGAGGAGTTCATTATGTAAGCCGTCGAGATGAGTTGTGGATATACGAATTAAAGTGTCCTGGCTCCTCGAACGCTTACTAACATGACTTCTGAATTATGTCGGCCTGAACGGTAGTAAACGATATATATAACATACATGTTTCATGAATCATTTCTTTCAACGACTTACATTATACATCATACCACATCATGGACTAAGTGCAAGACATACATATATTGGCGTGTTTATGTTTCCTTAGACATTATTCCAAACCTAAGTTACAACAATTATTCTAGGTTGCTTGTAGAAGTTCTTACGACATATCCATCATTCTCATTATACATCATCAAACTCAAGGTGAGTTCATAGCCCCACTTTACATTACTTCAATGTTTTACAAACCCATGGGGGGAATACATGCTATTATTTTTCTACTCGAACACAATGCTTTCTACTGTATGCGATTCGACTATGTTTTATTATCACTAAGTAACATCCTTGCCAAACCAAGATCCCTTATTATGAACCATTTAATCACTTGCGAGGGTTACTTGCGAGTGAGCGCGAATATTGTGAATAGGCCTATTGGGATTGACGAATCCCATTTGTTTTGACTAAGTTCAAACAAATGCATTAATATTTGAGACATTAGGTATGACGGCAAAGTATCTACCGGGATAAATCTTCCGATCGATATTGGTACACGTTAACGTTTTGGTGTCATAAGCTTAGTGAATTAATAACCTTTCCGGGCATATAACAACGTAGCCCATCTTTGTTTTCTAACTATGAGTGTGAGTCTATAGCTCACACTACGATTATTGTGTTCAAACGATTTAACTACCAACACGATTTAACTACAAATACTACGATTATTGTGTTCAATGATTTAACTACCAACACATTGTGTTCAAACATTAAACAAACTCTATGAATATCACTCAACCTTTGTGTTGACCTCTCAAGCATGTATTTCAGGTTCATGACGATCAAGGATGGCACGGAAGGACACGGATACTCAAGAGGGCTATAAATTTTATTATCATTCAAAAACACATTTATTATACATTGTAAACATGGAACCATTTGGGACCTCATTTTGTAAATCTCTGATATTTATACAATTTGAATGATAAATCTTTTAAAACGACTCAATTGGAGTTCGTTTTCTATTATTGTGACTATTGTGCCGTCGAGTAACACCCAGTTTGAATTCGCTGCATCTATGAATTGGGGGTGTTATGTAACAATTCGCATTTTTCAGGATAATTACTTTTCCCGGAAATTTCACTATTCACTTTTACTATTCATTTTTCCCGAAAATTTTTCCCGAAACTTGATTTTTATTTCTTGGGCTGAAGTGATAAATCATTTCCATGGCAAATTAAAAGTTTTACATTCATAAGCTCATTTTCGTGAAAGTTATTAAGGAATTACACGGAATTATACGTTTTAGGGTAAAACGTCATTCAAAAATTCTACGTACAACGAAATTCGGTCGCGTTAATTTTCCCCGTATCAGAAAAATGTTTGACACACTCATGATTTATTTGAGAATAAATCATGACTGAGAAAAACATGACCAAAATAAACCTCGGCCGTGAAAAACTGGAATTTTCAGTTTTAAGCGTTTTTACTCAGCCGTAACCTTAGCCTATACCTGCACCGCGTTTCTAAAAAGATTTGAGTTTTCAACTTATTAGAAAAAGTCAACATATTTTTCCCTCCTCCATTGACCAAAAACCATTCCTTGATTTTATAAGTCATTCCTTGATTTTTAGGCTTACGGTTTGATGTCTAAAAGACATTTAATACCAACCGACACTAGACTGAGCCCAGTCTAGACATTATAAGTCATTTTAAATCATTTTTATCCTATTAGAAAAGTAACATTTTACTTTTTTCAATTTTACGCAATATTCGTACATTTTACGTATTACGCGTTTTAGACCCGTGTTTCCAGTTTTAGCAGGGTTTTACCACCCAAATGGAACCTACCACTCATTTTATATTTTATTATGGGACATATGGACATGTCTAACAATACTTTAAAGTTCCATAATTTTACGACACCCGGTTTTACGTTTTGAGGCCTAATCATTTACGGTTGTCATTTCCCAGAGTCAAAACTCTTCCTAATACTTAGGATAATACCAAGCAAAGTCCACACCTTGTCCCCCAAGTTTAGGAACCGACCTAAGGGGGGGGGGGGAATTCAGCCTTGTGTGTCTTGATCTCATGCTAGGAGCCTTAGGATGATTACATGTGTTCACCTTGGCCTCAAAGGTTGGACTAGTCAACTAAACTAACCTCCTTAAGACCCTATAAAAGCCCCCCCATCCCCCCTTGTTGCCGTGGATATCCAACACCAAAACCACACCATCCTTTGCTCATTTCCTTCTAGTTTCATGCATGATTCAAGTGCTTCTTCAAGGTTAAAACTCTAGTTAGGTTATCATTCATCAAACACTTCCATAACCTTATATACTTGGTGATTTCTCTTGAGTTTGAATCCACTCAAGTCACCTCAACCTTCATCATCCATCTTTCAAGATTACAAGGGTAGAAAGATTGCATGAAGTGAAGTGGGTTGAAGCAAGTCTATCAAAGTCCTATCCTTACATGTTAACTTCCTTTCATCTTTGAAAGCCAAAAGTTGTGAGCCAAACCCTAACTTGCTTCTTGTTAAATAATCATGTTCATGTTATTTACATATTATTCTTGCTATATTATGTCTTGTATGCATGTCCATGATGTATAAAAATAAGCAAAACAAGTTATTATAATTGATTGTTAAGATAAGTTACTAAAACAAGCAAACTAGTGATTTTCTTGGAAAGACCTGATTAAAATGGTAAAAATATGATATTGGATTATTACATATTGTAGTAGAGGACCTAACAAGGAAACCGTAGCAATTTGAACCACCTAAAACGAGTATATGAGTCAAAAGTTATGACGATTTGAAATTACCAAAACTTTGCGGCAAAGCTGCCAAAACTTTCTGTTACAGAAACCTTAAACACGCAAAAAGAGGCCTTTCTGGTCCGTTTCATGAAAAAGTTAAAACACGAAAGTTGTCCGGAATCACGTTTTCCTTCAGGAGCAAAGAAGCTCGAGCCTTGAAAACATTTTCTGAGTGAGATATTTCTAAATTTCTTAACAGCTATTTACATATATATAAGTCACTATATTATGGTTATACTTTAAAAGGAACAAGAGGTCTTATGACCTATAATCAAGACCACCACCATGGTTAGAGCCAAGGTTGTGTCTCATGACCTTGAAACAAGGACCAAAGGTCATGGCTAGGCCATGACGAAATGACCAAGTAAACTTACAAAGGCGTAAACATGAAACAATGAATTAGGCGATAACATGAACAAGCAATTTGGATCTACTTCACTTAAAAGGAAACCATGAGATATTACCAAGAGAAAATGGTCATTCAAGACTTATGAAACTACCCCTAATAACAATCTTCATGTACTAATAAACTTTCCTAAGTTTATTCAAAATATCGGACATGTAACTTTTCGGATCAAAACTTATATCTATATATTTTATCAACTACTACAATAGTAGAGAGCCTCATGTGAGGAGTTCATTATGTAAGCCGTCGAGATGAATTGTGGATTTACGAATTAAAGTGTCCTGGCTCCTCGAACGCTTACTAACATGACTTCTGAAATATGTCAGCCCGAACGGTAGCAAACGATATACAAAACATACATGTTCATGAATCTTTTCTTTCAAAGACATACAATATACATCATACCACATCATGGACTAAATGCAAGATATATATATAGGCACTCCGTTATATTCTTTACACAAATCCTAAGTCGCAACATTCTATTATAGGTTGCTCGTAGAAACCTACATGATCCAACCATCACCTTCATTACTTGCTATCCTACTTAAGGTGAGTTCGTAGCCCCACTTTCTATTGTTTAACTATTTTACAAACCCATGGGGGGAATACATGCTATTATTTTTCTACTCGAACACAATGCTTTCTACTGTATGCTACCCGACTATGTTTTATTGTCACTAAGTAACGATTGCCATGTTCGAAGTCCCTATATCATGAACCATTAGTCACTACCTATAGTGAGCGCAAATATTGTGAATAGATCTATTGGGATTGACGAATCCCATTTGTGTTGAACAACGATGAGTTCACACAAATGCACTATATTTGAGATTTAGCGGTATAACGGCAAAAGTACCTTGATAGGGCTTCTATAATTGCAATTTTGTTGGTTCGATGTTAATGTTTTGGTTGCATGAGCTTAGTGAAATAAATAATGACTTTGTTTTCTAACTATGAGTGTGAGTCTATAGCTCACATTACGATTATTGTGTTCAAACGATTTAACTAAACTCTACGAATTCCACTCAACCTTTGTGTTGACCTCTCAAGCATGTATTTCAGGTTCATGACGATCAAGGATGGTACGGAAGGGCACGGATACTCAAGAGGACTATAAATTTTATTATCATTCAAAACTCATTTAATGTAAATTGTAAACATGGAACCATCTGGTACCTCATTTTGTAATCTCTGATATTTATATAATTTGAATGATAAATCTTTTAAAAACAACTCAATTGGAGTTCGTTTTCTATTATTGTGACTATTGTGCCGTCAAGTAACACCCAGTTCGAATTCCGCTGCATCCATGAATTGGGGGTGTTACATGTTACAAGCACCAATTCACTAAATACGCCTGACATGCTACACTATCATAAAATTAACTAAATGTATTACACAATGAAGTTATCAACGGTTACTTGTAAGTCCTATCAGACTACCACCCACAACATACAGATTAACGTCCTGTTTATTGTTATTATTAGAGTTCAAAATAACGTAATTGGTCCCCCCCCCCCCCTCTTAAGAAATACAGAATCACAAACTTTGTTTTTCTCTTTATGAAGTCAAATTGAACTTGCTTAAAAAAGCATTGGTGGTGTTTAGGATTGCTCTTAATATCGTTTTGAAACGGCAAATAATCAGTTAATTTTAGTGGTTAATTTTAGTGTTTGTAAGGATGTTAACTGATCATGATATCATTTTTAGACAAACTATTTAAAAGTTGCTTATTCATACTAACTTAAGGGCTGAGCATCGAGTCAAAACCGAACAGATCCGACCAAACACGAACCAAAAATCGATTTTGTGGAAGATATGAACCGAGAACCGACCGAAGTGACTCGGTTCAGTTTGGTTTTGTGTCGGTTGTTCGGTTCAGTTAGGTCTATATGGGTTAGGTGTGTTTTCCTCGGTTTTGGCTCGAACCGAACCAAAACCGAAAATTATAAACATATAGAACCGAAAACCGAACCAAATATGGTCAGTTCAGGTTCGGGTCGATATTTCGGTTCAGTTCGGTTTTCGGTCTGATTCCAATTACTTTAGCATTAAACTTTATTAATAATCAGCATTACCAAAGTAACACTAGCACAACTTAAAGTTACCTACGAAAAACTGCTTATCAAAACTTGTATGTTTGCTAGTAATTGACTCACGAAATCAAATACTAATAAGCAGTTAGATAAGCAATCCCTGAAAACTAAATGAAACCGCAATAAGTAGATAACAATGAAAGAACACAATGATACGAGTTTATGACTATTTCATCTCACATGTTACAGGAGCAAAGCTTGGTGTCAAGTCCTTGTACGGTATCATCTTCCGCAATTTTATGATTAAAGTACAAATCTTTTAGACTCTAGTATCATAACAATATCATATACAACATATCACTCACATGGTCAATGGCGATATGGTTTTAGTTATAACTTATAAGCAATGGTTTGTGTTAGCTCAATTTTGAGCACATATAAAAGGAATTATTTCGTCTGTTTTGCATTTTTATTCACATGCTTGGTGCTTCGGTCTATAAGCATGTTAGTTATTGCAGCTAGTTTTTCTTTGGCATTTTGTATAAAATTTGATTAACTTGGTACAAAAAATAGAAAATAATGGTTCAAAAAGTCATCACTTGTTTCACTACTGAATACTGATAACATTATTCTAGGTTTATAATTACATAACTTTTGGAACCATTATATATATTCCTACAAGCGATATTTGGCTTTTTTTTTAACCTTAGTTTCCGACCTTTTAGCCAACCAATCTACGAGATTTGAACTCACCGCCACACACACTCAAACAAGGTAAAATCCTCTTTTTTCAAGGGGTTGTCATGTACGTGACCACTTCAAATAGCAATAGCAATATACAAATACCTGTACCAGTATCAGCACCAGTACCAATTTGAGCAAACGAACATTGGTTATAACTGTAGCAGGTAGCAATGTGAACATGATATGTTCGTTTGAAACATTGCAATTTGGTGGGGACAACAAATGACTTTTACTTTACAAATGACTCCTTTTGCTAAAAGAAATTACAAAGAAAAAGACCATATGAAAAGATCATGAATTCATGATTAAGATTCCTTTAGTCATGAGTGTGGCACATATTAAAATCATGAATAATAATAACTTCATGTCTAAGTAAGTAGTTGTGGGTTTTCTTAGTTCTGTATAATATAATAACATGTAATTCTCATTTGTAGATATATATATGAACTTCACACATCACATGCATGCCTTTGATTTACAAAATTCGATCAAATAACTTTATGTTCTACAACCATGAAAGTAATACTTTTTAGATATAATAAAGATAAACTAACCTTAAGCACCTTCTAGATCTGGACTTCAACTTGTGCCCATACTTCCCAATTCTCCCCATATATATATTGGCAAATATTCGTGTCACTAATGATTAAGAAATATATTGGTAAGTCCTAGTCCATTATAAAATCAATTTTCAGGCCGTGGGTGTTAAACAACCCACCAACCCGGTTGGATTTTTTTTTTTTTTTTTTTTTTTTTTTTTTTTTCCTATCTCTAGAAAAAAATATGTTTATAACGGGTAAAACAGGTTAAACAAGTCAACCCACCCACCAGTTTAGAAAAATGGGTTGAATAGGCAACGTGCGTGTTATCATTAAACGGGTTAGGATTGACATGACTGACCTAACTACTTAAACATGCCGTGCTCGGGTTAAGGTGTTCTGACATGCCAATCCAAACCCAAACCCGACCTGAATTTGGTTCTAGCAGTTTCTTAATTTCAAAATGACTACTATAACAAAGAATCCAAACTCAGAGAGATATCAGTTTCTTGATTTGAAATGATTACTATAACAGAACAAGAACTTTCCAACTTACCCTCTTCCCATCGCCATTTGTGAACCAATGCCCAGAACCTTGACCATCAGCTTGAACCCTTCTCTTGCCAGCATCTTTTGTGATCCCATTAGCAGTATTAGCTTTCGGATTCATGAAACCTTGTGACGTTTCTTGAGTCTTTTATTTTTTCTTGAATTTTTCCTTGATGAGCTTGTCTCAGCTTTATTAGTTCTAGCAGCTTGTTTTGTTTTGTCGCCACTGCTAATTGACCCCTAGCAACACAAGAAGTGCAACACAAAACATGAATCATGATATATGACTTCATGAAAAAAGAGCTAATCTTTGATGCAAATAACCCCTAATAAGGAAGTAGAATTAACTTACATGTAATCGATATTTGATGTACTGGGCTGCTCAGAACCTCTATTTTCTGCATTTAACGGGAGAAAGTTGCACCAACGAGTTCGCGCAAGCTCTGGACCCTCAAATCATTATGGAAAAAATACTGATATGCTGGCGGGTGAGGGTCACCCATAAATCTTTACTTTTTTCGTTCATGGAACTAAAATATTCCTCACAGACCTCATCTAGTGCAGTTGTCAGGATATGAAAAATCTTCTTGTGTTTAAAATCTTTCCATAAATCTTTTCTGGCTGAAGTATCGAGTGATTCACTTTATTTTCTCGGCTGATTTGAACCTACAGATTGCCCCCTATTCAAATAAGGTTCTGACTTATTGCAGATCTTGTTAGTAGCAACTTAACTGACAGAAGGAATATCAGAATCAGAGTCGGAATCAATCAGCTGAAACTTTCTAAGAGGACTGACAGTTAACTTTGGAAACGGTTGTTTGCTGCAGCTTGTGATTACGGATTCTGGCGCGTTTGAGACATTTGAGATATTTTGCTTTCTTTTTCCTGATTCTCTGGTCAAAACACCTAGTCCAGTAAGCGGGAATTTGGAACTGTTACTGACTGAATAGTGTTGTGTTGGAAGAGTCTCATCTGCATTTAGCAATAATAACAACCAGTGAATATGGGAATGATAAACAAGCGCACGTGACAGTAATTAGCACACTGGTTTAAGATACGTCTGACTGCAAATTAGTTTATGGAATCTTATAAATCATGAAACTAGCAAAAATACCATCCCTTTTACGCAAAGTTAATCAATGTGGATATCTTTGTGATCTTTCTTGGATTACAAAGAATCACAAGTTACTGCTAATTTAAGCGTTTATGTCTGCGCTAAATACATTTCAATATTCAGATATGAAAAATCATTGGTAATGATTACAACTTTCTAGTCTATATTAAGACATAAGTAAGGGTGTATAATAACCATCCAAAGGCGTTCTAACTTGTAAATTGTAGCCCAAGTGCCCAACAACACCAATTCACTAAATACACCTGACATGCTAGTAATGGACGGAACTATGTAGGGTCCCTGCCCCCCCCCCCCCCCCCCCCCCCGCAAAAAAAAATTGCGGCACCTAGTGTATATATTATAGGTTTTAGGGGTAATTTAGTTGAGGTTACAAACAAATCTACGATTCCCCCCCCCCCCCCCCCCAAAAAAAAAAATGTTCAAGTTCCGTCTATTGATGCTACATTATCATAAAATTAACTAAATATATTACACAATGAAGCTATCAACGGTTACGCATAAGGCCTATCAGTCTACCACCCACAACATACAGATTAACGTCCTGTTTATTGTTATTATTAGAGTTCAAAATAACGTAATTGGTCCCCCTCATAAGAAATACAGAATCACAAACTTTGTTTTTCTCTTTATGAAGTCAAATTGAACTTGCTAAAAAAAGCATTAGTGGTGTTTAGGATTGCTCTTAATATCGTTTTGAAACGGCAAATGATCAGTTAATTTTAGTGTTTGTTAATTTTAGTGTTTGTAAGGATGTTAACTGATCATGATATCATTTTTAGACAAACTATTTCAAAGTTGCTTATTTATACTGACTTAAGGGCTAAGCATCGGGTCAAAACCAAGCTGAACCGAAACCCAATTTTGTGGAACCGAAACCGGTTTTGTGTCGGTCCATTCGGTTGGGTTTATATGGTTTAGGTGTGTTCTTCTCGGTTTTGGATCGAACCGAACCAAAACCGAAAATCATAAATATATAGAATCGAAAACCAAACCGAATATGGTAGGTTTGGTTTCGGTCGGACCGGTTCGGTTCTTCAGTCTGATTCCAAGTACTTTACCATTAAACTTCATTCATAATCAGCATTACCAAAGTAACACTAGCACAACTTAAAGTTAACTACCAAAAACTGCTTATAAAAACTTGTATATTTGCTAGTAATTAACTCACGAAATCAAATAATAAGCAGTTTGGATAAGCAATCCCTGAAAACTAAATGAAACCGCAATAAGCAGATAACAAACATCTCTGATAAAACAATATCCTAATCATCAAATCAAATATCAAAAAACTCATAAACCAAATTTAATAAACTGTATATAACAAAATGAATTGAATATATTAATTACCTTTAGCATCATGATTAAAAAAGAATGCAAGTCATCTGTTGTCATTCTTTTTTAATAAGCAATTGATTTCAAAGGGAAGAGGGTTCTGTTCACAACTAATGGAGAATCAAATACGGGTCGGGTTTGGATTATGCCAGAACACCTTAACCCGAGCACCATGATGATGAGTTTGGATAATGATAAAGGTCCTTTAACTCTTTCCTTTTCTTCATTTCTCACGCCCCTATTATTTATTTTACACTTTTCCCCCTCTTGTTTTTTTATACTTTCTAAAAAGCTGATTAACATGACTTGGTAGTGTTAAAACTTATAAATGTAAATTCCATAGACAGAAAGCATGTGGTATATACAAATGACCAATGACCACCGCTAAAGCTTCCTTATCTATCTATAGTCTATACCCTTTATAAATGTCATATATGCATAAAAAAGCTTTCACTAAGTAGTTAAGAATGGAATATAGCGTGTATATTGATATCAGCTCTATACTACTAGATAATAAAATGAACTCACCTCAATGACTTTCTATATATCTGTTATCTTAGATGTGGGTAGCTTTTAAAACTTGTTTGTTTATGATAGTTACATTTTACTTATGAAACCATACTAAAAATTTATTTATTTGAAACATGATAGTATTAGTATCCAAACTTTTTTCATTAAGGATGCAGTTTGACTTTTTTATAAAGTCAACTGATTAAGTTACTTATATCAATACAAATTGAAAAGTACATTATTCATTTATAGCTTTTTATATAATCTGCTATCTCAGTCTTCAAAGTTTCATATGTGGGTAGCTTTTAAAACTTGATAGTTACATTACTTATGAAACCATACTAATCAAATTACAAAAATTAATCACTTTTAACAAAACAATCACCAAAATAAAAGAATTAGTTTTACCTTTAGCATTATTATCCTCGGGTAACCAAAAATCCTCAATATCATCATCATCAACTCTACTCTTGCCCGAACCGCTTCAACCTCGGCCTTACTACCTCCTCCTCATCATCAGCATCATCATTATTAAAAAAAAGAATGTAAGTCTTCTGCTGTCATTCTTTTTTAATAAGCGATTGATTTCAAAAGGAATTAACAAATTAGCTGCTGTTTTAATGGGAAGATGGTTCAAGGTTTGGGGAATCAAATACGGGTCGGGTTTGGGTTAACCCGAGCACCATGATGATGATGAGTTTGGATAATGACATAAGAGGTCCTTCAACTCTTTCCTTTTCTTCATTTCTCACCCCTTTTATTTATTTTACACTTTTCCCTCGTTTTTTTATACTTTCAAATGTGGATAGCTTTATAAGAACAAACATGCAAACAAGTTCTCCTCTACCTTTAACTATACCATTCCTTTGAATTAATTAGTGATATTTAAAGTTAAACCTCATATTAGTATTTCAAAAGTTTTCAAAGATCAAGACATTCCCGAGGGGTATTTTTCTTAAACGACAACTATCTATGTCAAAATATGTACAATAATTATATCTCACATGTCTTACGCATGACTTGAAACCACAACCATTTGTTTGATGAGCTTCTCACATAATAAGAGGTACAATTGAGACACAAACCTACTTGAGCATATTCCTAAGTCAATCAATTGAAGAATTTTATGTTGATAAAAGCACTAACTTGTATGTAGCCCAACGGTAAGTAAAAAAAAAAAAAAAAAAAAAATAGGCGTGATTTATAGCTAATATGAAGCCAATAGGAAAAAATAAATAAATAAAAAAAAATAATAAAAAAAAAGGTTGTAGATATTATAGTTCATCCCCTCTTAAATTATGAAGCCTTTAACTACTCTTATATCATCTTAACATCTCAAATTATATCACAAAATTTAAGCAAATTTCAGTCACATGATAAGAGGTATATATGTCATTTAACTATTTTTAACCTTACATTACTTTGAAACTACTTTTTAGTACTTGTGGCCAAAGTGTAAAAAACCAAAACTTAAATAAAGCACTACATTTTTTTCTCTCGAGTCATCTTCTTGACCCACTTACAAGTTACAACCCAAGTATGACCCGAGTCATAACTAACCAGGGACAGAGCCAGGGGTTCCCGCGGGTGTCCAGGCACCCTATGGATTTTTTCGATATAGTGTCAATTTTTTTAAAAAAACATAGATTTTTCTTAAAGTCATCTTAAATGCACCCGGTCCATCGAAATGTGTTTCTAGTATTACTGTTCAATTTTTTTTGTGAGCCGGTCAAATTTGATGCTGGCTCCGTCCTTGTGTTTGATCAACAACCACCAATAACCACATAAACTGACCTTCAACATAAACCAATAATAAACTCAAACTTAACATTGAAAACCAAATGAATTGATTATGTACAGTGATTTTACCTTCAAAGTTTAATCACCCCATGCCTTTCAAAAAATAAAATAAAATACAAAAGTTTAATCACCCCACTAACCCAGTTAGTAAAGTGGAGGTATGACAAAATAGGTCCTTTTACTCTTTCCTTTTATTCATTTCTCACCCTTTTTATTATAGAGTAAACCTTACTGAGTTTAACTTTAACATGATAATATGGAAAACTAATTATCAAACTTCCACCTTGTTTTCCAAAAGAAGACAGTTTCACTTTTTTGTAAGAGTTAATTGCATTTTTGGTCCCTGTGGTATGGCCAAATTGCAGACTTGGTTCCTAAAACATTGAAAGTGCAGTGGTAGTCCCTATTTTGAAGGTTTCGTTGCATGTTTGGTCCCTCACTAACATCAAATGACTTAAATACCCTTGTCTTTTTCATTTTTCTATTTTCCTTTTAGTTTCTTACATAAATGGTCCTTGTGTCTAGCCAGGTTTAACAAATTTAGTCCGATTTTTTTTTTTTTTTTTTTAATTTAACTATTAATAATAGTCTTATTTTTTTTATACGTTTTCGTCCATTTTTATACATCCGTATTTCTTACGTATTCGTCCATTTTTTTATACATTTTCATCCGTTTTTATACGATTTCGTATGTTTTAATACGTTTTCGTTCGTTTTTATTCGTCTTCGTCCGTTTTTACACATTTATATCCATTTTTGTTTATTTTTATACATTTTCATCTGTTTTTATAATTTTTCATCCGTTTTTAAACGTTTTTCTTACGTTTTCATTCGTTATCATACGTTTTCAACCGTTTTTTTACATCTTCGCCCGCTTTTATACGTTTTTTTCCATTTTTATACGTTTTTATCCATTTTTATACGTTTTCGTCCGTTTTTATACTTTTTTGTCTGTTTTCGTCCATTTTTTTACGTTTTCATCCGTTTTTATACGTTTTCGTCCGCTTTTATACGGATAAAAACAGATAAAAAGGTACAAACATGACCGAAAACAGATACAAACGAACGAAAAAGTAAAAAGAATAGGCAAAAACGTACAAACATGGACGAAAACGGATAAAAACATATAAAAAGAATGAAAACGTTTAAAAACGGATGAAACCGTATAAAAACAGACGAAAACGGATAAAAATGCATAAAAATGGACGAAAACGAGTAAAAATGTAAAAAAAAAAAGAAAAAAAACTGTCGAAAACATATAAACATGGGTGAAACCGTATAAAAATGGAGGAGAATGGATAAAGGTATAAAAATGGTCAAAAAAACATATAATAACGGATGAAAACGGATAAAAACGTATAAAAATGGACAAAAACGGATAAAAACGTTTAAAAAAGGAAGAAAATGTATAAAAATGGACGAAGACGTATAAAAATGGACGAAGACGTGTAAAACGGATGAAAATGGATGAAAACATATAAAAACAGGTGAAAACGTAAAAAAAATGGATGAAAACGTATAAAAACGAATGAAAACGTAAGAAAAACGTTTAAAAACGGAAGAAAATTTACAAAAATGGATTAAACGTATAAAAATGGACGAAAACAATTTAAAACGGATGAAGACGGATAAAAACGAACGAAAACGTATTAAAACATACGAAATCATATAAAAACGGATGAAAACGGACTAAAACGTAAGAAATACGGATGTACAAAAATGGACGAAAACATATAAAAAATAATAATATTATTAGTAGTTAAATAAATAATTAAAAAAATATCGGACTAAATTTGTAAAACCTGACTAGGCAGAGGGATCATGTATGCGGCAAGGGTTTCACCCGGATTGGATTTATCAAGGGATAATCATTTATAAATGTATTGAACTTGCCACCTTTTACTATGTTGTGTAACGAACTTTTTTTTTTACTAATGTGTATATTGAACTGCCTAATCCATCCTATTTTGTGGATAATTAACATTAAACACATTTTTTGCCTACGTGGCACGTTGACTTGCGTTGACCCCGTTAAAATAACTCCGTTACCGTTAAAATGTTCCGTTTCTCTCTCTATAACCCTACCCACCCCTCATTATTTCCCTCCCAAAAAAAACGCACACCTTCCCCCCCCCCCCCCCCCCCCCCCCCCCCCAAATACACTCTCTCACTCAAACCCTAATTTAATTTACCAGCTTCAATCAAACCTTCTTAACACCCTTTTCATTTTGTTTTTAATGTGATTCAAGGTATGATTAACTTTTGTATCTCTTAATTGTTGTTTAATTATAATATAGAATTTGCCCTAATATTCAGTTTCATATTTTGTAGAATGGTTATACCTGGACCTGATGGTATTGATTTGGACGTCTGGAATGATGGGATTTTTCTGCACGACCCTTTAAGATACGAGGATGGTGTGATTTTAAAGATGTATGTCGCCAGGCTATCGTTTGAGGAGCTAAGAAGGTTGATCAAGAAATCACTTATGGCTATGCATATGTTTGGTATGTATTATAGACTTCCTGAGTGTGATTTAGATCAGGGGATTGTCAAAATAGAAAATGACACTGATGTGATTCACATGTATGACCTTTCCAAAAAGCATGGTGGAATAGAGATGTACATTGACCATTGTGACATTGACTTGACCCAATATTTAGCAACCCCTGATCCTAGTACATTAAGTGATGGAACCTCTGCTAAAAGAAAAACCCCTAGGAAAAGGTAATGCAATTCATTTACAGAGGAAGAAATGATAAATTGGGCTGAAGAGGAGGTTCAAGAAGAGCATGTGGTTGATAATGGTAAGGGTATTGATAATGGTAAAGGGAAAGGTGTAGAGGCAGTTACTAGTGAGAATGATAAGGATAAGGGCAAAGGGAAACAAGTATTGACAGTTAGTAGTAGTGAGAGTGATGGCATTCTTTCTAGTGAATCTGAAGCTTCTGATGACAGTGACTATTCTAACAAGTCATTTGATTATCTAAGTCCTGGTGAAGAAGAGCTTATTCAACTTAGAACTAGGAAAGCCAATAGAACTAAGGAAAAATCAATACCTATACCAGACATGACTGCTAATCCTAGTAGGAATAGACCAAATATGTCAAACAGAAGTGAATTTTTAGTTGAGCATGATGATTTCTTGACTGATTTGGTAAGAAAATTGAAGGGAGATGATTCTGATGCAAACTTGCAAGACCCTTTCGTTGGTGTTGAATCAACTCAAGACAAGTATCCAGTTCATGATACTTCAACTCATTGGAAATTGAAGGAGCCAAAGGTAACTACTTTTACTACTTTATATCAGTTAATACCTTGACTTATGTATGCATTGAGTCTGGAATCAATTATGTTTTATATTGTGACAGCTTAAAGAAAAGTACGAGAATGTTGAACAATTGAAAGAATGCATCACATACTATGCATTATCCAATGGTTATTCAATATGGTATGAAAGGACTTCTAAAGACAAGATCATTGCAGTTTGTGGACAAAGAAAACCAAAACTCAAAGAACCTGAGCTAGGCAAACAACGGAAGCAAGTCAGGTACCCTAGTGTCTGTAGTGAAGAAACTCCTAAGTGTAGTTATAGGTTGTCTTGTTCAAACTAAAATCTACAAATTCCAACAATGGCTTCAAACAAGAAGAAAGGTTTGTCTTGTTCATATCTGCAGACACCCATGAACCAACAAACATTGACTTTTTTTTTGTTATTGTTTGTGCAGAGATCATTTACATCTCAAGCAGTGAAACAAGTTCTGAACATCTTCCAAGGTTATGTAGTCAATCAACCTGGTCAGACTACTTTCCCAAGGTTGAACCATCTAGTTCAGAAGATGAAATCCAATCTTATCAACCCAAATTTGGTTCAAACTCAAAAACAGTTAATGCTAGTGATCTTCCAACTCCAAAACAACTAGCAAAGAAGGCTTTTGTTGAGAGGCTTAAGGTGATAGGGCTTCCCAACAAACAGAAATGTGAAGAATGGGGTATCAAACCATTTGTTCCAAAAATGGCAAAGGATGAAGCAGATGGCTCAAAAGGGAAGGGAAAAAGAACTAAGGGTTAGTTGTATTTGACTTTCTAAAGTCAAATTTTATCTATGCTACAATGCTCTTAAATAAAACTGATGTAAGAGTGTAGAACCTATGTTATTAGACTTTCTAATGTCAATTTCCATGGAAATGATATATATGGTTACTACAATCTACAATCACTAGAAAGTAAATACTGCAACAACAACAAAGTTAACAACTGCCATTGTTTATAGCATTCAAAATTGCAAATTTTTCATTGCTTTGCAAAAGATTGACTTTATGGAGTCAAAGTCCATTACACTAGCCTACCTAACCAATTACAACTACTAAATACTAACACTACTATACATAATAAAACTAAACCAACTTCATGCTTTCATTCCAAATACAACACAGAAGACAATCAATATCCCAATCAAGATCAGAAACAATTTGTCATACAATTGTAGCTTTGCCTTGGTGCAAGTCAATTCATCAGCCAACAACTTTTTTTCCATAGTCAGAACATGAATTTGTTCTTGCATCTCATTCCTTTGAACCACTCTCTTCCCCTTCTGATGCTCTTCCCATAGCAAATCCCTATAATACTCACTAGGTAAGTCATCATCAAAAAACTCATAATACCCACACTTAGGGCCTGAATATTTTGGACAAGCAATGAATCGTTTGCCTGGATTCTCCCTAGTCCATGACGTTTTCACTGTCATTGCAAGACCACATCCACAGAACTGTTTAACATACCTTCCTATCACTCTTGGTGTTCCAGGAGCATACTGAGCCATGAGCTTATTATGAATTTTGGGTGTATTGTGATTTTGATTGATTAGGGTGACCGAATTTTGTGTTGTGGATTTTAGGGTTCATATGATTTTTGGGGGAAATAATTTTAGGGGTGGGTTTTTTAAAAGGGAATAAGTAACCGTTTGTGGGTTTTTATTAACGTTACATAAAAGACAAAAAACATTGTCACGTGTTTCTCACGTGCCATACCCAAAAACGGGTTAACCATTAATCACCCCGTTAGTTCCACAAAATAGGATGGATTAGGCAGTTCAATATACACATTAGTAAAAAAAAAGTTCGTTACACAACATAGTAAAAGGTGGCAAGTTCAATACATTTATAAATGATTATCCCATTTATCAAATATTACATTTCTATAAATTATAGGAGAACAGAACGAAACATGTGATATCCCCCCTTTTTAGTTCCAAACTTTGTTTTTTTCAGAACAAATCTTCAAACTCTGTCATGTTCACTTGCTTCTTTAAATGAAAACTTTCTTAATGATCTGACATCACTTATAAACCTTTCGTGAATCTATTTTTAACATGATCTTCACGAGTATATTGACATCACTTGTAAACCTTTCATTAAAAGCACAAATTGACTTTCTCAACAACTCGGCTGCGTAAACTGAACTCCATGAATAAATTTTGTAACATTACTTCTGAATGATAAAAAGAAAAACAATCATTGTTTGCGAATATACCTAATAACATATCATACATTGATGTTGATAAAACTATCCTATTGGTGACCAACAAAGTAGCTTCACACCACACTAGAGATTAATCTATAAGATGACACAACAGTGATGTTGAGAGTGATCGATCTCCCGAAATAAACACAAATACGCTCCCAACATTTGGCGAAATTCTTCAGAGATGGCAAAATTGATTGCGCCAGAACAAAGTGTTGGGCTTGGGGAATGAGCTTCGAGTTCATTTTTGTTAAAATGAAGTGCTGATTGGCAATCAAACATGCAGAAAATGGTAACATACGTATCAATGCTAGAAAAATTATATCAATTTCAAAACTCGGATTAACGTAAGACAGATTTTCAAAAAAAAACAGAGAACGTACCTGTTAAAATAGTTGTTTACAATTTCAAAACTCGGACTAAGCAACAGTGTAGCAGAATGTTTCAAGTAAACCATTATCGGAGGTTCGTTTCACGGGTGTCAAGCCGCATAACTCAAGAGTTCTTTTAAACCCAATAATACGCAGACCATTCAATTGAAAAATGCTCTGTGGAAGACGACTTATGTTTGTGCCTGTTATATCTAACTCTTCTAAACATTTTAAATGCCCAAATTCCTCAGGCAAATCAACAAGTGTATAACAGTCCAAACGAAAATATTTTAGGTGTTTCAGTTCAAAGATGCTCTTTGGAAAACCTCCAGAAAATTGACAGTCCCTTATAATTAGCTTCTCTAAACATTGTAATCGGCCAAGATCCTCTGGTAACTTCTGAACCTGTCTCACTACAACTTCAAGATATTTCAGATGTTTCAACATACAACTGCTATCTGGAAGACGACTAATCCCAGTATCTGACAACATTAGCTTCTCTAGAGATTCTAATTCGCCAAAATCTTCGGGTAAACTCTTAAGACCCCGACAATCTTCAAGTTTGAGAGATTTCAGCTGATTCAACATACAAAGACCATCTGGAAGATGTTTTATCTTTGCACGGGACAAACAAAGCTCCTGCAGGGATTTTAATTGGCCAAAATCCTTGGGTAATTTCTCAAGATCCCCACAACCTTCAAGTTTGAGAAATTCCAGCTGTTTTAACATACAAAGACCATCTAGAAGATGTATTATCTTTGTACGGGACAAACAAAGCTCCTGCAGGGATTCTAATTGGCCAAAATCCTTGGGTAATTTCTCAAGATCCCCACAACCTTCAAGTTTGAGAGATTTCAGTTGCTTTAACATACAAAGACCATCTGGAAGACGTTTTATCTTTGCACAGGACAAACAAAGCTCCTGCAGGGATTCTAATTGGCCAAAATCCTTGGGTAATTTCTCAAGATTTCCACAACCTTCAAGTTTGAGAGATTTCAGCTGCTTTAACATACAAAGACCATTTGGAAGATGTTTTATCTTTGCACCGGATAAACTAAGCTCCTCTAGACATTGTAATTGGTGAACGTCGTTGGACACTTCTGGAATACTAGCTTCTAGTGTGAGCTTTTTTAAACATTGCAAACTAAAAATGCTTCTAAAAAAACTTTTAAGGTTTGTGCAAGAACAAAGACCCATAGAAATAAGCTTTTCAAGATTTCCAAATGACGAGACAGCTGGTTCTTCATAATAAAAACATGTAAACCGGAACTTTGGAAAACTATTGTCCGGGTGCAATGGGCATATATCTATCGACTCACCAATGAGATGTAACACTGGTGAAGAACCAACCATGAGTCGCTTAGACTTTTTGTTAAACAAAAAGTAACTAAACCTCCCACAACCACCTAAGTCTAAGCAGACAAGCTTTTCTAGACATCCATCAGGAGCATTAATATCTACTAAATTCGAACAGTTTTTAAGATCTAACCTCTCCAGATTTGGAGTCAACCCGAGGTTTAGTTTCCTCAACTTTGAATTACGGAAACTGATGAATTTGAGATTGGGACATTCTCTGGGCATGTGAAGTTCTGCCAAGTTACATCCTTCAAGACTTAATGTCTCAAGATCCAAAGTCAACCCAAGGTCGAGGGTCCTCAACTCAGAACGATTAAGCTTGAGGACTGTGAGCTTTGGACATTGGGACATGTGAACTTGTAGCAAATGAGAGCATCCTTCAAGACTCAACGTGTCAAGATCTGGAGTCAGCCCAAGGCTAAGATTCCTCAAATTTGAAAAATCAAGGTTGAGATATTGGAGCTTTGGGCATCCATAGGGAATGCAAAGTTCTTTTAAATCTGTACAATGTTCAAGATTTAATATCTCGAGCTTCGGAGTCACCTCAAGGTTCAATATTGTCAACTTTGAGTAACTGAGGTCAAGGAATCTCAGCTTATTGAGGACCTGTCATTAACAAAACAAAACAAGATAAACATATAATAAGAAACCAATGTAGATGTATATCATGATATATAATCATGAAAAACAGCCAATGAACCATTATATTACCTTCTTTTTTCCTCCTTCCCATATTTGGACTATTGAGCTAAAAGACATGTCAAGTCCAACCAGATTGTCTGCTTGAAATGTTTCATGTAAAGACAAGAAAGGGTAAGATCTCCAACTAAGATATTGTAAAGAATCTGGAAAGCACTGGCTAACTTTGCTGTCATTCCAGTTAGCTCCAGAACACATGTAAAGAACTTTAAGTTTCCTCATGTTTCTGAGACCTCTCATAACAGTTTCAAACTTAAGTTCCCATTGCGACAATTTTATGCATCTTATTGCTTCATTGACCTGAAAGCCAAAAATCAGTAATCAAAATTGTGTCATAACAAATGAAAACAAGTTAGTTTTATCAAACTTAAAATTAAATCTGATACTTACCAGATCATTATCCAATATATCTTTAATTTTTTCTTCAGTCCACAATCGGCTATGTATGTTAAGCTCATTAGGGTGGGATCGACAAACAATATTTTTGCCCATTTCTTCAATAAGGTCATGCATGCCCAAAGACCCACCTTGAGATGTATCTATGAGAGATTTCTGCTCAAGAACTCTTAGACCAATTATAGCATTAAATCCACAGCTTTCAAGCACTCGGATTGCTTTGTCTTTTTGCTCACCTTTGAGTATGTATGCAACATCTAGGAATATTTCTTTGTAATCATTTTCTAGAGCATCATAACTTATTTTCAAGATTTCTTGGGTTTCGTGCTCCGGAACTTTTTTTACTCTTTCTAAAGCATCTTTCCATTCAAGATCATTTTTACCACACAGAGATGAGCCCAAGACTTTTACGGTTAAAGGAAGTCCGGCAGCATATCGTACAACTTCTCGTGACATCTCATTGCATCCTTGACTTAGATTTTCATTCCCAGATGCATATCTCCCAAAGAGACAAATGGCTTCCTCATCTGTCAACAAATTGACTTTACAAATCAAACTCACTCCATGTGATACTAGCACTTGCTCATCTCTTGTTGTAACGATAATTCTACTTCCAGACTTGAACCAGTTAAGATCACCAGCCAACGCCTCAAGCTGGGATTTATGATCAACATCATCTAGGACAATAAGAACCTTTGTACCACGAATCATGTTTCCCATCATCCTTTTGCCATCACGAACACTACTTACAATAATGTCTTGTTTATTCAACACATCTGCAAGTATCTGTTTTTGCAGCATCTTCAAACCGGATGGAGATTCTTTTGAAACTACCCTTACATTTTCGACAAAGCTTATTCTTTCAAAATGAAGGGAAATTTGATCACAAACAGCTTCGGCTAAAGTTGTCTTCCCACTACCTCCCATCCCTTTAATTCCAATTATGCGAACATCTTGAGTATCCATTTCTAAAGATGAAAGAATCTCTTTTATTCGCGTCTCCATCCCTACTAACTTTCCATCAACACTCAGATTGATGGAACATAACCTTCTAAAAATAACGTCAACAATTATTTGGATCAATTTAGATTCATCCCTGTAACATCAAAGAAGATCTATTTTAATTTGATTGCTTAAATCCCACATAAACAGTTAATTTTAGATCTATATCATAATAGTAATAGCATACTGATCATATAATCACATTTTAGTTATAAAAAGAGATTAAAAATAAATAAACTCTAGAAATATTCGAGTGATATAATGAATAGAATAAATTACCCGTTAACAATCTTCTTCAGCTCCCACCCTGCGAGATCAGATGCTTCTTTCATTGCTTCTCTCCATTTTTCAGCAGCCTCCTTGTTTTTGTGTATGGAAAAAGCTTGTCCGACTAGGCCCTTTTGTTTTCGAACTTCGGTGGGTTCCACATCATAGAAGACGGGAAAGGCAGTTTTCTGGCCAGTCTTCCAACACTCCATAATCTTTACTAGCTCATCTAAGCACCAAGATGAAGATGCATAAGTCTTTGAGAAAACAATGATGAAAAATCTTGACTCTTGAATGGATCTCATGAGCTGGTCATTCATTTTTTCCCCTTGCTCGATTTCCTTATCATCCTTGTATGTTTCAATTCCTTTTTGCGTCAGAGCTTGATAAAGATGGCCAATGAAGCTGTTACGGGTGTCCTCACCCCTAAAACTCAGAAACACGTCATACTTGAAGCTCTTTTGAATGGATGAAGATGAAGTAGACGCCATTCTGTTGTAGTTATTATCTAAGGATCTGTTGTTTAAGAGAATTAATTATCTGAACTAATTGCAAAGAAACAGGGATAAGATGATCAAGTGTATATTGAGAAGACAAAGACTCAATAACATAAGGCTGTTATTTGGTCAAGAAAGATAAGATTCTTTTAAGAGAGATAGCTAACTCACGTCAACATCCATTTTATTATTTTTCCCAAACCAATATGAACTTTACTTCCATAAAATTACCTGTTCTAATAATTAAAAAAATTAGACATGTTAACTAATCTTAGTGGTTGATGGATCTTTGAACGAGTAACATCAAATATTACAATTGACATCATAAAGTCTTTTTCTAATCTTATATTTTTTATGTTATATATTTCCTAAAATGACGAGCTCTAAAAAATGAATAAAAATATTTTCTACAAGTTGAGAGCATACAAGTATAACTTCTAACAATTTGGAGAAAACTAACATTGTAATGAACTATTTTTTCACGGGTCATCTTCTTGACCCAATTTGATCTAAATTTTTAAACAGATGAAATGTTACCTTTTATATTTAATCATCAAATATACTCCTGATTTTGCATAAATCAAGCTTCAAATTAGCAAACTTTAGACTCAAACTTCATTCTATCAGAGTGATATCAATTTGTAACAGTAAGAGTTCTTAAAAAGCTTCAAGCTATCTTTTAGAGACACTAAACTCAGATCTAAAATATGTTTATTAGTAAGAGAAAAGGTCTGGACTACAACTTAAATTTTAAAAACCTTCCACTTTACATTCTCTATTTTCCGGTACCAAATCATACTCTTTGTAAGTGTCAACTGCCTTTGAACAATCCAAATCATACTCTTAATGTCTCAACATGATTATCCACCAATCTCACATTTCAGACACACGGTCAACACTCATTTCTTCTTGGTGGAAGTTTTCTTCGCCTTTTTATTTCTAAATCCTCCTCCACTCTCCTGTCAAAACAGCGAATATTCTTCAATGATGATAGAAATCAGACATGCTAAAGGACAAAAGCATCATTATTTAGCTTATATCATATTTACACGCAAATTATATGTAAACATATAGTTTATTATAATAAAGCAAAACAAGGTGAGAAAGTTAGGAGATACTGTATATCTTGAGCAGAAGCACCTTTTTATAGTGAATGTCAGCTTTGTCAGTCATCTCTTGCCCGTTTTTAGCAACATAAACCTGAAAGTACAAGAAAATTCTATATATATCATACAACAAATAAAGAGATGCCATCAAACGGTGGCAATTCCTTACACGAAACATGACCTCATCATGGAAATAAACAGGTTAGGATCTGGTCTAAACACTTTTTGGGCTGTGTGTGTTAAACAGGTTGACCCGCCAACCCATTTGAGTTTTTTTAAAGTTTTAGATAAATTATATTTGTAATGGGTTAAATGGGATAAAAAAGTCGACCCGTCCACCTTTTTAGAAAAATGGGTTGACCTGCCAACCCGTTTGAGTTTATTAAAGTTTAAGATAAATTATGTTTGTAACGGGTTAAATAAGTTAAACGGGTTAAACAAGTCGACTCACAAATTTAGAAAAATGTGTTGAATAGGCGATGTTCAGATTATGTGTAAACGGGGTAGGATTGACATAGTTGACCTAACTGCTTAAACATTCGTTCTCTAGTTAAGGTGTTCTGAAATGCCAATCCGAACCCACACCCGACCCATATTTGGTTCTAACAGTTTCTCGATTTGAAATGACTACAATAATAAAACACGGACTTTCCAACTTACCCTCTTCCCATTGCCATTTGTGAACCAATGTCCTGTAGCTTGACTTGAACCCTTCTTTTGCCAGCATCTTTTGTTATCTTTTTCGCAGTATTATCCTTAGGATTCATGAAACCTTGTGACGTTTCTTGAGTTTTTGATTTTCTTGAATTTTTCCTTGATGAGCTTGTCTCAGCTTTACTACTTCTAGCAGCTTGTTTAGTTTTGTCACCATTGCTAAATTGGCCCCTAGAAACACAAGACGGCATAAGAAATAATATCATACTTTATTTAGTCATTTGCATACAACCATCTTTTTTTAAATTAATCCTACGGAAAACTTTCAATAATATAGCAGAATTAACTTACATGTAATCGATATTTGATGTACTGAACCTCTATCGTTTAACGGGAAAAAATTGCACAAACGAATTCGAACTAGCTCTTGAATCCTCAAATCATTATGGAAAAAATACTGATGTGCTGGTGGGTGAGGACCATCTATATCTATTACACTGTCCATAACATGACTATTATGGTTACTCTTTCCAACATTATTCAGAGCTCTCTTTTTATCTTTCATGGAACTAAAATATTCGTCACAGACCTCATCCAGTGCTGGTGTCGGGATATGGAAACTCTTCTCATGCCTAAAATCTTCCCATAAATCTTTTCTGGCTGAAGTATCGAGTGATTCACTTAATTTTCTCGGCTGATTTAAACCTACAGATTGCCCCCTATTCAAATAAGGTTCTGAGTTAGTGCAGGTCTTGTTAGTAGCGACTTTACTGATAGAAGGAATATCAGAATCAGAGTCGGAATCAATCAGCTGAAACTTTCAAAGAGGACTGACAGTTAACTTTGGAAACGGTTGTTTGCTGCAGCTTGTGACTATGGATTCTGGCGCGTTTGAGAGATTTTGCTTTCTTTTTCCTGATTCTCTGGTCAAAACACCTAGTCCGGTAAGCGGGAATTTGGACCTGTTACTGACTGAGTAGTGTTCTGTTGGAAGAGTCTCATCTACATTTAGCAATAATAACAACCAGTGAATATGGGAATGATAAACAAGCGCACATGACAGTAATTAGCACACTGGTTTAAGATACATTTGACTGCAAATTACTTTATGGAATCTTATAAATCATAGAACCAACACAGTTATTGTAACAATTCGCATTTTAAGGTTAATTTCTATTTTCGGAAAAATTTTACTATTCACTTTTACTATTCATTTTACTATTCATTTTTACTATTCATTACTTTCTGAAATTTTCCCGAAAGTTGATTTTATTTCATATTCTCGAGTGATAAATCATTTCCATGGCAAATTAAATGTTTGACACTCGTCAGATCATTTTCGTGAAAGTTATTAAGAAATTACACAGAATAATACGTTTTAGGGTAAAACGGCAATCAGAAATTCTACGCACAACGAAATTTGACCCCGTCAGGTGACCCCACATCAGAAAAATGTTTAACACATTCATGATTTATTTGAGAATAAATCATGACTGAGAAAAATCTTGGCCCAAATAAACTTCGGCCGTGAAAAACTGGAATTTTCAGTTTTAAGCGTTTTTACTCAGCCGTAACCCTAGCCTATACCTGCACCGCATTTCTAAGATGATTTGAGCTTTCAACTTATTAAAATAAGTCAACATATTTTTCCCCCCTCCATTGACTAAAAATCATTCTTTGATTTTATAAGTCATTTCGTGATTTTTAGGCTTCCGGTTTGATGTCTAAAAGACATTTAAGACCAACCGACACCAGACTGAGCCCAGTCTAGACATTATAAATCATTTTAAATCATTTTTAGCATATTAGAAAAGTAACATTTTACTTTTCTCAGTTTTACGCAATATTCGTACATTTTACGTATTACGCGTTTAGACCCGTGTTTTCAGCTTTTAGCAGGGTTTTACCACCCGAATGACACCTACCACTCATTTTATATTTTATTATGAGTCATATGGACATTTCTAACAATACTTTAAAGTTTCATAATTTTACGACACCCGGTTTTACGTTTTGAGGCCTAATCATTTACGGTTGGCATTTCCCGGAGTAAAAAATGCACATAATATCTAGATATTATCAAGACCAAGCACACCTCACCCCTAGGGCTTGTGAACTGCCATATAGGGGGGGGGAGTCACCCTTGGTGTGGCTTAATCCTAGGCAATGTGGTCTTGAGATGGTTACATGTGTTTTTGGCATAAAAATATCTTAAGTAACTAACCTCCTCAAAGTCATATATATACTCCCTCTTCCCCCTTCCTTTGGCCGGCCATCAAACACTCCACAACCCTTCACATTTAGATTATTTCCTTCCTAGTTCAAGCAAGATTCAAGTGAAGTTCAAGTATAGAAACCCTAGTTGATCTTAAGTTACCAAAACTCTTCCAAACCCTAATATACTTGGTGTTTTCTCTTGAGTTTAAATCCACTCAATACACCTCAACTATCATCATCCATCTTTCAAGAATACCAAGGGTAGAAAGGTTGTATGAAGTGAAAAGGGTTGAAGAAGTCTATCAAAGTCCATTTCCTTACTTGTTACTCCTTTCTTTAGTTAGAAAGCCAAAAGTTGTAAGCCTAAACCTAACATGCTTCTTGTTAATTTCTCATATTCATATCATTTACATGTTATCCTTGCTATATTATATCTTGTATGAATGTCCATGGTGTATAAAATGAGTAAAAGATGTTGTTATAATGAATTGTTGAAGCAAATTACTAAAACAAGCAAATTAGTGAATTTCTTGGTAAGACCTGATCAAAATGGTAAAAATATGATATTGGATTATTACATATTACAGTAGAGGACTTAAAAAGGAAACCGTAGCAATTTGAACCACCTAAAAAGAGTATACGAGTCAAAAGTTATGGCGATTTGAAGTTACCAAAACTTTCCGGCAAAACTGCCTAAAAAGCTTCTGTGACAGAACCTAAAACACGCAAAAAGAGGCCTTTCTGGTCCGATTCATGAAAAAGTTAAAACACGAAAGTTGTCCGGAATCACGTTTTCCTTCAGGTTCAAAGAGGCTCGAGCCTTGAAAATGCCTTCTGAGTGAGATATTTCTCATTTTCTTAACAGCTATTTACATATTTTAAGTCACTATACTATTGTTATACTTTCAAAGGAACAAGAGTTATTATGACCTATAACCAAGACCCCCACCATGGCTAGAGCCAAGGTTGTGTATCATGACCTTGGAACAAGGACCAAAGGTCATGGCTAGGCCATGACGAAATGACCATAACCACTTACATAGGCGTAAACATGAAATAATGAGTTTGGCGATAACATGAACAAGCAATTTGGATCTACTTCACTTAAAAGGAAACCATGAGATTTTACCAAGACAAATGGTCATACAAAACTTATGAATCATACCCTAATAACAATCTTCATGTACTATAAACTTTCCTAAGTTTATCCAAATATCGGACATGTAACATTTTCGGATCAAAACCTATATCTATATACTTTATCAACTACTACAATAGTAGGGAGCTTCATGTGAGGAGTTCATTATGTAAGCCGTCGAGATGAGTTGTGGATTTACGAGTTAAAGTGTCCTGGCTCCTCGAACGCTTACTAACATGACTTCTGAAATATGTTAGCCCGAACGGTAGTAAACGATATACCAAAACATACATGTTCATAAATCTTTTCTTTCATAGACTTACAAATATACATCATACCTCATCATGGACTAAATGCAAGATATATATATATATAGGCACTACTTCATATTCTTTACTCCGATCCTAAGTCGCGACATTCTATTATAGATTGCTCGTAGAAACCTTCACGATTCGACCGTTACATTCATTACTTGCTATCTTACTTAAGGTGAGTTCATAGCCCCACTTTCCATTACTTAATTGTTTTACAAATCCTTGGAGGGAATACATGCTATTTTTAACCGAGCACAATGTTTTTAAATTGTATGCTTACCTGATTGTTTTATTATCACTAAGTACCATCCTTGCCAAACCAAGATCCTTTATTATGAACCATTTAATCACTAGAAATAGTGAGCGCGAATATTAATAATAGGCCTATTGGGATTGACGAATCTCATTTGTATTGACTAAGTGCAAACAAATGCATTAATATTTGAGACATTAGGTATGACGGCAAAGTATCTACCGGGATAACTCCGCCGATCGATATTGGTACCCGTTAACGTTATGGTGTCATAAGCTTAGTAATGATAATACCTGTTTTGTTTTCCAAACATTGGTGTGAGCCTATAACTCACACTACCAACATATTGTGTTCAATCGATTTAACAAACTCTATGAATATCACTCAACCTTTGTGTTGACCTCTCAAGCATGTATTTCAGGTTCATGACGATCAAGGATGGCACGGAAGGACACAGATACTCAAGAGGGCTATAAATTTTATTATCATTCAAAACTCATTTATTATACATTGTAAACATGGAACCAATTGGGACCTCATTTTGTAATCTCTGATATTTATATAATTTGAATGATAAATCTTTTAAAACGACTCAATTGGAGTTCGTTTTCTATCATTGTGACTATTGTGCCGTCGAGTAACACCCAGTTTGAATTCCGCTGCATCCATGAATTGGGGGTGTTACAGATTGGTACCAGAGCCATGGTTATAGAGAAACGGGTCTAATTGAGACCTAAACTATAACCGCAATTACAAACAAAAACATTTTATAGCTTTCCGCTCTCCGTGTCTTCCATCCTCCAGACGATTATGGACTTAGTAAGCATGTTATGTTACACAAACATATTAGTATATTCATATATACCCATTTTGAGCATTTCCCGTAGACATTTTTATGATACACACTTCTCACATTTTGAGCACTTCCCATAAACATTGAATTGTTCTAACATTGAAATTCTTTTCATAGAAATCATGTGCGTACCCACTTCTCCCGATTATGTGCCCACTCTACCTAATAACTTCCAAGTCTTACCACCCTCACCCGAGTTCGGATTTGACTTCATAAATGCCTTCGCTTCTGATGACGAAGAAGAACCTTTCGAAGATCCAACCGATGAAGAAGAGGATGAACCGATGCCAACTAATTTTGCGATGAATATTTCTAATTATTTTGAACAAAATTATGTTGAGGCAGATTCCGAGGAGGATAATGAGTACGAATATGTACTAGAACCATTACCACCACCACTATCTCTTCCCTTTGTTATCCCTACATGTGATGATTTGGATCATTCATTATGGATCGTACCTCGACCACCATTGATCCAACAAGAAAGTCAACATGAAAACTATAGCCTCTCAAACTTCATCGACTCGTACCTCTATGACACACTAAACCAAGAAGTTGCCGATCAATCAGAGCTGCTCGGACCTTCTAACCCGCCATAGACTAGTGTGATGATACTAGTTATCTTTTGTACTACTATACTGATTAGACTCAGTTAGTTAATCCATGTAATAACTAGCGATAGTAAAAACGTTGTAATTACTAAACTGAAAGTATCAGTTAGTAAATTTTGAAGAAGCTTGTAATAAGTTTCGATTTTGTAAATCAACCAACGTTGTATGAATAAAACTTTTTGTTTTATACTATCATGTGTTATGCCTTTAAATCTTCAACCATAATTATTCTATCATTCCCCATCAAAAATCATGCTTATTTCACAACTCTCTACTCATGACATACCTTTTATATAATAGAATCATGGCGCCAAAGAAAAAGACACCACCAACGATGACGCAAGCTGCCATCCGTAAACTGGTAAAGGACAGTATCAATGCAGCACTTATTACGGAACGAGCAGCCATAGCTACACAGGCCGCAACAGCCGCTAAAACTGCAAGAACTGCTGAAGCTGTTCGAGTTGCTACAACTACCATCAATACCAGAGGACCGAATCCATCCGGTCCTCCAGTAATAAATATTGATCCGGTATATAAGAGCTGCACATTCAACGGTTATTTAAATTGCCAACCCACCAATTACAAAGGTACTAATGGAGCTGTAAATTTTAACCCCTGGTTTGAAAAAGCGGAGTTAGTAGTATTGATCAACAAATGCACCGAGAATGAGAAAGTTCAACATGCCACCGGTCCACTATTGGATGAACCATTATCATGGTGGAATTTAGTATCTCAACCAATGGACATCCAAAATGATTATAAGCTTTATGGGGATAACATAAAGAAAGAGTGTTTCCCTCACAATGAAATGCCGTTAAAGGAACCATGTTGTCATCCAGAAGTAGAATTTTGGAACCATGTTGTTAAAGGAACCGACATCCTGAGTTACAACCGCCGATTCCATGAATTGAGGATACTATGCCCAACGATGGTTTCAACAAATGAGAAGCTGTTAGAAGAATATATCTGGGGACTCCCACCAAGCATACAAGGGAACATGATTACGGCTAGTCCCAAAACACTTGATGAGGCTATGCGGATGTCTCGCAGCCTCATGGATCAGGTGGTTCAGACAGCGGAAACCCAAAGACAAAACTTCAACAACTCCAACAACAATAACAATAGAACCAACAACAACAAGCAACCATGGGATGGTAACCATGGAAGTAACAACCAAAACAACAACAACAACCATCATAACCAGCAAAACAAAAGACAAAAGGCTGCAACGGCTTATGTGGCTGCACCAATTAGAAGCACAGGGTATATCGGGAATGCTCCACTATGCAATGAGTGTAAATTCCATCACTCTGGTCCTTGCCCCGCCAAGTGCAACAATTGCCAAAAGCCAGGACATCTTGCCAGAGATTGTAGAGGCAAGGCTGTAGCTACCGGTAGCAACACACAACCAATAGTTATATGCTTCGGGTGTGGAGAAAGTGGTCATTACAGGAACAGATGTCCCCAACAGCCAAGGCCAACAAGTTGAAGACTTCCAATGGAAAGCATATATAATAAGAGAAGAAGAAGCTTATCAGAATCTCAACAACGATGCAGAACAATGAAGTTTAGAACTTAGCAGTCATATTTATTTACGCACTATGTTGTACTACGTGTATGTCATCCCTAGTAATGGGAGTTTTATGACTTAAGAATATTTACTGTTCAATAAACAACTCTTTGTGATAATTCTCATCTATTGTACTTTCTATCTCCAAACAAATTTGATTGTTTAGTAGACTATTACCATTCTATAAGATTTACCCAGTTATCTTATAAACCATTCAACAAATTTTACTTCAAGCTATTTTGTTATCACTTTATTGTTTCACATCATGTTACTCCAAGACATTCTACCACCATCTTAGAAAAATCACTTCGTTGATACCACCCTATAAATCAATATCATGCCTTCATTTCCAACTTTCATCACAAACTACTAAATCTCAACATACCAAAATGAAGAACACAAACCTTCTTAAATCTTCTCACCATCATCATCTTCACAACCCTTAATCCTACAAGCACTCTCATCAGCTTTACAAAATTGAATACCATCTAAAATTTTTAAGAAACATAATACTACGTAACTAAACCGAACATCACATTATCGGTCCTAAATTATACATAGCCTGATCACCTATGTCTAATTCAGGAGGGATCATGTTATGCTGGGAGCAGTCACCTGTATGTTTTCTTAGAAACAAACTTCTCACTTATAATCCTAAGACAAATTTCGTGTGAAATTCATGAAGTATTCATCCGATAGAGTACGACAATTAATCACTCTTACTCTACCTTTCCCCCCCTAAAAGTAAACCTTATCCTACGCCATACCCTGAGCCGAAAGGAACGGGTTGAACCACTACGAGTCCGAGACTTAGTTTAAACCATAAATTCAAACTTTCCTGCTCAAATCCTTCACGTTCAAGCTGAGGCAGTGAAAGAAGACATCCAAAAGGAAAAAGTTGGATGGCATGATACAGAAGAAATTCGAAACCCGTTCAGATAAAACTCTATGCTTCCAAGGTCGAAGTTGGTTACCACTTTATGGTGGCCTACGAGACTTGATCATGCATGAATCTCACAAGTCCAAATACTCCATACATCCAAGATCTGATAAAATATATCATGATCTTAAACTACTCTATTGGTGGCCAAACATGAAAGCCGATATTGCAACATACGTTAGCAAATGTCTTACGTGCTCCAATGTAAAAACCGAACATCAAAAACCATCCGGTCCATTGCAACAACCAAAGATTCCTATGTGGAATTGGGAAAGAGTTACTATGGACTTCAATATCAAGCTCCCAAAAGACATCAAGCGGTTATGACTCCATCTGGGTCATAGTTGATTGTCTCACAAAAATCCGCACACTTTATACCAATCAAAGAGACTTACAAAATGGAACAACTTACTCGACTGTACGTCAAAGAAATAGTCTCAAGACATGGTACATCAATATCCATCATATCGGACCGAGATAGTAGATTTACTTCCAAATTTCTGGCAGTCACTCCAGGACACCTTTGGAACAAATCTAGACATGAGTACAGCGTATCATTCTCAGACCAATGGTCAGAGTAAACGAAACATTCAAACACTTGAAGACATGCTTTGAGCTTGTATAATAGACTTTGGAAAAGGATGGGATACTCATCTACCATTAGTCGAATTTTCCTACCATAACAGCTATCATACAAGTATTAAAGCAGCTTCATTTGAAGCACTTTGCGGTCGAAAATGTCGTTCACCTGCTTGTTGAGCTGAAGTGGGAGAAATTCAACTCACTGGACCAGAACTCATTCGAGAAACAACGGATAAGATTGTACAAATCGGAAGTCGACTACAAATCGCAAGAGATCGACAGAAAAGTTATGCCGACACACGACGCAGACCCCTAGAATTCTAAGTCGGAGATAGGGTTATGCTAAAGGTATCGCCTTGGAAAGGCTTGATATGATTCGGTAAACAAGGAAAAACTAAACCCAAGATACATCGGACCATTCAAAATCCTAGCCAGGGTTGGCCCTGTGGCGTATAGACTTGAGCTTTCATCAGAACTCAGTAGTGTACACCCCACTTTCCATGTATCTAACCTAAAGAAATGCTTGTCAGATGAATCACTCGTGATTCCACTCGATGAAATTCAACTCAATGACGATCTTCAATTTATTGAGGAACCCGTAGAAATCATGGACCGTGAGGTCAAACAACTCCATCAAGCCGTATTCCGATTGTCAATGTTCGTTGGAACTCACGACGTGGTCCTGAATACACATAGATACGAGAGGACCAGATACGTAAGAAATACCCACATCTCTTCACCAACGAAGCTTCTATTCCCAACGCAAATTGATCTCCGGGACGGAGCTCTCATATGGGGTGGAGACTGTAACAATTCGCATTTTAAGGTTAATTTCTATTTTCGGAAAAATTTTACTATTCACTTTTACTATTCATTTTTACTATTCATTACTTTCTGAAATTTTCCCGAAAGTTGATTTTATTTCATATTCTCGAGTGATAAATCATTTCCATGGCAAATTAAATGTTTGACACTCGTCAGATCATTTTCGTGAAAGTTATTAAGAAATTACACAGAATAATACGTTTTAGGGTAAAACGGCAATCAGAAATTCTACGCACAACGAAATTTGACCCCGTCAGGTGACCCCACATCAGAAAAATGTTTAACACATTCATGATTTATTTGAGAATAAATCATGACTGAGAAAAATCTTGGCCCAAATAAACTTCGGCCGTGAAAAACTGGAATTTTCAGTTTTAAGCGTTTTTACTCAGCCGTAACCCTAGCCTATACCTGCACCGCATTTCTAAGATGATTTGAGCTTTCAACTTATTAAAATAAGTCAACATATTTTTCCCCCCTCCATTGACTAAAAATCATTCTTTGATTTTATAAGTCATTTCGTGATTTTTAGGCTTCCGGTTTGATGTCTAAAAGACATTTAAGACCAACCGACACCAGACTGAGCCCAGTCTAGACATTATAAATCATTTTAAATCATTTTTAGCATATTAGAAAAGTAACATTTTACTTTTCTCAGTTTTACGCAATATTCGTACATTTTACGTATTACGCGTTTAGACCCGTGTTTTCAGCTTTTAGCAGGGTTTTACCACCCGAATGACACCTACCACTCATTTTATATTTTATTATGAGTCATATGGACATTTCTAACAATACTTTAAAGTTTCATAATTTTACGACACCCGGTTTTACGTTTTGAGGCCTAATCATTTACGGTTGGCATTTCCCGGAGTCAAAAATGCACATAATATCTAGATATTATCAAGACCAAGCACACCTCACCCCTAGGGCTTGTGAACCGCCATATAGGGGGGGGGAGTCACCCTTGGTGTGGCTTAATCCTAGGCAATGTGGTCTTGAGATGGTTACATGTGTTTTTGGCATAAAAATATCTTAAGTAACTAACCTCCTCAAAGTCATATATATACTCCCTCTTCCCCCTTCCTTTGGCCGGCCATCAAACACTCCACAACCCTTCACATTTAGATTATTTCCTTCCTAGTTCAAGCAAGATTCAAGTGAAGTTCAAGTATAGAAACCCTAGTTGATCTTAAGTTACCAAAACTCTTCCAAACCCTAATATACTTGGTGTTTTCTCTTGAGTTTAAATCCACTCAATACACCTCAACTATCATCATCCATCTTTCAAGAATACCAAGGGTAGAAAGGTTGTATGAAGTGAAAAGGGTTGAAGAAGTCTATCAAAGTCCATTTCCTTACTTGTTACTCCTTTCTTTAGTTAGAAAGCCAAAAGTTGTAAGCCTAAACCTAACATGCTTCTTGTTAATTTCTCATGTTCATATCATTTACATGTTATCCTTGCTATATTATATCTTGTATGAATGTCCATGGTGTATAAAATGAGTAAAAGATGTTGTTATAATGAATTGTTGAAGCAAATTACTAAAACAAGCAAATTAGTGAATTTCTTGGTAAGACCTGATCAAAATGGTAAAAATATGATATTGGATTATTACATATTACAGTAGAGGACTTAAAAAGGAAACCGTAGCAATTTGAACCACCTAAAAAGAGTATACGAGTCAAAAGTTATGGCGATTTGAAGTTACCAAAACTTTCCGGCAAAACTGCCTAAAAAGCTTCTGTGACAGAACCTAAAACACGCAAAAATAGGCCTTTCTGGTCCGATTCATGAAAAAGTTAAAACACGAAAGTTGTCCGGAATCACGTTTTCCTTTAGGATTAAAGAGGCTCGAGCCTTGAAAACGCCTTCTGAGTGAGATATTTCTCATTTTCTTAACAGCTATTTACATATTTTAAGTCACTATACTATTGTTATACTTTCAAAGGAACAAGAGTTATTATGACCTATAACCAAGACCCCCACCATGGCTAGAGCCAAGGTTGTGTATCATGACCTTGGAACAAGGACCAAAGGTCATGGCTAGGCCATGACGAAATGACCATAACCACTTACATAGGCGTAAACATGAAATAATGAGTTTGGCGATAACATGAACAAGCAATTTGGATCTACTTCACTTAAAAGGAAACCATGAGATTTTACCAAGACAAATGGTCATACAAAACTTATGAATCATACCCTAATAACAATCTTCATGTACTATAAACTTTCCTAAGTTTATCCAAATATCGGACATGTAACATTTTCGGATCAAAACCTATATCTATATACTTTATCAACTACTACAATAGTAGGGAGCTTCATGTGAGGAGTTCATTATGTAAGCCGTCGAGATGAGTTGTGGATTTACGAGTTAAAGTGTCCTGGCTCCTCGAACGCTTACTAACATGACTTCTGAAATATGTTAGCCCGAACGGTAGTAAACGATATACCAAAACATACATGTTCATAAATCTTTTCTTTCAAAGACTTACAAATATACATCATACCTCATCATGGACTAAATGCAAGATATATATATAGGCACTACTTCATATTCTTTACTCCGATCCTAAGTCGCGACATTCTATTATAGATTGCTCGTAGAAACCTTCACGATTCGACCGTTACATTCATTACTTGCTATCTTACTTAAGGTGAGTTCATAGCCCCACTTTCCATTACTTAATTGTTTTACAAATCCTTGGGGGGAATACATGCTATTTTTAACCGAGCACAATGTTTTTAAATTGTATGCTTACCTGATTGTTTTATTATCACTAAGTACCATCCTTGCCAAACCAAGATCCTTTATTATGAACCATTTAATCACTAGAAATAGTGAGCGCGAATATTAATAATAGGCCTATTGGGATTGACGAATCTCATTTGTATTGACTAAGTGCAAACAAATGCATTAATATTTGAGACATTAGGTATGACGGCAAAGTATCTACCGGGATAACTCCGCCGATCGATATTGGTACCCGTTAACGTTATGGTGTCATAAGCTTAGTAATGATAATACCTGTTTTGTTTTCCAAACATTGGTGTGAGCCTATAACTCACACTACCAACATATTGTGTTCAATCGATTTAACAAACTCTATGAATATCACTCAACCTTTGTGTTGACCTCTCAAGCATGTATTTCAGGTTCATGACGATCAAGGATGGCACGGAAGGACACGGATACTCAAGAGGGCTATAAATTTTATTATCATTCAAAACTCATTTATTATACATTGTAAACATGGAACCAATTGGGACCTCATTTTGTAATCTCTGATATTTATATAATTTGAATGATAAATCTTTTAAAACGACTCAATTGGAGTTCGTTTTCTATCATTGTGACTATTGTGCCGTCGAGTAACACCCAGTTTGAATTCCGCTGCATCCATGAATTGGGGGTGTTACAGTTATCATGTAGTTTACGCAAAGTTAATTAATGTGGTGATCCTGAATATGTTTGTAATCGTTCTTGGATTAAAAAGAATCACAAATTGCTGCTTATTTAAGCGTTTATGTCTGTGCTAAATACGTTTTGATATTCAGATATGAAAAATCATTGGCAAGGACTACAGCTTTCTTGTTCGTGTTAAGACATCAGTAACCGCCCAAAGGGGTTGTAAGTTGTATTCCAAGTGGCCAACGGCACCAATTCGCTAACTACACCAGACAATCAAAAAAAATAACTAAATAGAAAACAAGTCCAGTTTTTCATTAATATTAGAGTCCAAAATAATGTAATTGGCTACCAAACTCATCCTGATAAGAAATACAGAATCACAAAACATTGTTTTTCTCTTTATGAAATCAATTTAAAAATACTAAAAAAAGCATTAGTGGTGTTTAGGATTGCTCTTAATATAGTTTTGAAACTGCAACTAATAAGTTAATTTTAGTGTTTGGACGGACGTTAACTGATTCTGATTACTTTACCATTAAACTTCATCGATAACCAGCATCACCGAAGTAACACTAGCACAACTAAAGGGTACCTACCAAAAACTGTCACTAATTTGCTTATCAAAAATTCTATATTTGCTACTAATTAACTCAAGAAATCAAATAAGAAGCAGTTTGGATAAGCAATCCCTCGAAACTAGATAAAAACATAGTAATCGGATAAACAAACTAGCTCAATAAATAAAAGGGCAAATCGCACAAAAATATATCACACTTAAGGTCAATTTAAATTTTAGGTACTCAACTTTATTTTTTTTAATTTAAGGTATCAAAGTTAGTTTTCGTGCAATGAAAGGTTTTTTCAACTTTTTTTGAAATGTGTTATCGGCCATTTTTCAGCTGAATTGGTTAATTAATGTGATATATCATTATAATTGAGCATTTAAAAGTCATTTCGGCTAACATTATGACCGGTAATCGCTTTTGAAAAGTCGAAAAAACCTTGTACTGTCAAAAAAAAAAGTTTAAAATTGACATAAAGTGTACAATCCCAAACATCACCTAGTAAACAATCACATCATAGTATCATTTACCTTTAGCAATATTATTATCCTCGGGTGACGAAAAATCCTCAATATCATCAACAACCACCGAACCAAAATCCACTCTACTCTTACCCCGAACCCGAACCCAAATCCAAATCCACTGTACCCGAACTACACCCGTGCTTTAACCGCTTCAATCTTGGCCTTACCTCCTCGTCATCGTCATATGAATCAGCAACAGTAAGCGTCTCAATCTCAAACTCATCATCATTATTTCCATAATCAGAATCAACACTCTTCTCGTTAGCTACTAATGAAACCCGGATGTATCAAAATCGAAGTCGAAACCTAATGAGAATGAAGGTGCTTCAAAATCACCCATTATGATTGATTAACTGATTATTGGTGTTGTGAATTTGTAAAGTGTTTCGGATTTGATTAATGAGATTTTGTAAGTGTTTTGAATTTTGGAATGGTTTGATAGAAATTGAGGAGAAAGAAAATGAATAATTAATTAAAAATATATCTAACTTATGAATTTTGATATCATAATATAGATATTAATATATTATGCGTATTTAGTAGCACATAATAGCTTTTGAAAAAGAAAAAAAAATATGTGTTGTTGCTATATATACAATCTCGCCTATTTATTTTATCTTGCAGTAACCCATAGGGTGTGTCTTCATTTTGATATTTATATTTTGGTTATTAATAATAACTTTAGTCTTATTTAATTTCCAAACCCGTATACACGCGGGTTAAATAATAAAGAAAAACAACATGCGTCGTTATACTTATAACTCCGTGCACATACATTATTTAATATATACAATAATAGCATTTATAAATAAACACACCATATTGTTGTATTTTATTATAAAATATAAAGTATCGGCCGTAAAAGGTCGGGTATTTACTAAAATTTAAAAAGTTATTAAAAAATTGAAATTAATAATTATCTAAATCCATATAATTTTCTAAAATTTAACAATTAAAGTTTTATAAATTACCTTCTCTTTCTTTTGTGATTTATAAAACTGACAAATATTTTTTTAGCACATTTTATAAATTAAATGATAATTAAAGAGTTTGACCAACTGAGTTTCAATTTTGACTTTTATTAACCAATTGAATTGCCCAATTTTTCACATATCCATATAGATATTAGTTGACAGGCCCATATAAATCATGTTATAATGTTAATATGGAGTATGGTGCACTACCATTCATCCAATTACACTCCATAACCTTATTTTTCACTTTATCAAGTTTCGTTGTTAGAGCATAAGGTACCATTGCGTTGTGAGCTTGTGCCATCCTACCAGCCGAAAAAACTTGATGGCGCATCACACCACGACTGGCGCCATGGCCACTCACGCCGTGGTGGGCAGCCAATGCCATGGCTGTTTTACTTTTTTTTCCTCTTTTTTGGTGGGTTTGATTGTGTTCATGTTTGTATGTAGTGTTTATATGTTGTGTTTATGTTTGTGTTTGTTGTGTTGTGTATTTTTTTTTTTTTTTTTTAGGCGCAGGAAGAAGAAGAAGGGAAGAAGAGGGGAAGAAGAAGGTAGGTTTTTGTTGTTTATTTTTATTTTTTTACTTTTTCATTTTATACCTTTTTGTTTAGAGTATTTACATTTTAAGTCTATTTTACATTTTTTTTTACATCGTTAGTCTTTAATATCTTCGACAAGACCTTGTGGAGCATTTATGAAACTTTAATAATTAGGTTTCTATTTTTATGTAATTTTTTTAATGTATTTTTTTTTATGTAACGTGTGTGTTCTTTTTTTTTAATTAATGAAGTTTATTTTAGTTAATATTGTGTTTGTTAAAAAAAAAATTGCCGACGGCACCAGAATTTCTGGTGCCAAAGGTTACGGCAAGAATATGGTGTCGTGGGATTTCTGGTGCCGTAGAGATTTTTGATGATGTGACACCACTTTTTGGGCCACGGCTTGAAGCCATAGCACCAAGGTTACCAATGCTATTATATAAAAGACATTGCATCACAGTAGAAAATTATGTTTGTTTAAATGCAATCTAAAATTGTCGAGAAACAAAAGCTATTTCCAAATTTTTATTCATCGTTATTGTTTTAACGTGTCGTGGTCATGTTGAAATAGTGATAAAAATGTATTCGACATGGAGATCACGGGGGCAATAAAAATATATTATTAATGATAAAGATTTTTAGAGGTATGATATCATATTAAAATGTTACAAATTTTTTATGCGTATACTAATTCAAGAGGGACCATTGTATTTGCTAGCTCCTTGTGAGCTTCGTTTGGTTTCCTTGAAACAACTCGAATAAATCGTCATGTACGTGGAAAGACAACCATATATAATACTCCCTTCGTCCCATATTAAATGCCCTGTTTGACTTTTTAAAGTATTTTTTTCTCAACTTTGACCATAAATATTTTTGTTTGTGTAATATAATAATTGATACAAAATATATGAATAGATTGAGTTTTAAATGTATTTTCGTTACGTATAATTTATATCAAATACTATATAACATAAGCAAAAATATTTAAAGTCAAAGTTGATAAAAAAAATAATTGAAAAGTCAAACCTGTACATTTAATATGGAACGGAAGGAGTAGTAGAAAGCAACATTAATTGCACACTTTTGACCAAATTGACAGAATATTTGGCCCACCTGATGGGTTTCGGGTTGTTAGAATTTCAAATGAATTTTTTATTAACTTGCAAATTTTTACACACTACGCCACAGTATCTGACGACTTATATCTTAGAGACTTGAACTCACAACTTCTAAAATGTTTGGTCACTCACATAACGCTTGGCCAAAGGCCTTTCGTATTGAAAACAAGTCATTTAGAAACTTGATAAAGAAATCGCCTAAACCAAATTAAAGTCGGGTTAGTACGTACGAGATTCACATAACTCCCGATATTTTTAACTTTTTGCATCTCAATACGCGAATCAAACCATTAATGCTAGAGCAAAGAATTTGTAACTAAGGGTAGTAGCGTTCTTATCTAGTTACTAGTGGCCGGCCGGGTTCAAATCTAAAACTAAACTAGGCCAAGTTTATTAACGGTAGCAACGTTTTTACTCTATAGTTCTAATGGGTTCAAAACTACTAAAACCAAACTAGGTTAAGTTTATTGAAATATTCGGCTGGGTTCATGCGACAACTTATGAATCTCATGCATGGTGACATATATGGTGTGTATTTACATGTAGCGGCATACCACACATAGTTGATAACAGAAAGCCATATGTGTGCTCGACGGATAAGTTCGAGCATGAGAGCCGCGGAAAAAAAATAGTTTAACCAAAATTAAGTTCCATATATAGTACTACATCTGTCCCAAAATATAAGTCCACTTTGACTTTTTCAATCGAATTTTGACATTAAATATTTTGCTTTGTATTATATATCACTTGATGAAAATTATACCAAATGAAAATACATTTCAAACACTATCCATTTATATATTTTGCATCAAGTATTATAAAATACAATAAAAAATATTTAAGGTCAAAGTTCGAGTCAAAAAGTAAAACTGGACTTATATTTTAGGACGGAGGGAGTACCATTATACCAGCTGAACTTTACATAAACTTAAAACAAAACTCACGTACTTTGGGACTTTGGGTAAAAATTTTTTTACCCAAGATGGATCACCTATAGCTATGCTTACTCCGGGATGCTTTGTAGAGCAGGCATCCACGACCGTTGATGAGATTCAAATTGATCACTAACGTTCATCAACCGAGCAAGCACTTGTTCTACCGTTAAACCTTGGACATCCGTCCTACCTAATAATTCCTCCAACTGTTTTTTCGATATCTTAATTTTTATCTCTGTCTTCGCTTTATTCTCACCATCTCCTGAATAATTTTCTATCTTCTCGGGGTAGGAAATAAAGTTTTCCTTGGTTGAAGCTTTCGGTGATCGAAAATCGTCGGCAGAGGGGTGAATGGCTGGCTGCTTCTTTATACAATTTCCCATTTTATTATTTTTTTTATAATATGAAAAATGTGAGTTAGGTTATGAGTTTATATAGGGATGTAAGAATGCCAAGTTGGAATAAAGACTGCCACGTTGGATCGAGCAGGTCGTGGCATTGAAAGTTTGACCAATCATCTTAACATCTAGTTATTACATGGTACACTTCGTACCATACCAATTAGTTAATTTCTTAGTTACATACTTACATGGGATAAGTTCAAAAGATATATGAAATCGACTCGTCTTTAGTTAAGATTAACTTAAATGTTTAAATACTTGACTTGTACAGTTCGCGATCTATATTAGGTGTGTAGTATTCTATATATTCACCACTACAACAAAATGGGGCTTTCAGGACCTTTCCTTAGGACCCCTTTACAATCGGGCGTCTTAATTAATAACTTGTTAGAACGCGTTAGTTTTTTAGTCCTATTACGGTCGAACTAATAATACATTTAAGATGTAGGTCCTATTATAGTGAGTTTATAGGACACTTATTTGTTAAGGTCTTATTATGATATATCCTAATGGGACACTTCAATTTTGTGTCCTAACAAACATATCTTATAGGACGTTTGTTCATGAGGTCCTATTTCAATAAAACTTAATAGGACTCCTTCTATAGAGGTCGTATTATATTATGTTTTTAGGACCCTTATCTCGTATGGTTCTATTTTATTAGACTACTCCCTCCGTCCCATATTAAATGTCATGTTTGACTTTTTACAGTCTTTCTTTCTCAACTTTGATATTAAATATTTTTGTTTGTGTAATATAATACTTTATACAAAATATATGAATGGATTAAGTTTTAAATATATTTTCATTGCGTATAATTTTTATCAAATACTATATAACACAAGCAAAAACATTTAAGGTCAAAGTTGATAAAGAAAGACTTGAAAAGTCAAACCTAAACATTTAATATGGGACGGAGGGAGTATAACAAGACGCTTGATATGTACGACTTATCCCGTTATTAAAAAAAAAAAAAAAAAAAAAAAAAAAGAAAAAAAAAAAAAAAAAAAACTTATTCCTAAAAGGTCCTATTATGATAAATCTATGTTGGTGTGTTTGATAAAAGTAGTTGTGAGCATTCCTAAAAAATAGCAAAGCTCATCGCTCCTTTGCCAAACGAACAAGAAAAATAAAAAAGCTCATTGCTCACCGCTCATCGCCTCAAAAGTTCCAAAAAGCTCCGCGCCAAACATAGCCCTAATGTGATTCTTGTTTAATTTTACCAAAGGACCCGAAACAAATTATTGTATAGGAGGGCCCTAATTTTGATTAAGTGTGGATGACAAAATGTCCTAATTTTGTGATTTTATGGTTTGTAGTTGTTCATCACAAAATATTTGAATAAAGGAGTAACTATATGCGAGGGTTAATAAGAGAGTTTGGTGATTGACTATGTAGGATTTTGATTGTTCGGTTGTGAAGGAATCGAGTTTGAATGTGTTATTTGTGTATGTGAGTGTTGCGATTTGTTTTTTTATGACTATCTAAGTTATTGTATTGAATAGCTCAACAAACTTATTATGTTCATCAAGTAATGTTTATAAAAAAAAAAAGTCTAAATGTTCATTAATACAAAATATTTTGTAGTTTTCTTTGCTTGTTAATTAATGCTCATCAGATTTTTATCTTTATCAATTAAAGTTCATCAATACAAAATTCTTAGCAATGCTCTAGCCATAAGTTCATCGAATGTTCATCAATCATTGTTCATCATATCTTTATATTCGAGCTTGAAAATTACTATGCTCGACTCAAGCTAAACCACTAAACGAGTTTGAGCTCGAGGACCTCGTTAAACTCGTTAACACCCCTAGAATGGACACTTGTCAAAAGTGAATACCCTTTCTATACCTTTTAGTGGAGAGCAAACTTTCTATTTTACCCCCTCCATGACTATGATGCACTTCTTAAACAAATTTAGGCTATGTTTGGCAAGGGCTTATTGGAGCTTGGGCTTTTAAAATAAGTCGACTAGTAAAATAAGTCTCGTTTGTCACACAAGCTTATGGCTAATAAAATAAGTCGTAAGCCTTTATAAGCCGAAACCATAAAATGGGGCTTATAGGGGCTTACGGCTAGTTAAATAACTTAAGTACACTTAAAAATATAATGAATTGTCACCTAAAAGCGTAAATATATGTGAATTTAATTTGATATATTTTTATATGATTTTACATTGTTAAACTTCAGCTCCAACTAATTTGCTAAACAGCATTATAAAAATATAAGTTTCAGCCTACGGCTTATAATAAAAGCCCCAGTCTCAGCCCCAGCCCCAGCCCCAGCCCCAGCCCCAGCCCCAGCCCCAGCCAAAAATACCCTAATTTAATTTACTAATCAATTGCTTTTAGACTTTTTATAATAATTCCCCCCAACCCAAAATTCACTTCCCGCCGCCTTACAATTTCCCTCCTAAATTTAGACTCCTCCAAAAGTTAGATCCACTAATTTCTCGTCATCTGCATCTCAACCGTCACGTCTACTTATCCAGTTATCCTTACTCACGTATCCTTATGTCTAACACATCTCAATCACTGCCTACTCGCATAGTCGCATCGCATCGGACCACCTTTTCATTACCCCTCTCCCTATACCATAATTAAGATTTAATGAATGACGTGGGAAGCGAGAAATGTACCTTTTACATAGCTATTGACATTGAAATTTGTTACTGTTCAAGTATATAAAATCAATTTTTTGGTTGTGTTATTAAGGTGATTTTGGTTTAATTTGTCTCTCAACGTTTCATTACAGTAATATTCGTCTAATTTGTGTTTAAGTGGGTATTTAAATGTTTAGTTTGTTGCGACTATTGCAGGTATTTTACAATCGGGTTGTCTATATTGTTGAAATTTACTCTGTTGTCATATTTATCTTTGGTGTTTTAGTTAGCAAATTGGGCTCCACTTTGATAAGGTATGTATTATGTTTCACAAGAACTAATTGTTCTTTGGCTTACGATTTCGTTCAGATGAACATATAATTCCTGATGTTTAGCTTTATCTTTATAACATATGTAGTTTCCTCTTTATATATGTACAATTATAATCCTTTAAAAATCTATTTATCCAAGCATATTGCGTCGTTCATCTGTTTCTTTAGAAAGTTTAACATGTTGTGTGCATTTATTTGTAGCCTTTGGTGGAAGATGGTCAACAAGAATTAAAGAGATGACGTTTGTTCAGTACATTGGCACAAGAAGTAAGGTATTGTATATTACTATAAGTGTTATGTTAATGAGAATAGTAATCTTAATTGACAATGAACCCAGTGATTTAAGTTATCATATGGGGTCCTTGACTCCTTGGCAAGAACAAAGTATCTAGCTTTACAAAAGTTGCATAATTTTGAGACGAGTTTAAAATAAATTTGCGTTTTTTAATGGTATCCTCGAAGACTATATAAGTCTAACTATCTGTGTAACTATGTCTTTCTTATTCGGGTGATATTTTGTTTATTTTAAACAAATAGATGATGATTGGCATCTTTTTGCTAGACCATACAAATTGATTGATACAACTGACGATCTTGCGAGAGTAACTCACTAACTATCCGTGGTCATGTCCTATACACTTTGGTAAGGTATATGTTTCGCAACTTGAGGTTGCCTAGAAAACAATGGTTTTACTAATACTCAATACTTACACTTGTATATGTACTTTTGATCGTAGGTGGATTTTGATCATCAAGCAATAATATCTTCAAAGACATTCAACTTTTAGCATTTTGGCAAACAATGATATTTATCATATGTTATAAGAGTATATATTTTGGTTTAGTTATTACTTGTATCATTCTTTGATCAATACACATATGTTTGTATATATGTTGTATAATGAGGTTTGAAACTTTTGTATAGTGATTGTTTCAATGATAATGATATTTGTTTTCTTCATTCATTTGTGTTATATAACATAACTTTGATGAATAATTCATTTTAAAGATGCTCACTTTCACTTGTGATCAAACTCATATGGTGCTGAGTAATTGACAATAAATTGACTCCTGTGAGGACACTTTAATTTGTCCTATTAAACATGTTAATTTTGGTCCAATAAAAATTACTTCTTAGGACGCTCAATTATGCTCTTAGATGTAGAATCTAAGTGCATGTTTTTGCAACACTATAGAGAGTCCTATGTTGTAATCTATTAGGGCTGACATTGTGTTGTAACAAAATACATTATAGAACCACAAAATTGGTTTCATAAGTATAACACTTCTTAGGTCGCCTAAAAACGTCCTAAACACCTATTACAACCTTCACCTATGGGACACATTTATACTGGTCCTATAAAATCAAAAGTCCTATTAAGTACTATATTAGGACCTTTATAGGCGTCCTGACAGACCAACTTTCTTGTAGTGCACCCTCTTTACGTGTTTGTAAATTTACAAAATCCACTACCAGTAACTAATCAAGTCGACCAACAAAGTTGGCGAGTACAAATCTTGATTGATATTATTATTTTTTGTTATACTAGTAATCAAGTCGAATCAAGTTTTATAGCCAAATCGATCGAGTTTTAAATGCGCTAGTAGTAACAGCACAAAGTCCATTGTACCTCAAGACTTCAATGTTTTAGGATCATGATGAGCCCTCGCCATTAACTAATACGATTGGAATTGAAAAACTTGTGTTCTTAACAATTCTAATCTTTTAACCTCAGATAATGAAACCATAGTTTTAGGTGTTTATTACAATTTTAACATCAATAATGAAGTTTATAACACATGCTGACATGCATATTCAAAATTGACAAAGTGACATGCTCTGCATGAACCCTTTTTGAGTTTAATTAATAGGTTAGTTTGATTGTTTAAAAAAGAAGCATGCATGTAGGATAAGTTCAACTTTCAGTTAAATCAGTTTTTATACTCATTAATCCAATAATGTTCAAGTGATCAAGTCTTTGAGTATGCTTTTTGATTTTTTATAGTCAATCAATGCATATTTAATCGAGTGATTCTTCAATATAAGTCCTTTTTAGGATGGGAACATAGCTTTTGCAACCCTCAAAATTTGACTAGCACGAGGAGTACGGATTATAAGAAAATGGGACAAAGGTTCAAAGTAGCAGGCCCAAATTATTTTGTCTTAATTAAGTGAACTTTTAGTAGGCAAAAAGCACACATAAATTTATAAGTCTCGTATTGATCTGGAGGTTTCTTGTAAAACAATATCATATCATGACTTTACGAGTTAATTTGGGTTCGTTGAGAAATCTTTATAACAATTTTCTGTTAAAAAAAGGGTTAGTACGAACGAGATTCACATAACTCCAACATTTTTAACTCTTTGCGTCTTCGATACTCGAATCAAAACATTAATGCTGGAGCAAGATGTTTTCGAGAATATAATTCGTAAGTAAAGGTCGTAGCATTTTTATATATAGTACTAGGCCAGCTAGTAATTCAAATCTAAAACTAAACTAGGTCAAGTTTATTAAGGCCTTAAGGGTAGTAACGTTTTTACTCTGTTATAGGCACTAGTTCAAAACTAAAACTAAACTAGGTTAAGTTTATTGAAATATTCGGCTGGGTTCAAGTGACAACTTACGAATCACATGCATGGTGACATGGTGCGTATGTATTACTGTATTGACATGTAGGGCATACCGCATGTGTGTGCTCGCCGGATAAGTTAGAGCATGAGAGCCTCCATTTTAAAGAAGAACAAACAATGCTAAATCAAAAGTTCCATATATAGTACCATTATATCATCTGAACACTAGCTGATTGTTACATACTTATCACTGCAACCTTGCAAAAGTAAATATGAAAACCATATGTAATACAATATATTCTAACAGAAATTACGTAAACTAAGAAATAAAACTCACGTACTTTGGGTTAAAAAAATTTAACCAAGACGGATCAGTGGACGATCACCTGTAGCTATATGCTTACTCCGGAATGCTTAATTTGTAGAGCAGGCCTCCACGATCGTTGATGAAATTCAAATTGATCGCCAAAGTTCATCAACCGAGCAAGCACTTGTTCTACCGTTAAACCTTGGACATCCGTTAAATCAGTTTATAAATAATGTGATCCCTTTTGAGTTTAATTTATATGTTAGTTAGTTGATTGTTTCCAAAAAGAAGCATGCATGTAGGATAAGTTCAACTTTAAGTTAAATCAGTTTTTATAATCATTAATCCAATAATGTTCAAGTGATTAAGTCTTTGAGTATGCTTTTTGATTTTTTTTTTCTTCTTATAATCATCATTTTCAATTGAGTAATATTCTTTAATATAAGTCCCTTTCAAGGATGTGAACATAGCTTTTCTCAATTTGAATATCAAGAGACGTACGGATTACAAGAAAATGGGACGAAGGTTCAAAGTAGCGGGCCCAAATTATTTGTCTTAAGTGAACTTTTGTAGGCAAAAAGCACATGTATAACTTTATAAGTCTTGTATTGATCTAGAGGTTTCTTGTAAAACAATATCATATCATAACTTTAGGAGTTAATTTAGGTTCGTTGAGAAATCTTTATAACAATATTTTCTGTTAAACTAGCAAGACGTTACAAAGACATACAAGAGCACAAAGATAACATACAAGCTGAACTAGACTCATATATACAATTGTTCAATACCAAATTTAATTATCTGTTCATATCTGAAATCCAAGAATGTGATAAAGTCGTTCCGTTTCTATACCAAGTGTATATTTTTTAGGCTGTTCCAAGTTTACATAAATTCGGTTGCTAAATCTTGATTCGATTCAAGCAGTGGTTTGGATGACAACGTCAAACATATTTTTGACATTTTGCTTAGACGAGCAGTATCTCTCTGAGAGATTAGGTCTTTTGGATATATATTCATCAATTCGAAAATCGAAACCGTCATCCATAGGCAAGTAGCAAGAAATATGAACTCAAATGATACTTTACCCCTTACAACCTAAATAAAGTGTATATTTACCAAGAAATATGAACTCAAATAATAACACATTCAAGAAATTCCATACATGTACCAGTTTGGATTATAGTTGAATGTGTTTGGTCCAACAAAAATAACCAACTATACAAAACATATATTAAATGATCATGGAAACCATATATACGTACTATTACAAGTTAGATAGACTAAATAAAAGTTCGCGTTATCAGGTATAACAACTAACAACTTAACCCATTACGGATCACATTATTTACATATAGCTGCCAGTTTATTATTATTATTATTATTATTATTATTATTATTATTATTATTATTATTATTATTATTATTATTATTATTATTTTCACAAAGGGTTCATAACATTAATTTAATCCGAAATCCCTTTTTTTCAGTTTACTCAGGAATATTTTGTAAAGTAAGGCATCAAACACCCATTGATCACTAAGTTCATCAGACTAGCTAGCTAGAATGATACCAATTACCAAATAACGTACAGTTTACCGATTTCATGCATGCATGTTGTGTGTCCATATATATACATGTTGGATACGTATAGTAGGTAACCAAAAGCTAGCTAAATTTGGATTTAAACTTTAAAGAGTTGATCGAAGGGTTGGTTGGATCATAAGAGCTACAGGAAAAGGAAACAAGAAAAAAAAACACACATATCAAGAAACTTGATATATACCGATTGGGCTAGGGAGCTCTCTAATGTTACATATTTTAAAACTTCAACCTTACATAAGAAAAATGAAAATTACATGTACAAGAGTAACTAAAATTTCATAAACTAAAAGCCAAAACTCACGTACTTGGTGTATAATACCAATACGGATAACCTATATAGCTAGCTTATTCCGAAATACTTTGTAGAGCAGGCCTCCACGCACATTGATGAGATTCAAATCGATCACTCACATTCATCAACTGAGAAAGCACTTGTTCTACCGTTAACCCTTGGACATCCGTCCTACCCAATAATTCTTCCAACTGCTTTTTCGATATTTTTATTTTTATCCCTGTCTTCGCCCTTTTTTCACCATCACTTGGATGGTTGTCTATCTTTTGAGTGTTGTCACGTTTACTAGATGGAAGAGACTTACTTTTTGATGATGTTGCAAGTGATTGACGGTCATCGAGGGCCGGATGAATGGCTCCTGGCTGCTTTTTCATACAATTTCCCATTTTAAGTTTATAGTATGAAAAATATGAGTTGGGTTAATGGACTAATGGTTATGATGGGTTTATATAGGGATGCAAAGAATGTCAAGTTGGAATAAAGACTGCCTTGTTGGATTGAGGTGTCCTACGTGGCATTTGATGGCATTTGAAAGTTTGACCAACAACCATCTTCACATTATATATCTTGTTATTCGCTCATACACTTTGTATCAAATTAATTCAAACTAATTAGTTCCCAAGTGATTAGTTGGGATCGATTTAAAAAAACATCTGAAATCGACATGATTCTAGTTAAGTTGAATTGAAGTAATTAACTACTTGACTTGTAAAGTTCGCGAGCTGTATTGAGCATATGTCATTTAACATTTTAATTTCACAATGTGAGGTGCATGTATATTTGCAAAATTTCTCTGCGACTAATCGGTTGAGTTGAACTATAAAGAATGGAGTGGATTACTACAAATCTTATGCATTAGTTATTATACTAATACGTAAAAATCAAGACGAATAAAGTTTTTTTTTTTTTTTTTTTTTTTTTTTTTTTTTTTTTTTTTGCCTTTCAAAAAAAAAAAAAAAAAAAAAAAAAAAAAAAAAAAAAAAAAAAACTTTATTCGTCTTGATTTTTACGTATTAGTTTTCAAAAAAAAAAAAAAAAAAAAAAAAAAAAAAAAAAAAAAAAAAAAGACGAATAAAGTTTTTATAGCCAATCCGTGTTTGAAGCAAACTCTATAAAATCTAGCGTATATATAAGTGCACAAGTAATTTATATCACATAAAGTCTGTCGCTAATCGAATTCGACACCTAAATGGTTTTAGACTTTTAGGAGGTATGACCATTGATTAACAGTACCCTGCATGGCAATCAACAAAACTGTTATAATAAATTTTAGAGTAAACTACACCGTTCGTCCTTGTGGTTTGCGTTGACCGCAGCCCTTCGTCCTTTGACCAAAAAAATTGCACCGTTCACCCTTAAGTCAGAAACGTTATGCACCGTTTGTCCCTCCATCCAACTGGGCCCACCAAATCTGACTAACGCTCATTAGTTTGGATTTTTAAAGGGGTATTTCCATCATTTGCCTCCCCACCCTAGCATTTAAAACACAAGAGTAAACGTTCAGTCCCAAGTGATCCCTAAAACACTTAATTTTCACACACTAAAACCTTTTCATTATCTTATTCCCCAAATCAATTGTGGTTATCATCCGATTAATTTATGAATTGAAACTTCACAAAGCATTAAGATGGTGTCCCCATTGTATGAAATTAGAGGAAATGAGATTACTGATCGAAATCCCTATGCCATGTACAGTAAGTATATGTTTTTTAAAATTTTTGACAATGTAGTTAAGTGTTTAAGATTATTAATCGTTATTATTGAGGTTTAGTATGATTTTTTGGGTATGTAGTTTTTTATTTGGTGTTTTGATGTGTTAAAACCCTAGACTGGTGAGTTTTCTAATAATTATTTGCAGATATTAAGTCTACTCTGTTTTCAATCAGGCTTAATCATGGTGGTTTCTTCACGAGTTCACCTAACAGGGCATACAAAAATGGTAAGATCACCTTTGTGGATTTAATAGACTGCGATGAGTTTTCTATACATGAAATTGATTCCATGCTAGAAGACTTAGAGTATGATGGGAGAAGGGTGATGTTTTACCATTTCTTGAAACCTGATTATGATTTAGACAATGGACTAGAACCTTTAGCATGTGACAATGACATTCTGTTATTAGGTAAGTATGTATGTAAAGGTCTTAAGCTTGTTGATGTGTATGTTGAGCATGAAAAGACCAACCCTGACCTTTACTCACCAGCAAAGCCTAAAAAAGTTGTAATAGAGGAGTTAGATGATGAACCAACAACATCAAGGGCAGGATCCCAGTGGCTAAGAAATTAGTGTTGAATGTGAATGAAGGGTGTTTAGGTAAAGATATAGGTCAAGGTAGTGGTAAAGAACAAGAGCCGTATGTTGTCAATTCTGAAGTAGGGCAAAGTAGTGCAGCTGCTAATGATGGGTCTTCTCAAGTCCCTAGTCAGTTTGTTAATGAGTTTTACTCTTCTTATGACCCTTATGTAGACACACAAGATCCTAACTTTGACCCATTTGCTGACTTGGACATATTTACTGATGTGTCAAAACAGATTGTAACATTCATGAAAGAAACACATAACAGATGGTCCCAAATTAACTTTTCATTACATCAAACATTATACATACATCTTCTTCCACCAAAATACATCAACCATTAAACCACCAATACACATCTAGCATTAACCAAAACCCCCCAAAATACATACTCACCATCACATCTAACTAACCTAATATGTTGAACATAACAGACACAACAAAAAAAAAAACCCATGACACAATAAGATAATTCTTCAATCTTGATCTTTCTTGCTGAAGTTCTTGTACCATTGCTTGATGATTGTTCAACGACCTTAATAATCCAGGTATAATCACCACAGAACGTTGACACATTTCGGGGTCAAACCAATCAATAAACCTGTTACAAACCTATCACACAAAAACATAACCAAAAACAAAAACAAATAAACATCTGTTTAATCTTTTTGCTGATTATCAGAATATATAACTAACCTAATTGATTTGATGATAAACACATACAATTTGGGGACAACCATAAAACCTTCGACCTGGGTTTCTATCAGTCCATGATGTTTTGATAATTGCAATTGAATGACAGCGAGAACATCTAGCCATGTTTTGACAATTGCAATTGAGAGTATTAGGGTTAAAGATTAGAGACGTTAGGTGGGTGGGTGGGTGGGTGGGTATTAATAAAGATGGGAGGTGGCTAGGGTTCAACATATAGGCGGGAAAAGGGTGGGGAGGCAAATGACGGAAATACCCCTTTAAAAATCCAAACTAACGAGCGTTAGTCAGATTTGGTGGGCCCAGTTGGATGGAGGGACAAACGGTGCATAACGTTTCTGACTTAAGGGTGAACGGTGCAATTTTTTTGGTCAAAGGACGAAGGGTTGCGGTCAACGCAAACCACAAGGACGAACGGTGTAGTTTACTCTAAATTTTAACCTAAGATATCGAGACCCTTAATGTTTTTATGTTTATAACAAGGCTAATAACTCAAAAATGTATATAAATTGTCACGTCTTTCGGTTCTAATCACTGAATAAAAACTGTACACATTAAACCCTAATCTTTTGAATTTGGTCACTTTTGAGTATTTTGCATATATAAAAAGGCTATTCTACCATTCGTTGTCAATATAAAGGTTAATAAAAGGTAAAAGCGTCATTTTACATGTGCAATATAGCAAAAAGTGAATAAATTAAAAAAGTTGGGGTTTAATTTGCAAAGTTTTTTGTTCGCTTTTTAAAGTGTAAAACATGACAAATTGGATGAGGCACTTTATTTTGGATACCTTTATTTTGATACATACCAATGGACAAATCCTCACCATCCATCTATTTTAATCTAATGGTTAGAATAAACCTAAGATTAAATATGGAAACCTAAATCCATGTTTTTTTTTTCTTTTTCTTTGTCTTTTTTATTATATTTTTTTCTTTCTTTCTTTTTTGTTTTTTTTAGTCACGCATATTTTTTTTCTTCTTTTTTTGTTCTTTTTGTTTCTTTTTTGTTTTTTTATTTATTATTTTTTTGTCTTTCTTTTTCCACGCTACATTTTTTTTTTCTAAATCACCTTTCCCTCTTTTTTTGTCTTTTTTCTGATAAATGTTTTTTCGTAATACACGTTTTTTTCGCTTTCATACGTTTTCGTCCGTTTTCATACGTTTTTTTCTATTTTCGTACGTTTTCGCCCGTTTTCATATATTCTCGTCCGTTTTCATACGTTTCTCGTCCACTTTATTACTTTTTCGCCCGTTCACATCTGTTTTCATACGTTTTCAACTGTTTTCTTACATTTTCGTTCGTTTTCATACATTTTCGTCCGTATTCAAAGGTTTTCGTTCTTTTTAATACGTTTCGTCTGTTTTCTTTTGTTTTCGTCCATTTTTCATACGTCTTCGTCTGTTTTCAGACGTGTTTTTACGCTTTCATACGTTTTCATCCATTTTCATACATATTCATTCGTTTTCTTACGTTTTCTTACGTTTTCGTTCGTTTTCTTACGTTTTCGTTCGTTTTCATACATTTTCATCCGTTTTCTTTCCTTTTCGTCTAGTTTTCAAACGTTTTTGTCCTTTTCATACATGTTTTTATAATTTCATATGTTTTCTTCCGTTTTCATATATTTTCATTCGTTTTCATTCATTTTTAATTGTTTTCTGCCATTTCCAGACGTTTTCATATGTTTCTAAATATCGCAAGTGATATTCTGAATATCACAAGTTATATTCTGAATATCACAAGTTATATTATGTGATATTCTAAACATCACAAGTTATATTCTGAATATCACAAGTGATATTCTGTGATATTCAGAATATCACAAGTAATATTCTGAATATCACAAGTGATTTTCTGTTATACGCAGAATATCACAAGTGATACTATGATTACCACAAATGATATTCTGGATATCATAAGTAATACTCATCCATTCTTCTTACGTATTCGTCCTTTTTCAGACGTGTTTTTACGCTTTCATACGTTTTCATCCGTTTTCATACATATTCGTTCGTTTTCTTACGTTTTCGTTCGTTTTCATACATTTTCGTCCGTTTTCTTTCGTTTTCATCTAGTTTTCAATCATTTTCATCCTTTTCATACATGTTTTTATAATTTCATACGTTTTCTTCCGTTTTCATACATTTTCATTCGTTTTCGTTCATTTTTAATTGTTTTCTGCCATTTCCAGATGTTTTCTGCCATTTCCAGACATTTTCATATGTTTCTAAATATCACAAGTTATATTCTGAATATGACAAGTGATATTCTATGATATTCTAAACATCACAAGTTATATTCTGAATATCACAAGTGATATTCTGTGATATTTAGAATATCACAAGTGATTTTCTGTGATATGCAGAATATCACAAGTGATACTATGATTACCACAAATGATATTCTGGATATCATAAGTAATATTCTTCCATTTTTCTTACGTATTTGTCCTTTTTTAGACGTGTTTTTACGCTTTCATACGTTTTCATCCGTTTTCATACATATTCGTTCGTTTTCTTACGTTTTCGTTCGTTTTCATGTATTTTCGTCCGTTTTCTTTCGTTTTCATCTAGTTTTCAAACATTTTCATCCTTTTCATACATGTTTTTACACATTCATACGTTTTCTTATATTTTCGTCCGTTTTAAATTTTTTTTTTGCCATTTTCAGACATTTTCATATGTTTCTAAATATCACAAGTTATATTCAGAATATCACAAGTGATATTCTGTGACATTCAGAATATCACAAGTGATTTTCTATTATATGCAGAATATCACAAGTGATACTATTAGTACCACAAATGATATTTTGGATATCATAAGTAATATTCGTCCATTTTTCATACGTCTTTGTTCGTTTTCAGACGTGTTTTTATGGTTTCATACGTTTTCGTCCGTTTACATACATATTTGTTCATTTTCTTAGTTTTCGTTCGTTTTCATAAGTTTTCATACGTTTTCTGTAACACCCCCAATTCATGTTGCAGCGGAATTCAACTTGGGTGTTACTCGATGGCACAACAGTCATAATAATAGAAAACGATCTCTAAACGAATCGTAATAAAAAGAGTTGTCATTCATATTATTCAAATATATCAAAGTTTACATAGTGAGGTCCCAAAATGTTGCATTGTTTCAAAACACATCAATATAAAGTCTATGATGTTTTTATAGAATGACATAATTGTTTATAGCCTTCTTCCTTCGGTACGTGCCCTTCCCGCTCCATTCTTGATTATCATGGACCTGAAATACATGCTTAAGAGGTCAACACAAAGGTTGAGTGAAATTCATAGAGTTTGTTTAAGGTTGAACACAATATGTTGGTAGTAATGAGTTAATTAGACTCATACTCATGTTAGAAAACAAAACAGTTATTATTATGTACTAAGCTCATGCAACCAATACGTTAACGTGTACCAATATCAATCGGCGGTTATGTTGCCCCGGTAAGTACTTTGCCGTCATACTTAATGTTTCAAATATAGTGCATTCGTTTGAACTAACTGCTCAAACAAATGGGATTCGTCAATCCCAATAGGCCTATTCACAATACTCGCGCTCACTAATACTAGTGATTAAATGGTTCATGATGGGGCCTAGGATTGGCAAGGTAGGTACTTAGTAATAATAAAACAATCAGGCAGCATACAGTTTCAAAGCATTGTGTTCGGTTTAAAAGTAGCATGTATTTCCCCCAAGGGTTTGTAAAACATTAAAGTAATGTAAGCGGGGCTATGAACTCACCTCAAGTATGATAGCAAATAATGATGGTGATGATCGGATCGTGTAGGTTTCTACGAGCAACCTAGAATAGAATGTTGCGACTTAGGATTTGTGTAAAGAATATAACGGAGTGCCTATATATATGTTTTGCATTTAGTCCATGATGAGGTATGATGTATATTTGTAAGTCTTTGAAAGAAAGATTTATGAACATGTATGTTTTGGTATATCGTTTACTACCGTTCGGGCTAACATATTTCAGAAGTCATGTTAGTAAGCGTTCGAGGAGCCAGGACACTTTAACTCGTAAATCCACAACTCATCTCGACGGCTTACATAATGAACTCCTCACATGAAGCTCCCTACTATTGTAGTAGTTGATAAAGTATATAGATATAAGTTTTGATCCGAAAAAGTTACATGTCCGATATTTGTATAAACTTAGGAAAGTTTATAGTACATGAAGATTGTTATTAGGGGTAGTTTTATAAGTCTTGTATGACCATTTGTCTTGGTAAAATCTCATGGTTTCCTTTTAGGTGAAGTAGATACAAATTGCTTGTTCCATATATCGCCAATTTCATTGTTTCATGTTTACGCCTTGGTAAGTTGGTTTGGTCATTCGTCATGGCCTAGCCATGACCTTTGGTCCTTGTTCCATGGTCATGAGACACTACCTTGGTTCTAGTCATGGTGGTGGTCTTGGTTATAGGTCATAATACCTTTTATTCCTTTGAAAGTATGACAATAACTTAGTAACTTAAAATATGTAAATAGCTGTTAAGAAAACTGAGAAATATCTCACTCAGAAGGCGTTTTCAAGGCTTGAGCCTCTTTGTTCCTGAATGAAAACATGATTCCGGACAACTTTCGTGTTTTAACTTTTTCATGAATCGGACCAGAAATGCCTCTTTTTGCGTGTTTTAGGTTCTGTCACAGAAATCACAGAAACATTTAGGCAGTTTTGCCGGAAATCTTTGGTAACTTCAAATCGCCATAACTTTTGACTCGTTTACTCTTTTTAAGTGGTTCAAATTGCTATGGTTTGCTTTTTAAGTCCTCTACTGTAATATGTAATAATCCAATATAAAATTTTTACCATTTTGATCAGGTTATACCAAGATATTCACTAGTTTGCTTGTTTTAGTAATTTGTTTCAATAAGTCATTACAACAACATCTTTTACTCATCATGATTCATCATGGACATAATTACAACACATAATATAGCAAGAATAACATATCAATGAGATGAACATGATAAATAAACAAGAAGCATGTTAGGTTTAGGCTTACAACTTTAGGCTTTCTAATTAAAGAAAGGAGTAACTAGTAAGGAAATGGACTTTGATAGACAAGCTTCAACCCCTTTTCACTTCAAGCAACCTTTCTACTCTTAGTATTCTTGAAAGATAGATGATAAAGGTTGAGGTGTATTGAGTGGATTTAAACTCAAGAGAAAACACCAAGTATGTTAGGGTTTGGAAGATTTTTGGTAAGAAATAAGCTAACTAGGGTTTCTATACTTGAACTTCACTTGAACCTTGCAACAAATTAGAAGAGATAAGCTAAGTGTGAGATGATTTAGGTGTGTTGGGATGGCCGGCCATATGGAGAGGGGAGGGGGTATATATATGACTTTGAGGAGGTTAGTTTTCAAGAGATATTTTGCCAAAAAGAACACATGTATGCATCCTAGATCACAAGGCACAAGATCAAGCCACCAAGGGTGTGACTCCCCCCCCTAGAGGCGGTTCCAAAACAGATAAGGAGGGGAGGTGGCTTGGCTTGGTATTATCCTTGGTTAAAAGATGCATTTTGACTCCGGGAAATGCCAACCGTAAATGATTAGGCCTCAAAACGTAAAACCGGGTGTCGTAAAATTATGAAACTTTAAAGTATTGTTAGAAATGTTCATAAGTCCCATAATAAAATATAAAATGGGTGATAAGTTCCATTTGGGTGGTAAAACCTGCTAAAAGCTGGAAACACGGGTCTAAAACGCGTAATACGTAAAATGTACGAATATTGCGTAAAATTGAGAAAAGTAAAATGTTACTTTTCTTATATGCTAAAAATGATTTAAAATGATTTATAATGTCAATACTGGGCTCAATCTGGTGTCGGTTGGTGTTAAATGTCTTTTAGACATCAAACCGGAAGCCTAAAAATCAAGGAATGATTTATAAAATCAAGGAATGATTTTTAGTCAATGGAGGAGAGAAAAATATGTTGACTTATTTAAATAAGTTGAAAGCTCAAATCATCTTAGAAATGCGGTGCAGGTAAAGGCTAGGGTTACGGCTGAGTAAAAACGCGTAAAACTGAAAATTCCAGTTTTTCACGGCCGAAGTTTATTTGGGCCATGATTTTTCTCAGTTATGATTTATTCTCAAATAAATCATGAATGTGTTAAACATTTTTCTGATGTGGGGTCACCTGACGGGATCAAATTTCGTTGTGCGTAGAATTTCTGATTGCCGTTTTACCCTAAAACGTGTAATGTCGTGTCATTCCTTAATAACTTTCACGAAAATGATCTGACGAGTGTCAAACATTTAATTTGTCATGGAAATGATTTATCACTCGAGAATATGAAATAAAAATCAACTTTCGGGAAAAATTCAAAAAGAAATGAATAGTAAAAATGAATACTAACATGAATAGTAAAATTTTCCGAAAATAGAAATTAACCTGAAATTGTGATTTGTTACAGTCTCCACCCCATATGAGAGCTCCGTCCCGGAGATCAATTTACGTTGGAGGTAGAAGCTTCGTTGGTAAAAAGATGTGGGTATTTCTTACGTATCTGGTCCTCTCGTTCCCATGTGTATTCAGGACCACGTCGTGAGTTCCAACGAACCTTAACAATTGGTATACGGCTTTGTTTGAGTTGTTTGACCTCTCGGTCCATGATTTCTACGGGTTCCTCAACAAATTGAAGATCGTCATTGAGTTGAATTTCATCGAGTGGAATCACAAGTGATTCATCCGATAAGCATTTCTTTAGGTTAGATACATGGAAAGTGGGGTGTACACTACTGAGTTCTGACGGAAGCTCAAGTCTGTACGCCACAGGACCAACCCTGGCTAGGATTTTGAATGGTCCGATGTATCTTGGGTTTAGTTTTCCTCGTTTACCGAATCGTATCAAGCCTTTCCAAGGCGATACCTTTAGCATAACCCTATCTCCGACTTGGAATTCTAGGGGTCTGCGTCGTGTGTCGGCATAACTTTTCTGTCGATCTCTTGCGGCTTGTAACCGATTTTTGATTTGTACAATTTTATCCGTTGTTTCACGGATGAGTTCTGGTCCAGTGAGTTGAACTTCTCCCACTTCAGCCCAACAAGCAGGTGAACGACACTTTCGACCGTAAAGTGCTTCAAATGGGGCTGCTTTAATACTTGTATGATAGCTGTTGTTGTAAGAAAATTCGACTAATGGTAAATGAGTATCCCATCCTTTTCCAAAATCTATTATACATGCTCGAAGCATGTCTTCAAGAGTTTGGATGGTTCGTTCACTCTGACCATCGGTCTGAGGGTGATATGCTGTACTCATGTCTAGATTTGTTCCAAAGGCGTCTTGGAGTGACTGCCAGAAATTGGAAGTAAATCTACCATCTCTGTCGGATATGATGGATATCGGTGCACCATGTCTTGAGACTATTTCTTTGACGTACAGTCGGGTTAGTTGTTCCATTTTGTAAGTCTCTTTGATTGGTATAAAGTGTGCTGATTTTGTAAGACGATCAACTATGACCCAGATGGAGTCATAACCGCTTGATGTTTTTGGGAGCTTGGTAATGAAGTCCATAGTAATTCTTTCCCATTTCCAGGTAGGAATTTCTGGTTGTTGCAATGGACCGGATGGTTTTTGGTGTTCGGCTTTTACTTTGGAGCAGGTAAGACATTTGCTAACGTATGTTGCAATGTCGGCTTTCATGTTCGGCCACCAATAGAGTAACTTAAGATCATGATACATTTTATCAGATCCTGGATGTATGGAGTATTTAGACTTATGTGATTCATGCATGATCAAGTCTCGTAGGCCACCATAAAGTGGTAACCAACTTCGACCTTGGAAGCATAGAGTTCCATCTGAACGGGTTTCGAATTTCTTTTGTATCATGCCATCCAACCTCTCCTTTTGGATGTCTTCTTGTTTCACCGCCTCAGCTTGAGCCTGAAGGATTTGGGTAGGAAAGTTGGAATTTATGGTTAAAACTAAGGCTCGGACTCGTAATGGTTTAACTCGTTCCTTTCGGCTTAGGGCGTCAGCTACTACGTTTGCTTTCCCTGGGTGGTAACGAATGTCGCAGTCATAATCACTTAGTAATTCCAACCAACGACGTTGTCGCATGTTTAGTTCTTTTTGGTTCAAAATGTGTTGTAGGCTTTTATGATCGGTGTACACAGTACATCTAGTACCGTATAGATAGTGCCTCCAGATTTTTAGTGCAAAGACCACAGCTCCTAACTCTAAGTCATGAGTGGTGTAATTTTCTTCATGAACCTTGAGTTGTCGCGAAGCATAAGCCATGACCTTATCACGTTGCATCAACACGGCACCTAAACCTTGGTACGATGCATCACAATAGACTACAAAATCTTCGATCCCATCTGGCAATGCTAGGATAGGAGCACTACAAAGTTTTTGTTTAAGGGTTTGGAAAGCATTTTCTTCGTCTTCATCCCACACGTATTTCTTGTTTTTCTGAGTTAGCTTGGTCAAAGATTTTGCTATTGAAGAAAATCCTTCAATAAACCTTCGGTAATACCCGGCTAAACCCAGAAATTGACGAATTTCTGTAGGTGTGGTAGGTGTTGGCCAGTTTTTGATAGCTTCAATTTTAGCGGGATCGACATGTAAACCGGTCTTGTCAATCACATGCCCAAGGAATTGTACGGATTGAATCCAAAATTCGCATTTGGAAAACTTTGCATACAATTTCTCTTCCTTGAGTAGTGCTAAAATTGTTCTAAGGTGTTCTTTGTGTTCCTCTTCGTTTTTGGAATAAATGAGAATGTCGTCTATGAATACGATCACAAATTTGTCCAAATATGGCTTACACACACGATTCATGAGATCCATGAATACTGCCGGTGCATTTGTTAACCCAAATGGCATCACTTGGAATTCGTGGTGACCATATCGTGTCCTAAAGGCTGTTTTTGGAATGTCTTCATCACGAACTCTAACTTGGTGGTAACCTGAACGTAGGTCAATTTTTGAGTAATAGGTTGAGCCTTGCAATTGATCGAATAAATCATCAATTCTTGGTAGTGGGTATCGGTTCTTTATGGTTAATTTGTTTAGTTCACGATAGTCAATACACATGCGTAATGACCCGTCTTTCTTTTTCACGAATAAAACTGGAGCTCCCCAAGGTGAGGAACTGGGTCGAATAAATCCCTTGTCCGCAAGTTCTTGTAATTGATTTGATAGCTCTTGCATCTCTGAAGGTGCTAGCCGGTATGGTGCGCGGGCAACTGGCGCCGCTCCTGGTATTAAATCAATTCTGAACTCTATTTGTCGATGTGATGGTAGTCCGGGTAAGTCTTCTGGAAAGACTTCAGGAAACTCACGGGCAATAGGAACATCTTCGAGACGTTTTTCATCGGTTTTCTTTTCTGTTACGTGGGCTAAGAAAGCATAACATCCTTTCTCAATGTACTTCATGGTTTTGATACATGAGATGATGTTTATTCGAGTTCCACTTTGATCACCACGAATGATCAAAGTTTCATTGTCACATGGAATGTGCACAACTCTTTCACCACAAATAATGTTAGCTTGCTGTTTAGACAACCAATCCATGCCAATAACTACATCAAAACTTCCGAGTTCAATTGGCATAAGATTGATGTCAAAGGGGTGGTCTAAGAGATTAAGGGTACAGTTTGGGATTACGGTATTGGTATTTACTAAGTCACCGGTAGCTAGCTCAACATTATAACTAGTGGTTAAAGTAATTGATGGAATATCAAGTAAAGGCGCAATTCTAGTAGATATAAAGCTCATATCAGCACCAGAATCGAATAATACTTTAACAGGAATATTATTGAGTAAGAACGTACCGGTAACCACGTTCGGGTCCTGGTGTGGTTCTTCCTTTCCTATGACATAGGCTCTAGCACGAGCACCTCCTCCTTGGGGCCCTTGGTTTTGAGGACAGTTGTTTTTGTAGTGTCCCCTTTCACCACACCCGAAACATGTAACTATGGGCTGTGAGTTAGCCCCAGTAGCTATACCCTTGCCCCTACAATCCTTGGCAAGATGTCCGGGCTTTTGGCACTTGTGGCATTTGGCCGGGCAAGGACCTTCATGATGGTAATTGCACTTGGTACATTGTGGTTGATTTCCCACGTACCTACCTCCAGCAGGTGCAGCAACATAAGCCGTTGCGGCTTCTTGTCTCCTGTTCTGCTGATTGTGGTGGTTGTTGTTTCGGGTTTGGTTGTTGTTGTTGTTATTGTTGTTGTTCCCACGGTTACCATCATATGGTCGTTTATTGTTGTTGTTCTTGTTGTTGTTGTTGTTACGGTAGTTGGAGTTGTTGGGATTGTTGGCATTGCTGTTGTTGTTGTTGATGTTGAGGTTGTTTTGCCTGCGGGTTTCCGACATACGTACCACTTGATCCATGAGACTACGGGACATCCGCATAGCCTCATCAAGTTCTTTGGGATTTGCCGAAGTCACATTCCCCTGTATGCTTGAGGGAAGTCCCCAAATATACCTTTCCAACATCTTTTCCTTTGGGGAAACCATTGATGGACAAAGTATCCTCAGTTCCTGGAATCTACGGTTGTAGGTCATGATATCATTTCCCTTAACCGTATGATCCCAGAACTCAACTTCCAACTTTTGTATCTCACTGCGTGGACAGTATTCCTTAATCATCATTTGTTTCAAATTAGCCCAAGTAATTTTGTAGGCATTCTCAATGCCCATGGGTTGAGCAATTGAGTTCCACCAGGACAACGCCTCATTCAACAAAGTACTTGTGGCATACTGAACTTTGTCAACCTCAGTACATTTACTAACAATGAACACCGACTCCGCCTTTTCGAACCAACGGGTCAAACCTACAGCCCCTTCAGTACCCTTGAATTTGAGGGGTTCACATTTCAGGTAGGAAATGAACGAGCAACCCTTTGGTACTGTAGTAACATTGGTCACTGGAGGGGTAGGTCCTCCAAGGTTAAGACTGGCAAGTCTGGCAGTCTCTGCAGCTATTGCAGCTTCCGCAGCAGTGGCGGCTTCTGCGGCTGCTGCAGCATCAGCAGCGGCTGCAGCATCAGCAGCTGCTGCAGCATTAGCAGCACCAGCAGCTGTGGTGGCATCGGCAGCTGCTGCAGCTGCTGCAGCTACGGCTGCTCGTTCAGCGATAAGTGCTGCATTGACACTATCCTTCACCAGTTTGCGGATGGCGGCTTGTGTCATCGTTGGTGGGGTCTTTTTCTTGGGCGCCATGGTTCTATTGTTCAAAAGATACATTGTAATTAGAGAGTTGTGAGATGAGCACAATGTTTGATAAGAATGATAGGATGATAATGTTTGAAACTTAAAAGCAACACATGGTAGTATATAAAACAAAGTTATATTTATATAACGTTGATTACAAAATCGAACTTATTACAAGTTCATTCAAAACTTACTAACTGATACTTTCAGTTAGTAATTACAACGTTGTACAAAAGCTAACTAGTACTATAACACTAGTCTAACGTTGGTTGGGAGGTTGTTGTGGTCCGGTTGGATTATTATTTCCGCGTGTTGCTAACACATCTACGCTTTCGTTTGGACGGTATTCTTTGACCTCCTTTCGGTATATCCTTTGTTGTATGGAACTCATTTGAGTTTGCATCCCACACAAATCATTCCTAAGTTGATACCTGTCAAAGTTTGCCACATCTAACCTGATTTCGGCGGTATTTAGGCGGTGAAGTAGTTTGTGAATTTGAACCGCGTCCTGTTCTTGGGCCCTCTCAACCAAAGTGAGTCTATCCTTGACATCATCCAAGCCAGTCAAAGGATTTAAGACTACTTCCCCAACATGATCCGAGTCACTCTTAACGTAGCTCATGTCAAGCTTAAACCAATATAGGTCGTCTCGAGCATTCATGGCATCCATTCTAGCAGAATTTACCTTGGACATACATTCATGCATTTGACTTGCCATACATTTAACTTTGAGTTGGGTTAGGTTGAGAGCTTGTTTCAAAGAGTAGATTTCGTATTGAGCTGAGTTCGCGAACATATGTGTAGATGTAGATGTACCGCCGGTTTGGTGAGTAGAATTCGGAACTTGAGCTGGAGTGGTACGGTTAGATTCGGATGAAATTGGTGAAACCGGAGGTGGAGATGTCAATGGTGATAAATGTGGCACCACTAATAGTTCCTCCGCTTCCTCCTCGATGCCTTCGATGTCAACATCCATTTCAGGATCCTCTTCGTACTCATCGATATTTATGTCCAAATCCATTTCAGGATCTTCGTCCGAATCTATTTCATTTTCTAGATCCTCATAAGGTATTTCCTCATCGTCATAGTCAATTTGTTCAAAGTAAGGATCATCGGGTCCGGGAAGAATTGGTAAATACTCGGGCATAGCATGAAGATGATCGGGAGATGGAGGTGCGGACATGATGTCTACAATTAGTATTTCGATGTTAAGATAAATCAAATGCTTATGGAAAAATGCTCAAACTATGTCAATGTGCATATAACAATATACAAATATGTTCATGTAGGATAACATGTGTAATAAGTCCATAATCTTCTGGAGGACGGAAGGCACGAAGAGCGGAAGGCTATAAAAATGTTTTTGCTTGTTATTGTAGTTATAGTTTAGGTCTCACTTAGACCCGTTTCTCTATAACCATGGCTCTGGTACCAATCTGTAACACCCCCAATTCATGTTGCAGCGGAATTCAACTTGGGTGTTACTCGATGGCACAACAGTCATAATAATAGAAAACGATCTCTAAACGAATCGTAATAAAAAGAGTTGTCATTCATATTATTCAAATATATCAAAGTTTACATAGTGAGGTCCCAAAATGTTGCATTGTTTCAAAACACATCAATATAAAGTCTATGATGTTTTTATAGAATGACATAATTGTTTATAGCCTTCTTCCTTCGGTACGTGCCCTTCCCGCTCCATTCTTGATTATCATGGACCTGAAATACATGCTTAAGAGGTCAACACAAAGGTTGAGTGAAATTCATAGAGTTTGTTTAAGGTTGAACACAATATGTTGGTAGTAATGAGTTAATTAGACTCATACTCATGTTAGAAAACAAAACAGTTATTATTATGTACTAAGCTCATGCAACCAATACGTTAACGTGTACCAATATCAATCGGCGGTTATGTTGCCCCGGTAAGTACTTTGCCGTCATACTTAATGTTTCAAATATAGTGCATTCGTTTGAACTAACTGCTCAAACAAATGGGATTCGTCAATCCCAATAGGCCTATTCACAATACTCGCGCTCACTAATACTAGTGATTAAATGGTTCATGATGGGGCCTAGGATTGGCAAGGTAGGTACTTAGTAATAATAAAACAATCAGGCAGCATACAGTTTCAAAGCATTGTGTTCGGTTTAAAAGTAGCATGTATTTCCCCCAAGGGTTTGTAAAACATTAAAGTAATGTAAGCGGGGCTATGAACTCACCTCAAGTATGATAGCAAATAATGATGGTGATGATCGGATCGTGTAGGTTTCTACGAGCAACCTAGAATAGAATGTTGCGACTTAGGATTTGTGTAAAGAATATAACGGAGTGCCTATATATATGTTTTGCATTTAGTCCATGATGAGGTATGATGTATATTTGTAAGTCTTTGAAAGAAAGATTTATGAACATGTATGTTTTGGTATATCGTTTACTACCGTTCGGGCTAACATATTTCAGAAGTCATGTTAGTAAGCGTTCGAGGAGCCAGGACACTTTAACTCGTAAATCCACAACTCATCTCGACGGCTTACATAATGAACTCCTCACATGAAGCTCCCTACTATTGTAGTAGTTGATAAAGTATATAGATATAAGTTTTGATCCGAAAAAGTTACATGTCCGATATTTGTATAAACTTAGGAAAGTTTATAGTACATGAAGATTGTTATTAGGGGTAGTTTTATAAGTCTTGTATGACCATTTGTCTTGGTAAAATCTCATGGTTTCCTTTTAGGTGAAGTAGATACAAATTGCTTGTTCCATATATCGCCAATTTCATTGTTTCATGTTTACGCCTTGGTAAGTTGGTTTGGTCATTCGTCATGGCCTAGCCATGACCTTTGGTCCTTGTTCCATGGTCATGAGACACTACCTTGGTTCTAGTCATGGTGGTGGTCTTGGTTATAGGTCATAATACCTTTTATTCCTTTGAAAGTATGACAATAACTTAGTAACTTAAAATATGTAAATAGCTGTTAAGAAAACTGAGAAATATCTCACTCAGAAGGCGTTTTCAAGGCTTGAGCCTCTTTGTTCCTGAATGAAAACATGATTCCGGACAACTTTCGTGTTTTAACTTTTTCATGAATCGGACCAGAAATGCCTCTTTTTGCGTGTTTTAGGTTCTGTCACAGAAATCACAGAAACATTTAGGCAGTTTTGCCGGAAATCTTTGGTAACTTCAAATCGCCATAACTTTTGACTCGTTTACTCTTTTTAAGTGGTTCAAATTGCTATGGTTTGCTTTTTAAGTCCTCTACTGTAATATGTAATAATCCAATATAAAATTTTTACCATTTTGATCAGGTTATACCAAGATATTCACTAGTTTGCTTGTTTTAGTAATTTGTTTCAATAAGTCATTACAACAACATCTTTTACTCATCATGATTCATCATGGACATAATTACAACACATAATATAGCAAGAATAACATATCAATGAGATGAACATGATAAATAAACAAGAAGCATGTTAGGTTTAGGCTTACAACTTTAGGCTTTCTAATTAAAGAAAGGAGTAACTAGTAAGGAAATGGACTTTGATAGACAAGTTTCAACCCCTTTTCACTTCAAGCAACCTTTCTACTCTTAGTATTCTTGAAAGATAGATGATAAAGGTTGAGGTGTATTGAGTGGATTTAAACTCAAGAGAAAACACCAAGTATGTTAGGGTTTGGAAGATTTTTGGTAAGAAATAAGCTAACTAGGGTTTCTATACTTGAACTTCACTTGAACCTTGCAACAAATTAGAAGAGATAAGCTAAGTGTGAGATGATTTAGGTGTGTTGGGATGGCCGGCCATATGGAGAGGGGAGGGGGTATATATATGACTTTGAGGAGGTTAGTTTTCAAGAGATATTTTGCCAAAAAGAACACATGTATGCATCCTAGATCACAAGGCACAAGATCAAGCCACCAAGGGTGTGACTCCCCCCCCTAGAGGCGGTTCCAAAACAGATAAGGAGGGGAGGTGGCTTGGCTTGGTATTATCCTTGGTTAAAAGATGCATTTTGACTCCGGGAAATGCCAACCGTAAATGATTAGGCCTCAAAACGTAAAACCGGGTGTCGTAAAATTATGAAACTTTAAAGTATTGTTAGAAATGTTCATAAGTCCCATAATAAAATATAAAATGGGTGATAAGTTCCATTTGGGTGGTAAAACCTGCTAAAAGCTGGAAACACGGGTCTAAAACGCGTAATACGTAAAATGTACGAATATTGCGTAAAATTGAGAAAAGTAAAATGTTACTTTTCTTATATGCTAAAAATGATTTAAAATGATTTATAATGTCAAGACTGGGCTCAGTCTGGTGTCGGTTGGTGTTAAATGTCTTTTAGACATCAAACCGGAAGCCTAAAAATCAAGGAATGATTTATAAAATCAAGGAATGATTTTTAGTCAATGGAGGAGGGAAAAATATGTTGACTTATTTAAATAAGTTGAAAGCTCAAATCATCTTAGAAATGCGGTGCAGGTAAAGGCTAGGGTTACGGCTGAGTAAAAACGCGTAAAACTGAAAATTCCAGTTTTTCACGGCCGAAGTTTATTTGGGCCATGATTTTTCTCAGTTATGATTTATTCTCAAATAAATCATGAATGTGTTAAACATTTTTCTGATGTGGGGTCACCTGACGGGATCAAATTTCGTTGTGCGTAGAATTTCTGATTGCCGTTTTACCCTAAAACGTGTAATGTCGTGTCATTCCTTAATAACTTTCACGAAAATGATCTGGCGAGTGTCAAACATTTAATTTGTCATGGAAATGATTTATCACTCGAGAATATGAAATAAAAATCAACTTTCGGGAAAAATTCAAAAAGAAATGAATAGTAAAAATGAATAGTAACATGAATAGTAAAATTTTCCGAAAATAGAAATTAACCTGAAATTGTGATTTGTTACATTTTCATCCGTTTTCTTTCATTTTCATCAAGTTTTCAAATGTTTTTTGTCTTTTTCATACATGTTTTTACACTTTCATACGTTTTCTTCCGTTTTCATACATTTTCATTTGTTTTCGTCCGTTTTTAAATGTTTTTTTTGCCATTTTCAGACGTTTTCATATGTTTTTAAATATCACAAGTGATATTCTGAATATCAAAAGTTATATTTTGAATATCACAAGTGATATTCTAAATATCTCAACTTATATTCAGAATATCACGAGTGATATTCTGAATATCACAAGTGATTTTCTGTGATATGCAGAATATCACAAGTGATACTATGAGTACTACAAATGATATTCTGGATATCATAAGTAATATTCGTCCATTTGTCAAATTCAGAAAATCATTTATGATATTCAGAATATCACTTATGATACTTTCAATATCACAGAATATTACTTATAATATCCAAAATATCATTTGTGGTACTCATAGTATCACTTGTGATATTCTGCATATCATAGAAAATCACTTGTGATATTAAGAATATCACTTGTGATATTCAGAATATAACTTGTGATATTTAGAATATCACAGAATATCACTTGTGATATTCAGAATATAATTTGTGATATTCAGAATATCACTTGTGATGCTTTGAATATCACAGAATATTACTTATAATATCCAGAATATCACTTGTGGTACTCATAGTATCACTTGTGATATTCTGCATATCATAGAAAATCACTTGTGATATTCAAAATATCACTTGTGATATTCAGAATATAACTTATGATATTTAGAATATCACTTGTGATATTCAGAATATAATTTGTGATATTCAGAATATCACTTGTGATATTTAGAAACATATGAAAACGTCTGAAAATTGCCAAAAACATTTAAAAACGGATGAAAATGAATAAAAAATGGACGAAAACGTAAGAAAACGAATGAAAATGTATGAAAACGGAAGCAAACGTATGAAAGTGTAAAAACATGTATGAAAAGGACAAAAACATATGAAAAATGGACGAAAACGTATGAAAACGAACGAAAAAATAAGAAAATCGACGAATATGTATGAAAACGGATGAAAACGTATGAAATTGTAAAAATACATCTGAAAACGAACGAAGACATATGAAAAACGGACGAAAACGGATGAAAACGTATTAAAACGAACGAAAACGTATGAAAACCGACGAAAACGAACGAAAATGTAAGAAAACATATGAAAACGTATCAAAACAGACGTTAACGGGCCAAAACGTAAGAAAGCGGACGAAAACGTTTGAAAACGCACAAAACGTATGAAAACGGACGAAACGTAAGAAAACGGGGGAAAATAACGGGCGAAAACGTACGAAAACAAATAAAAACGAACGAAAACGTATGAAAATAGACGAAAATGAATGAAAGCGAAAAGAAATGTTTATTAGGAAAAAAACGTGAATTAGAAGAAAAAAAAAGAAAAAAGAGAAAGGATAAAAGAAAAAAGAAAGAAATACACGTGGAAAAAAAACAACAAAAAAGAAAAGAAAAAAAAAAAGAAGAAACAAAAAAAAAGAAAAAGAAACAATAATGAAGCGTGAAAAAAACACACAAAAATAAATAAAAAAAATAAAAAAAAAAGGAAAAAAAGAAAAAAAAAATGAATAATAAAAAAATAAAAAGATAAAGAAAAAGGGGAAAGAAATATGGACTTCTGTTTCCCTATTTAGTCTTAGGTTAATCCCACCATTAGATCAAATTAAATGGATGGTTAGGATTTGTCCATTGGTATGCACCAAAATAAGCGTATGCATTTGAATTTTCCTCTTGGATACATTTAAAATTAAGTGATTAGCTCTTTTAACACTAATTACTCCCTCCGTCCCTAAATAAATGTCCAGTTTGACTTTTCAAAGTCAAACTGGTTTAACTTTGACCTTAAATATTTTTTTTATGTAATATAATACATGATAAAAAAATTATATCTTTGAAAAATACAATTAAAACACAATCCATTCATATATTTTGCATCAAATATTATATAACAACCACAAAAATAGTTAAGGTCAAAATTGAACCAGTTTGACTTTGAAAAGTCAAACTGGACATTTATTTAGGGACGGAGTTAGTATGACATAATAAGCGAACTTTTCGATACACATTCAAATGTTTCATGTTCACCTAGCATAACTTTGTGATTATAGCAAAAGCAAATAAAATTGACAGAATGACTTGCAATGCATGTACTACCTTTTTTCGTAAACAGATTATAATCATTGATCCAATTATGTTGGAGGGATTTATTCTTTGAGATTTTAACTTTTTATAATCACTTTATTCTTTCATTTTATTATAATTGTTTGCTGACAAAAATTCACATTTTTATTTTTATCCAAAGTTTTCGTTATATAATAATTTCAAATAAAAGTAATAAAAAAAAAACTATATCAAATTTTTATATCCGTCTTCTTAACAATAAACAATTAATTTCATACAACTTGAAAAGAAAACATGAACAATTAATTTCGGACTATAAACATATATTCAATTGATTGAGTCAAGCTTCAAGTCACTCTCAAAGGATGAGAATGTAAATTTAGCAAGCCTCATAATTTGACTAGCATGGTCAGTACGAAATATTAGAAAATGGGGCCAAATGTTTAAAGTGATTGGCACACCATTTTAATTCGTCTTACTAGAAGTTAACTCTAGTCGTCAAAAAGCATTTATAAGTAACAACTTTATAAGTATTCGTATTGATCATCTACATGTTTGTATGTAAACTAAACAACTTTGAGATCGTTGAAAAGAGTAAGAACGTTTTAATAATATTTTCGCATGCAATGCAATGTTGTTGGTAATGTGAGGGATTAAAAGCTAAAAGTCATGAGATGCATTTTACTAAAACCATTGAAGATTTGTAACACAATAAATTGAGATCAGATGCGCTTCTGAAAAGAGTTGCTATAGCTGACACAATTTTACATTGCGCAAAAAAAATCATATGGTTCACAAACATCCAGTCGGCCCGTAGATCTTATAGCGAGTAGATAACGCTTTGTGGATGTAACTGATCAAACTATTACATGTTCAGTACTGAAATCAAACCATGAAAACACAAGTACTCCAATAATACCAAGTAATATGCACTTAAATAAAAACAAATTAAAGAATTTCAACATATATCGACCAAAAAAAAAAAATTATATGTACAAGTCTAGTCAAAAGTTTCATAGGCTAAAAACGAAAAAATTCACGTTATTGGGTGGTAACAACCCAATACGGATCACATATAGCTAGGTGGTTACTCCGGAATACTTTGTAAAGCAGGCCTCCACGCCTGTTGATGAGATTCAACTCGATCACTAACATTCATCAACTGAGCAAGCACTTGCTCCGTCGTTAACCTCTTCACTTCCGCACTACCCAATAATTTCTCCAACTGTTTTTTCGATATTTTTATCTTTATCTCCGTCTTCACCTTTTTTTCACCATATTTGTCCACCTTCTTATTGTTGTCACAATGGTTACCTACATGAGATTTATTTTCGGGTGATGTTACTAGTAATCGACAGTCATCGTTGTCGGGTTGAATGACTGGCTGCTTTTTGATACAATTTCCCATTTTTATGGTTTCCGAAATATGATATGAAAATATGAGTTGGGTTATAAGTTTATATAGGGTATGCAAATGAAGACCAAGTTGAAATAAAGTGTCCTACATGGCTTTTGAAAATTTGACCAATCATTTTCAAAGTGTTTAGGTTAGTACCCGTTCAAAATAACTAGTCTATATATTTGTGTGATGTTCCACGAAACATCTATATATAGAAATCAGCAACATGAGTTCGTAGTACTCCGTAATTTTTATAAGCTACGTACTTAATTAGATCCACTAAAAATATATGAAATCAACTTCCGTGCATTTACACTCGACTTGCTAGTAAAGTTCGGGAGTTGTACAGAGTGTGTGTCATTTTATGTATATATAGGTCTTAGTTGAATAACCGCTCTACTAACTAATCGAGAAGAGGTGATCGGGTGAAAAGTATCAAGTGGATTATTACTGTATCAGCACTCTATTTGATTATTGTTATTGGTTATATGATTTTTAACACAATTATGTTTTACGTACAGTTATGACACAAGGCATGTTCAAGTGTTGAACTTTTCAAAAATATATGAAAACCTTTTCTCAGTTTGTTAATGACTTAATTAATGTGTTGAACTTTTCAAAAGAAGTTGTACGATGAGTTCAACTTTCACTTTGATCAGTAGTTTCTGTTATCATCGTTGTCAAATTATGTTCAAGTGATTAAGTCTTTAAGTTTTTATAAGCATTTAATACAACCATATTCAACGACTGAGTCTTCATGTCCCTTTGAAGAATAAAAATGTAGATTTTGCAACCCTCACAAGCATGCATGCATGGGAGTATGAGTCATTTGAAAAAATGGGGGCAAAGGTTTTTAGAGTGACGGGTCCATTTTCTTTTCTATATTGTCTTACAAAAAAGTTAACATGAAAGATAGTCGGTAAAAAGCATTTAGAGATCTAAGTTTGCCACCTCAATACATGTCCGGTAACACCACATAACTAAAATACGTACCTTCTTCAGTTATAAGAGCAAGGGGTATCATGACTAAAGGGCAAACTTTAACTTAATGACACGTCAGCGCCACATCAACTTTAACTCACAATAAATACATCTTATCATAACTCAACAACAATTTACAAAAACACCCCTTCATTTAGAGAATAATATTGATTGATTCATTCAATAATGCAGATTACATGTACAAATATATAGAGGACTAACGATGATTCTAGAGACGGCGGGCTAGGCCCATTACAACAATATGATACATAATGGACTAACACCCATAACACACCAACAAAAACACTCACTCACTCACAAAAAAAACAAACAAAAAAAAGGGCTCGTCAACCCAATCACTTTTGTCCTAGTAATATGGCTATTGCTATGGGATGGTACAGTATGGCTATGCCATTGGGTTTTGAACACTTAATTACACCATTCACTCTTATAAGCATCCGTATTGATCTATAGGTTTATCTAAATGCACAATGTAATTATCAAATTACTGTAACTTAATTTACGTACGTTGAAAAGGATGGTAACTTTGAGTACAAACAATATATACTCCGTAGCTCTTTCAATGAAATAGTTGTTGAATTTAATACCAATCTTTTTTTATTTATCCGAAACAACTGATTTTTGCAAAAAGTTTGGTCTTTAGAGAAAAGTCATAACGGGATCAAACTGAATCTTGAATTAAAGTTACCCGTCAAAATAACCTGTTTGTGAATATATATTACATTCCACTCGATATGTATTTTTGTATTCCGGCCATATTATAATGAACACATAAGGCCGGTGGACTTCAATGATAAGATTTTATTATTGTATCAAACTTGACAAATTAAAAATATGATGGTATATATTCGAGAATGTGAAATTCTTAACCTAACTTAAACTTTAAATAGTTGAGAAATGGATGTGTTTTTTATTAATCTTCATGACTCATGAGTATCAACAATTTTTCTAACATCACGTGGTTTGTCTACATGAAAAAGAATGACATGTTTTTCATAATTCAATAATGACATGTATGTGGAGAAAAGGTTATTATTTCAATATCTATATATAATTTAAATTTTGTGTTGAGTCACTTTTCTCGATCAACTTTTGCCTTCGAGAATCAGAAAGATGTACACTTCAAGTTTGATTTTGTTCGTTTAAAATACAAGTTCTTCTACTTCATTTTTATTCTTTATATTTGTTTAAGGTTGGGGTGAGTGAGAATATAATGATTTATTCATATCTTCATTTTTAGAATTGAAAAGTTTGTCTTTGTAAGGAAATATATATACAAAGTGAAGTGTGGTATAAGTTTTGAGTTGATTAATTATATCTTCATGTTCAATTCTTCGATCGGACCATTTTTAGTCTATAAATCATATGTTATTTGTCTTTCTAATTCTTTTAGGATTCACACTTCTATAAACTCAAACTGTCTTACAAGAAGACTTGACAATTTGACATCTTTACATATATATGAGACAAGTTTCGACTTGCACATGATGCTGTACAAGTTGTACCCTTGACACTGCTGACTGGATAATATGAGTCATATGCCCAGTCATCACCTTTTGTCCTACTTGGCAGCTCCACGTGGCAGCTGTATTTTGACTTTATACCAAAAAAATGTGTCACAAGTGGGATTCGAACCCTGGTCTTTGCATCCACACGCAATTCCTCAACCACTGGTCCAGGCATGTTTTTGTCATACACTTTGAAAAACATTTTTCATAAACCCTTTATTTTCTCTCCTAAATTTAACCACAAACCACACACCAATTAACCCGTCATTATCTCATTCAACCAAATCTGATTTCCCTACTCCATCGGCATTTTCAATTTCAAAACCCCCCAATAAACAAAACGTATTCCCTAATTCAAAACTTAAAAACATACAATCCATTCATTCCATGTTTAACAATCATAAACTTTCATCAGGTATAGTTTAGTGAAACATTAGGGTTCTTATGAAAAATTTCAATCTCCAATTTCACGTATTTATTCTTGACTTCAACTTTTAAATCATATGATTATCTTACTGATGCGGTTTTTGTAGATCGGATTGATGATTCATAGTGTAATTATCAACAACTATTATAAGGTATGTTCGATTATAATTTTCCATTTAAATCAATCTTTCATTCGTTTTTTTGTCAAACAACTTTGAAGGTAAATAATGTCTTTATGGATGGTTTATTCTTGTGCTTTATTATTGCTTTTTATTATATTAATTTATGCACACCATATGTTTGATTAAATGATTATGAAGCTAATACGGTATTTGTTGATTCTGTGATATAATATCCGTGTATTATATGGCTTCTATGAATGATGTTGGTTATATTTCGCCATTTTGTTTGACTGTGACAGAGGTAGAAAAGTGAACGAGTCTGTGTTCTGCAACTTATCATAGTCCCAGAGAACCGGTTGCAATATAGATTTGCGCAAGATGGGCGATGAGGTACTATTTTTTTTCACTGGACAAATTGTTCTATTCATTGATAAGATTCACACAACAGTTGGTGTAGGCCACAAATTCATTCTATTGCGCCACATGCTAAATTTCTATGGATAATGCCTTATTTTATGATTGTCTTAATGTGACTTGCATGTATAGGAGCTATTAGTGGAGCAATGGATGCTGCTAATCTTTTGAGACCAATGCTCAGTCGAGGTAAGCTTCGATGTATTGGAGCGACCACATTGGATGAGTACATTAAGTATATCGAAAAGGACCCGGCTCTTGAGCATAGGTTTTAACAAGTATTCGGTGATCAACCGTTTGTCGAAGACACAATTTCCATTCTTTGTGGACTACATGAGCGCTATGAACTTCATCACGGGGTCAAAAATCTCTAATGGTACTTTTCGTTTTTATAATAAAATCAGATAGTTTCATAATTTAGATGATTCAGTTGATTCTAACATTTTCACAAGCAATATTCAGGGCACTTGTGAGTATGATAATAGTATGTGGTCCTTATCGCCGAACCACAGCTACTGCATACGTCATCCTTGCAGTAGTTCTTTACCATAGTTCACAATTCCATGGCAAATGGTATAACATGTGTTTCTAAAAAGCGCATAAATTTGTTTTGAATATGAATATAAACATTGTTTTTCCTTTTATAGGTTCAGGTTGTAGATCCGTGTTATGGATGGGACTAGGAGTACCTCTTTCTCATTGTTTAACAGAGAGATTTCGAAACTCATCAATAAGTCAGCCGGGGAGCTGGTTGAGATACAAGAGCAGGTTATTTTGACATATATTTATTCATTTATAGACAAAATATAATAGAACTCATAATTTACTCTAAATTTGAATGTGTGACAGTTATTAGGCTGGAGATGTCGAGGCCTACCCCGCTGCTGTTGAGAAATTGGTTGGCCGAAAATTTGGTTTCCGTATTGATACTGCAGACTATAACCTGGAATGTGAGTGGTACATATGCACTGCATTCAAGATGATAGATGATCAGCACGTTATTGGACATTTACTGAAAAAATGTCCTCAAGAATGAGGTACGTCATTTTCCAGATTTAGTTGACTGTAATTTATTTATGTTTACTGTTTCATAATTAATCATTTTGTAAAAAAAATTCGTAATTTATATATTTTTAACTATTTGACCCGTTGAAGATAAAATACAAATTTATCGTTTTAGGTAAATTAACTTGATTTCAAAAGTTTTATTATACATGGTATATATAATTCCGAATTATGTGAAATTAGCGGTTTTATACATCACACATACAGTTTAGAGGACTTTTGGCTCATTTGATTCATTCCTTTTAAATTTTTAGCCATTCTTAACTACCCACTATAGATAGAAAAAAATAGAGTAAACTATATACGGCCCATAAATGTTATTATTTCTTAAATGATGGACGTAAAAAAACTATATAGGTGATTATTGCCTCCTCAAATGTTACTATTAATTTTGTTATTTGTTTACATGTTGATGTAAAGACACTCGAAGACAAAAGGGGAGGTTATAAAATATTTTCAGTAGCTAACTACAAAAGCTAATAAACTGATGGGCGCAAATAATTTTGAACACAACAAACAATGTGTAGATTGAGTTCTTTAATTGGAACGTAATAAGGTACAACCTTGAAGTCCACACAGATATCTCTGTTTTCCTAAGTTTTTTTTATATTAAGTTTAATTTATATTCATGCTTGATTTTGTTTTTACTTTTCAAATCGGATAATAAATCACAAAGTGGTTTGAATAAAACTATTGTGCAAAATATACAAACTTAACTTGCACATGATATTGTTTCTTTCGATCATTTTTTACTATGGGTTAGTATTAAAACCACTGCAAATTTGCATATTATATTGAAAAGAATACATCTTCCGTAGGACTGCAACGACTTTTGTTAGTGACAAACCACACCAAAGATAATACTAAACTTATTTAGTGATAAGGGATTGATAATTCTAATTTGGAACAATTTTTCCCCTAGGTGTAGAATTCTAAAAATCAATTATTCAACCTCTTTGACCCATACATAGATATTATTGGTTTTGACCCATCACCAAATTAAACTGAAATGTCAGCTTGCTACCTCTAATGCTATAATTTTATATCGGTTAATGTATTGCAACAGAGCTTTGAACACGAACAATTTGACGGGTGAAATTCCTTCTTCGTTGTGATCTCTTTCCAAACTTTACTGGTTGTACCTCGCGGAAAATCATCTCACAGGATCTGCTCTAATATCAACTAACACCGAACCAGGCCTGGATCAACTAAAACTTGGTAAGCATTTGTGATTACGGTTTATTTTCTTAATTTATGAGAGTGCAGTCACCTAAAATCATACATGAATAAACTAAAATGTTTGGAAATTATTCACGTAAAATATGTAGTAAAGAAAGAAAAATCCTTGAACAAGATCTTTCTTTTTAGTTGGTTATTAGTGGCAATGTTGCATACTCTTAGGCATTTGTGAGTACGGTTTATATTAACTATGTTTATTGTAACAATTCACATTTTCAGGTTAATTACTTTTCCCAGCAGGTCACCCAAGCCAGTACTAATCTCACATGAGCACGCTTAACTGTATGGGCGATTAACCGTTAGACCACAAAACGCGTTTCTAAGATGATTTGAGTTTTCAACTTATTAGAAAAAGTCAACATATTTTTTTCCCTCCTCCATTGACCAAAAATCATCCCTTGATGTTATAAGTCATTTCGTGATTTTTAGGCTTACGGTTTGGTGTCTAAAAGACATTTAATACCAACCGACACTAGACTGAGCCCAGTCTAGACATTATAAGTCATTTTAAATCATTTATAACCTATTAGAAAAGTAATATTTTACTTTTCTCAATTTTACGCAATATTCGTACATTTTACGTATTACGCGTTTTAGACCCGTGTTTCCAGTTTTAGCAGGGTTTTACCACCCAAATGGAACCTACCACTCATTTTATATTTTATTATGGAACTTATTGACATGTTTATCAATACTTTCAAGTTCCATAATTTTACGATACCCGGTTTTACGTTTCGTGACTTAACAACTTACGGTTAGCAACTTACGGAGTCAAAACTAGCTACATACTTAGGATAATATCATCCAAGGACCAAAACTTGCTCCCTAAGTCTTTCAAACCACCATAGGGGGGGGAGTCATCCCATAGGTGGCTTCATCTCATGAAATTACCCTTAGATCATCACTTAATTACAACTTGGTCACCAAGTTGAAACACTTTCCTAGTAAGCTTCCTAACCTCCTCAAAAATCATATAAATACCCCCCTCCCCCTCCTATTTCGTCCACAAACACATAACACAAACCATCATCTCATCCTTAGCTCATTTACTTCCAATTTTATCCAAGAGATCAAGAGCATAACAACACATAAACACTAGTTTGGTTTTGATTCATCAAACTACTTCCAATCTTTAGAACCTTGGTGATTTCTCTTGAGTTTGAATCTACTCAAGTCAGCTCAACTTTCATCATCTCTCTTTCAAGATTACAAGAGTAGAAAGATTGCATGAAGTGAAGTGGGTTGAAGTTAAAGTCTATCAAAGTCCTATCCTTACATGTTAACTTCCTTTCATCTTTGAAAGCCAAAAGTTGTAAGCCAAACCCTAACATGATTCTTGTTAAATAATCATATTCATGTTATTTACATATTATTTGTACTATATTATGTCTTGTATTCATGTCCATGATGAATAAAAGTGAGTAAAACAAGTTATTGTACATGATTGATAAGACAAGTTACTATAACAAGCAAACTAGTGACTTTCTTGGTAAGACCTGATCAAAATGGTAAAAATATGATATTTGATCATTACATATTACAGTAGAGGACTTAACAAGGAAACCGTAGCAACTTGAACCACCCAAAACGAGTATACGAGTCAAAAGTTACGCCCATTTGAAGTTACCAAAACTTTGCGGCAAACTGCCAAATACCATTCTGATCAAATTTGGGTTTTGAAAGTCCCACTTCTGGTCTGATTCATCAAAAAGTTAAAACACAAAAGTTGTCCGGAACGACGTTTTCGTTCAGGAATAAAGAAGCTCGAGCCCTAAAAACGCTTTCCGAGTGATAAAATTCTTCAAATTCTTAAACAGCCCATTTTTAGACCAAAGTCACTATATTATGGTTATACTTTAAATGGAACAAGAGGTCTTATGACCTATAATCAAGACCACAACCATGGCTAGAGCCAAGGTTGTGTCTCATGACCTTGGAACAAGGACCAAAGGTCATGGCTAGGCCATGACGAAATGACCATACCAACTTACATAGGCGTAAACATGAAACAATGAATTAGGCGATAACTTGAACAAGCAATTTGGATCTACTTCACTTAAAAGGAAACCATGAGATTTTACCAAGAGAAAATGGTCATTCAAGACTTATGAAACTACCCCTAATAACAATCTTCATGTACAAATAAACTTTCCTAAGTTTATACAAATATCGGACATGTAACTTTTCGGATCAAAACCTATATCTATATATTTTATCAACTACTACAATAGTAGGGAGCCTCATGTGAGGAGTTCATTATGTAAGACGTCGAGATGAGTTGTGGATTTACGAGTTAAAGTGTCCTGGCTCCTCGAACGCTTACTAACATGACTTCTGAATTATGTCGGCCCGAACGGTAGTAAACGATATACAAAACATACATGTTCATGAATCTTTTCTTTCAAAGACTTACATTATACATCATACCACATCATGGACTAGATGCAAGATATATATATAGGCACTTATTCATATTCTTTACTCCGATCCTAAGTCGCAACATTCTATTATAGGTTGCTCGTAGAAACCTTCGCGATTCGACCATCACATTCACTACTCACTACATAACTTAAGGTGAGTTCGTAGCCCCAATTTCTATTGTTTAACTATTTTACAAACCCATGGGGGGAATACATGCTATTATTTTTCTACTCGAACACAGTGCTTTCTAATGTATGCTTCACGACGATGTTTTATTATCACTAAGTAACGATTGCCATGTTCGAAGTCCCTATATCATGAACCATTAGTCACTACCTTTAGTGAGCGCGAATATTGTGAATAGATCTATTGGGATTGACGGATCCCATTTGTGTTGAACAACGATGAGTTCACACAAATGCACTATATTTGAGATTTAGCGGTATAATGGCAAAAGTACCTTGGTAGGGCTTCTATAATGCCAATTTTGTTGGTTCGATGTTAATGCTTTGGTTGCATGAGCTTAGTGAAATAAATAACGATTTTGTTTTCTAACTATGAGTGTGAGTCTATAGCTCACACTACGATTATTGTGTTCAAACAATTTAACTAAACTCTATGAATATCACTCAACCTTTGTGTTGACCTCTCAAGCATGTATTTCAGGTTCATGACGATCAAGGATGGCACGGAAGGACACGGATACTCAAGAGGGCTATAAATTTTATTATCATTCAAAACTCATTTAAATTGTAAACATGGAACCATCTGGGACCTCATTTTGTAATCTCTGATATTTATATAATTTGAATGATAAATCTTTTAAAACGACTCAATTGGAGTTCGTTTTCTATTATTGTGACTATTGTGCCGTCAAGTAACACCCAGTTCGAATTCCGCTGCATCCATGAATTGGGGGTGTTACAGATTGGTACCAGAGCCATGGTTATAGAGAAACGGATCTAATTGAGACCTAAACTATAACTACAATTACAAGCAAAAACATTTTATAGCCTTCCGATCTTCGTGTCTTCCATCCTCCAGACGATTATGGACTTATTAAGCATTGTATGCTACATGAACATATAAGTATATTTATATATGCATACGAGTTATTTTCAATCATTTTATCTAAACATATCTACACATGCCTATTCTATGGCATTTCGACACAACCACATTCTCCCAACCATGTTCCTACTCCAACATTTTATATCCAAGACATTGTAACTAATTACAATGGTCTTTTCTATTTCCCGGACATTGTATGACACAATGGTCTTAATCATTTCTCAAATGTTTTGAGTCACACAATGGTCTAATCTACTTCCGAGACATTGTGATTTGTGCAATGGCCTCTGGAATTATTCCACCACCTCATCAACATCATTTCATATGATATCAAAAACCCATCACAATCTATCGATTTCCAAACAAGAAATATGAGATTTCTAAAGGATAAACTAATCCATCACCTACAAAAGCTGAAGTTTCTCTACATTCATCAAAGTTTTCTTCTGAAACCTTCATTGTTAAAAGCTCGTGATCCTGGCCAAGTATGGACTGTTACTTAAAACTTCCTTTCCACACACATACCTACCCGTACTATCTTCTATGCGATGGAATGTGAAAACATAGGTTACAAGTCTTGTATGGACGGGACTTGCAACTGAAGGGTTTGACATTGCCTTTGTTTAGTGGACAGTTTCCCGAAAGCAACGGACATATCACAAGTATACCTAATTTAGGTATTTGAAAATTTTATCGAACCTCGGCTAAATATAGACTAGTCACCTATATTTAACCTAGGGACAGTGGAATCTAGTCTGACTAACTATATTCGACTTAAAATTTTCAAATACTGAGAGTAGTTGTACTAGGGTTATGTTTAGGTTGATTTCCTACTTGAACTCGATAAACCACCCGAATTCTTTAAAACGATCTAGAGACACGATAGTGTTTTACCACTCAGCGAAATCTTAACACCTTATTTGTACTACCTAAACTTCATTCTCAAAAGTTTTCATTTATGAGATAATCCGAACTACTATCTTGGGATAGTTATCAATTCTTCTCTTCATCCTGTAGAAGTACTATCCTGTTTAGGTCCTAAGGATACCATCCCGTCATAAACCTTTAAAATCTCTTAAGATTTTCAAAGCAAACTTGACACCTCTACCAATATTAATGTTAAGCATACACTACACACTTTTGTTCATCAACATATCACATCATTATCTTCACAACCATTACAACCACAAGCTCATTAACAGATCTTGATGCACTTTTAAAGCTCAAATCATCCTTAGTTACACCACAAGTACCCTCATCAGCTTTACAAGATTGAATATTCATCTTGCACTTTTGGAACACCAGTATCATCTCATAATACACTACATTGTAACTCACCGGCTAATTGTGAATGTTGTGTTGGGAATTCTTAAGTAGGATGATTTGTAATTATTTGAATGGATTGGGATGCCTTTTCATTTAAATAAAGAAATTGTAAATCGCCGAACCATAAGTTTATAATTCCGTATTTACATTGTTTGGGATGCCTCTCTATGTAAATAAAGAATTATAAATAAGTGAGCTTATTTGTACCCGAAATAACATAAGTATGAAGTCAATAAACACTAGGTACAACAACCGATTACCTACTAGGCTATGATTGCAATTACTATATCAATTCCTATTAATATTCGACTGCTATATCAATTTCCTTTGATATTCGACTATTACCATACCTTTCCTACACAAAAGTAAGCCTCATCCTACACCATACACTGAAATGACAAATCAAATTACATCACCGGTAATCCCAGACTTTAGTCCTTATAAGTAACCACACCTTTTCATCGATACCACTCCAACATATAACACACATAGAACTTCGGGACGAAGTTCCCCGTAAGGGGTAGAGACTGTAACAATTCACATTTTCAGGTTAATTACTTTTCCCAGCAGGTCACCCAAGCCAGTACTAATCTCACATGAGCACGCTTAACTGTATAGGCGATTAACCGTTAGACCACAAAACGCGTTTCTAAGATGATTTGAGTTTTCAACTTATTAGAAAAAGTCAACATATTTTTTTCCCTCCTCCATTGACCAAAAATCATCCCTTGATGTTATAAGTCATTTCGTGATTTTTAGGCTTACGGTTTGGTGTCTAAAAGACATTTAATACCAACCGACACTAGACTGAGCTCAGTCTAGACATTATAAGTCATTTTAAATCATTTATAACCTATTAGAAAAGTAATATTTTACTTTTCTCAATTTTACGCAATATTCGTACATTTTACGTATTACGCGTTTTAGACCCGTGTTTCCAGTTTTAGCAGGGTTTTACCACCCAAATGGAACCTACCACTCATTTTATATTTTATTATGGAACTTATTGACATGTTTATCAATACTTTCAAGTTCCATAATTTTACGATACCCGGTTTTACGTTTCGTGACTTAACAACTTACGGTTAGCAACTTACGGAGTCAAAACTAGCTACATACTTAGGATAATATCATCCAAGGACCAAAACTTGCTCCCTAAGTCTTTCAAACCACCATAGGGGGGGGAGTCATCCCATAGGTGGCTTCATCTCATGAAATTACCCTTAGATCATCACTTAATTACAACTTGGTCACCAAGTTGAAACACTTTCCTAGTAAGCTTCCTAACCTCCTCAAAAATCATATAAATACCCCCCTCCCCCTCCTATTTCGTCCACAAACACATAACACAAACCATCATCTCATCCTTAGCTCATTTACTTCCAATTTTATCCAAGAGATCAAGAGCATAACAACACATAAACACTAGTTTGGTTTTGATTCATCAAACTACTTCCAATCTTTAGAACCTTGGTGATTTCTCTTGAGTTTGAATCTACTCAAGTCACCTCAACTTTCATCATCTCTCTTTCAAGATTACAAGAGTAGAAAGATTGCATGAAGTGAAGTGGGTTGAAGTTAAAGTCTATCAAAGTCCTATCCTTACATGTTAACTTCCTTTCATCTTTGAAAGCCAAAAGTTGTAAGCCAAACCCTAACATGATTCTTGTTAAATAATCATATTCATGTTATTTACATATTATTTGTGCTATATTATGTCTTGTATTCATGTCCATGATGAATAAAAGTGAGTAAAACAAGTTATTGTACATGATTGATAAGACAAGTTACTATAACAAGCAAACTAGTGACTTTCTTGGTAAGACCTGATCAAAATGGTAAAAATATGATATTTGATCATTACATATTACAGTAGAGGACTTAACAAGGAAACCGTAGCAACTTGAACCACCCAAAACGAGTATACGAGTCAAAAGTTACGCCCATTTGAAGTTACCAAAACTTTGCGGCAAACTGCCAAATACCATTCTGATCAAATTTGGGTTTTGAAAGTCCCACTTCTGGTCTGATTCATCAAAAAGTTAAAACACAAAAGTTGTCCGGAACGACGTTTTCGTTCAGGAACAAAGAAGCTCGAGCCCTAAAAACGCTTTCCGAGTGATAAAATTCTTCAAATTCTTAAACAGCCCATTTTTAGACCAAAGTCACTATATTATGGTTATACTTTAAATGGAACAAGAGGTCTTATGACCTATAATCAAGACCACAACCATGGCTAGAGCCAAGGTTGTGTCTCATGACCTTGGAACAAGGACCAAAGGTCATGGCTAGGCCATGACGAAATGACCATACCAACTTACATAGGCGTAAACATGAAACAATGAATTAGGCGATAACTTGAACAAGCAATTTGGATCTACTTCACTTAAAAGGAAACCATGAGATTTTACCAAGAGAAAATGGTCATTCAAGACTTATGAAACTACCCCTAATAACAATCTTCATGTACAAATAAACTTTCCTAAGTTTATACAAATATCGGACATGTAACTTTTCGGATCAAAACCTATATCTATATATTTTATCAACTACTACAATAGTAGGGAGCCTCATGTGAGGAGTTCATTATGTAAGACGTCGAGATGAGTTGTGGATTTACGAGTTAAAGTGTCCTGGCTCCTCGAACGCTTACTAACATGACTTCTGAATTATGTCGGCCCGAACGGTAGTAAACGATATACAAAACATACATGTTCATGAATCTTTTCTTTCAAAGACTTACATTATACATCATACCACATCATGGACTAGATGCAAGATATATATATATAGGCACTTATTCATATTCTTTACTCCGATCCTAAGTCGCAACATTCTATTATAGGTTGCTCGTAGAAACCTTCGCGATTCGACCATCACATTCACTACTCACTACATAACTTAAGGTGAGTTCGTAGCCCCAATTTCTATTGTTTAACTATTTTACAAACCCATGGGGGGAATACATGCTATTATTTTTCTACTCGAACACAGTGCTTTCTAATGTATGCTTCACGACGATGTTTTATTATCACTAAGTAACGATTGCCATGTTCGAAGTCCCTATATCATGAACCATTAGTCACTACCTTTAGTGAGCGCGAATATTGTGAATAGATCTATTGGGATTGACGGATCCCATTTGTGTTGAACAACGATGAGTTCACACAAATGCACTATATTTGAGATTTAGCGGTATAATGGCAAAAGTACCTTGGTAGGGCTTCTATAATGCCAATTTTGTTGGTTCGATGTTAATGCTTTGGTTGCATGAGCTTAGTGAAATAAATAACGATTTTGTTTTCTAACTATGAGTGTGAGTCTATAGCTCACACTACGATTATTGTGTTCAAACGATTTAACTAAACTCTATGAATATCACTCAACCTTTGTGTTGACCTCTCAAGCATGTATTTCAGGTTCATGACGATCAAGGATGGCACGGAAGGACACGGATACTCAAGAGGGCTATAAATTTTATTATCATTCAAAACTCATTTAAATTGTAAACATGGAACCATCTGGGACCTCATTTTGTAATCTCTGATATTTATATAATTTGAATGATAAATCTTTTAAAACGACTCAATTGGAGTTCGTTTTCTATTATTGTGACTATTGTGCCGTCAAGTAACACCCAGTTCGAATTCCGCTGCATCCATGAATTGGGGGTGTTACATTTATGGCAATGTGGGAACCTCAAAGACTCTAAAGCATATCCCAGTTGATATCTAAATCTTTATAAATGGCAGCCATTTCAATAAAAACAAGCTTTCCGGTGGAACATGGTGCAACTTTTCAGTGAAGACTTGGTGTTGACACATGTGTAAGTTGAATACCAAACTCTACAGCAACCACACTCACACAAAAAAACATAGAATGCAACTATTTACTTTGTGATCGGTCATGTTATTCCATTTACCGTAGGTCATGTGTAATATACTTCTGTCTATTGATATGTCAAAATAGTTTTAGTAACTGAAACATGTATGTTTACATGTATCATTCAGGACTAAGGTCTTCCACCCTAATATCAACAACAGTGGCAGAATCCGCTTACATATCCTGAAGTAGCATTGGAGCCCAGCTTTGACAATCATATAACGGGTAGATTATGTTTAAAACTTAATAGATACAAATTCTTTAAGCTTAACAAATGGTATAGTTGTATCATAAACAGATTACTGCTCATTCATTCAAGTATTCTCAAATTTGTTGTTAAATATCCTCTTTGAAGACTACGATGGGTTGTTTAGCCTTGGCCTCCAAACAAGAAGAGATATCCAAGCAAAAGAATGGAATCACGATTGCTCATACATGTTAATGGTTTGGTAAGTATTATTGTTTAAATACCAACTACTATATTTTGCTTAAAGCTCGGTTCATACCATTCTAATATAACATTTATTTGTTATTCAAGCCTGACAAATTCAGTTCGTAACAGATTCAAGTGATATATCCACTTCAGGTATGTTCTGTTATACTACGTAATGCTTTTAGTTGTGTAGTGAATTAAAATATGATAGGAACTTTACTTGATGGAAGCTGTTACTTAGTAGTGTTTGGATGTGCTTTATAGACTCACTATTTGAACTTGAATTATGATCATGTAATAAATCTCTAAGTTTAATGGGGTCTATGTATAACCTTAGAGTTCTTGGAATCACATTTAGGAATTTACTGTTTGATTATTGCAATAAGAATAGTAAGTAAATCTTTGGGACATTTGGGTTCAAATTTTATAAAAACAATTATCCAAACATCCTGGCGGGCTATGAAGCTAATGAATTCAATGTTTTGTTTTCCGGCTAATGAATTCAATGTTTATGATTTCCTTCTTTTTAAGGTTTTGATTTGTTCACTTTTTTAATCAAAAGATTGGCAATAAAGCATGCAACTCCTTTTGTTTTTCTAAGTGCCGCCTTTTGTTTTTTGAAGTGTTTTTTTATACATCAACCGATGTATTAATTTTCTTACATATTTGCTGATATTCATTATTTACTTACGTCCAGTTAGATTTTGTCACACAATTACGTCCACTACATGTCTCCTTTTGTTGTTGTACTTTTGCTTTATGCAACACTTTACATGGAAGAAAATATTGTTTGCATTACGATAGCACTTGCTAGACAAGATTTTGGGATTGTTTGGTTGTTGCTTTTCAAGTCTGCACTTTCATATTTCTTGAACTTACCCAACTTCTTGGTCACAAAGCACACCAGCGATCTTACACTTCAGCTATCACAGATTTTTTACTTTGTAGGCGGTTACTTTATTCATCTGTTATATTCATTAGTGGTTCCTTATCATGACTATATGGGAGTTCAAATCGAATTGGATTATACTTTTGTGACTTTACTGTAACCAGGGTAAAATCACAATTTTACACATGTAAAATGATAAATATAACACTTTAAGTGATATTTGTTTGCATCTTAATGGGTCTGCATTATTCACACCTTTTTGCTAAAATATATATGAGTTTTGATAGATCATTGGTTGGATCAGTCAAATGAGTTAATAGCATTATATCATATTAATAGTTCAAAACAAACATCCTACTTTATTATTGTTATTGTTTGGTCTAGGTCTACGGTGTTGGGTACTGTTTGCTTTTTATTATAAGTAGTTGGTCATTTGTTTTTCGAAGAATTAGCAAAATATTATGTGTAACTCACAATATAAGACTGTCGCTCCATGATGGATGAACTCGCTCATTATAGATAGCTTTTGCTATATGATTTACAATTTTCATCACATAAGTTTTATTAAGCTTCATTGCCTGGTATATACAACTTTTATTGCATGAGGTGTCTTTAGTTACAACTAACTTTTGTGTTGCAATATGTCATTAAGAGGTCAATATTTGATTGCCTATTTAGACTAATAGCATACAAAAGATCAAGAAAGGATAATTTTATAAATCGATTAGTTTATGCTCCTTTTTTTTATGTTGCTATATATAATAAACTTTGTTGCAAGTTAAGTGAGTTCTCATTTCAATTGTGTATTGCAGGTCACAAATGCTGTGTTTTGCAGTCCCTATTCTGATACAACTCCCTACTATGACTCCACCACCTATGATTTCGCCAACCATTGTTCCAGGAAAACACACCAAGCCACGAATTTTCTTATGTATGGTTTTAGTGGAGAAAGACAGTTTTATCCTACTCATTACAGCGAGCTTATCCGCCTTGCTGCACTTTACAAGTAAGAAATTTTAACCTTTTCTACTGAACAACTATATATAGGCTCTTTTCGGGAAATAGTGGTTATGTGTATGTAGATTAGTATAGTTTCATATACGCTTTTTTATTTGGAACAACAAACAAACTCACAGTTCTAAAAAAACTCACAGTACGAGGTCTATCTACATGCACTTGCTATATTATTCAAAAGCATATACATGCACTGCATTAGAAAAATGATGAGAGCATGTATTAGTTTAGGGAAAATCATTACATTGAGCAAACTTGATACTTTAAAGTATGGACCCACCAGAATCGTATCTTAACAGAGGAACATTGTGTACGCCATCTTAAATGTATGTCTGCACAATATGTATTTAATGGAGAATGCCTTTAGTATTAAAGGAGGTTGTCTTATGATGTGGGTGACTGAGTTTTATAATGCTCTATTCCTTGGGATTGGCTAAGTGCCATTACCCCAGTCTAAAGAAGACATCGTAGTGATTAGAGGAAGATAATCAAGTGTTAGGGATTAAGTAAATGATATGCGTTTGTTGTAATTGTTTATTTTCAGTTTGTTAGCCTTAATCCGAATTGACCCGGCATTTACAATGTAAACATATTGATGTAAGCAATTTTTTATCGTTTTAACTATACTCGGGTTGACCCGAACCCGAATTGACCCGTTATGATTTGACCTGTACCTGACTAGGTCAACCCGAATAACACCCCTATGTGCGTATATTGCACCATAAGTATTGGCGAAAAAAGGATATGACGGAAAGGTGAGACAAAAACTATAACTTTATTTTCTAACTGAATGATATATTGATTAGTGTTTGAATAACTTGCAGAACAAGAACAAGAAAAAAACAGCAATGCGAACACATATTTTAATGAGAGCGCAAATGTAAAAGCAAAAGAACATTAAAAGAATGAAGAAGAAAAGAAATGAAGTTGGAGCACGAGGAGACGAAAGCGCTATGGAAATGTTGCAAGTGATTATGTAGTATGTACATTAATATTTTGATATATTATAGTAGTGATTATGTAAACAATAAAGCATATCATATCAAGGTCATTAACAATGGCCAACCTTGAGAGAATGTAGTATGTAGAACCAATAAGAGAATGTAGTATGTACATTAATATTTTGATATATTATAGTAGTGATTATGTAAACAACTAAACATATCATATCAAGGTCATTAGCAGTGGCCAACCATATATAGCTTGGTTATTGTCATTCGTTTTTGACACTGTATATCGAAAGCTGAAAATTTCACAAAAAGCACTACGCATCATGCATTCATTATATATTATTATCTTCGTAGAATGCATGTACGCCGTTATTCTTTATTTATGTACTTCTACTTAGAAATCGTCAAATAATATTATGAAGCGAACCCGCCCATCGGGCGGGTTATGAAGCTAGTATAAATATATAATGACAACTTAAAACATACACCAAAAATAGAAATAAAAAAGTAACATGTTTCTATAGATATGCCATTAATTTGTGCTCTAATTTCAAAATAGCTTGTAATTTGTAAATGTCGATATTTGGTTATAGTTTGTATATCGTCTCTTAGTAGTACTTATTAATCCATCCACGTGTTTGACATGGGACGACCATATATTGTCCTTTATAGTTTAGCCTTAATTATCGAGTTATCGACGCCAAGATCATGCATAAATTGACCCACGTCGACAAAAGCCAATGGAAAAGAACGAAAATGAAATGTGAACCAAAGTCAAACTTTATTAGGAAGAAATTTGAACAATATGTATGAAAAAATAAGGTATATGTCGAAGACAAAAGTTCAATACTGAACAATAATTATCTAAAGAACAAATCAAGAGATCTCAACCAGCTAAATCTAAAGGCCTAGATTAATTGTCACTTTAATCTAACTAATTATTGAAGGACACTTTTGTAAAATTAATTAAAACTAACACACAAGTTAAAGGGTCGGGTACACCTCATTCATTCATTTCAATTCATCATTTTACACACACTTTCTCATTTACTTTCACCAACAATGGTTTACTCAAGTCCACGTCAGCAGATCTGCACTGATCCCGTATATATGTACATAGCTTCTCACCATCGATCGTCTCTTTGATTATATTAATTCATCAATCAACCTGACTAAAGTGTTACATCCTGTTAATCTACACATATAGGGATTAGTGTAGACCTTCGTATCTATAGGCAATGAATCCCAAGTCAGCAAAAACACAAAGTTTTGCGGGATTGTGGCGGTGTTTGGATGTGGAGGTGGAGCGCCGTGGAGGACAGGAGGGAGCGTGTCCAGGTGGTGGAACGGCGGTTGTTGGAGAAGGAGAAGGCCATCGGAGATTGGGATTGGATCTCGGTGGGGAGTTGGGAGTGGAGAGTGTTGGTTGAAGATGCTGTACTTATGCCCGAATTAACTATACAGTCCAGTTTAGAAAGTGTACCAATATTGAAAAACATGATTTACCACTAAGGATGTTTTAAGTGCATCTGAGTTGTGGTCCTTCCCTATTAAAAATGAGCATAAGTATAAGAGTATTTTGGAGGAATTGATGAGGGAGGATATGGATTTGATTGATGGCAGTTACAAAATTCTATTAATGTTGAAATTAGCTCATTTTGGTCTGCAAAGTTATAGTTATATTATGAACACTGAATGGAGGAATAAGGTGAGCACTAGTCTATGGGAGTGTAATAAGGTATTTATGGTGGTGGATATTTGGTTTTATGATAGAATATAGATGGCTAAGTATTGATGATTTAAATCTTGGCATGTTACATTTCTGTCAAAAGACCTATTACTCTTGGATAGTATGTTCATTGAATGTATGTCTAAAATAGTATGTTACTTTGGTCTAAAAGTTATTCATATTTCTTTGTGAACATATAAGACCGGTGTGTGAAATACGAGGTAATAACATGCTTTCAGTGAAACTCATTTGATTAGCTAATATCCCAATGTTCTAAAAAGCGTGAGGCGTGGCGTGGCGGCACAACCACGCCTCAAGCCTTACGCGCCTTTGCGAAGCCTTGGCGTTTCTTAAGGCGTGCTTAAGGCGGCAACAAAATATTTATAAATTTATGTATTTATAATTTTATATCATTTTATAAGAGCAATTTCAAATACTAAAGCCCAAATCCCAAATAGTCAGGCCCAAATACGAGGCCCAAGTAGGAATTAAGTTTTGAAATTACGAGGCCCAAGAAAAAAAATAACCCAAATACTTGAAATTCAAGCCCAAATCCATATCCCCTAAATGCTTCTATAAATGGCACCACGCCTTACCAAAAAGGCGCGCCTTTGCACGCCTTTTCGCGCCTTATTCCACGCCTTTTCACACGACGCCTAGACCTCACGCCTTGGTCCATTTCGTGGCGTCGAGGCCACGCCTCGCGCCTTGGCGACGCCTTTTAGAACACTGTAATATCCTTTTATGTCTATTCTTTATGTCCATTCTTTTATATCCATCAATTATTTTATTTTTACAGTAACAACAAAGAATAAATCACACATGATTTACCACAAAATCACACGTGATTATCACAAAATCACACGTGATTTACCGCAAATCACATGTGATTTTACCTCAAATTATTTTTTCAACGTGAATCACATGTGATATACACACGAATCACATGTGATTTACACACGAATAGAATCACGTGTAATTTACTCATTTTTAGATTAAAACATATTCACATGTGTTTCAGTTTATAACAATAAAGAGTAAATCACACGTGATTTAGATTTTTTCATTAAAAAAAATGTACTTGTTTTATAAAAAGAATGAATAAGTTGATTTGATATTGAAGATCACATGTGACTTGTGAAATCACACGTGATTTTTTTCGTAAGTTGTGTTTCCGACTCGACATTGCGAGCCGGCTAAAATCACATGTGATTTTGTGAAAATCACACGTGATTTTTACAAATCACGTGTGATTTTTTTGGTCGGAAATTTTGAAAAAAAAATCGTCGAAAGTATATAACAATGCATATCTATAGAAAGATAATTTAAATCTCATCGCGATGGTGTATTTTTTATATCTTGAAGATTTACGGTTTGCAAGATATGTTGTTTTTTTTAAAGGTGGAAAATGGATTTATATATTTACATTGATGCCCTTGCTGTGTGATTGTATAAATTGATCTGCTCCGTTAGATGAATGCATAATGAAGGGCCAAGATCAATTGTTTTGTTCTTTAGAGAATTATGGTTTGTTGGGGATCTCACCTCATATGTCGAATTTGTATTTTGTTGATTGGTCCAAGATTGATTTGATTTACGTAGAAAGTCTGTGAACCACCTTTTTGTTTTAAAAATTAAACTTTTTACCTAAAGGTCCGGATAACGATTGACAAGGCCCTCTTTGAGGGTATGCAAGGTGAGCGATTGCTCGTGGCTCCAAAGTTTTTAAAAGCCTTAAAATTTGTTCCGCTAATAATTATATACATGTGTACACATATTTTTCATAAAGAAAAAAATATTTATATGAGAAAATATCTTAAATGAGTAGTATATTAGAACGTTTAGATAACTAAGCATTATATATTATAAACGGTGACATTTTATATATAACGTTCCTTATCAAAAAACATCATTATTTAATTTCGTCCAGAGCCCTCAAAATTTCATAATTCATAGGACAGCCCTGATGATTATGATCTATTGGGAAGATATTTGTTTTTATGTCTTTAGGGCGAAAAAGAGGAATAAATTTCGTATCTTCTTACGTATGTGGCAAAAGCAAATGTGCATAGATCGTATCTATATCTACACTTTAAAATACGTACACACACAACCACCATATATATGCATGCATGGCTAGTTAGGGGACTTGCTATGCATGTACGCTTTTCAGTTTGATAATATATATGTGAATGTTTCAAAAGAATATGTACGATAATAATTAAGCTCAACTTGAATGATCATCAATATCCAATTATGTTCAACTGATTGAGTCTTTGAGTTGCCATAAGCATTTACTACAACTATATTCAACAAGTGAGTCTTTAAGTCCCTTTCAAAGATGAGAATGTAGATTTTGCAAGCCTCACAATTTGACTAGGATGGTAATTTCGAATTATTAGAAATGATAGCAAATTTCAAATTCTTAAGTATGCTGAAAGAGATGAATACTTTTTGAGTATATAAAAGCAATATATAATACTTTATATTGAATATAATTGTTGTATCTGGTCTATTATATGTAACATGTATTAAATACATAAAAGGGCTAGCTAGGTTCAGTGCTGGTTATTCGCACGTCATCCACCTATAACACAAATTGACAGTGCAACTATAACCGTAATAGAAAAGTTAGTTATCTCTTGGCTCTGTAACGTGCGTATAAAATCCTGCACCGAGCACTCTAAGAGGAGAGGGAGTGGGTGAGTGAAGCCTGCGGGGAGGGTGGAACCCCGCACGGGAACACCGCCGCCTCGCGGGGAACCCCGCACGGGGAGGTAAAATTCGGGAGATTTTCACGCATGCGGGGAGGGTGGAAAAGAGACTGTAGCCTCTCGTAATTTTCCCAACGGTTAGTAAATACTTACAAATTATTACGTTATTTAAATACCCACTTTTACGTATGAAATTTTTTTTTTATATAAATCACAACGGTAAACATTTTGAATTATCTTTTGCTTATAAACATTGCTTGCACACAAACCTAGATAGTCTAAATTATCGCGAATATATATATATTAAAAACATTTATATTTTTTTATAATATACGTTTCGTATATTTAAGGTACAATATTTATATATTCCCGGAGCCTATGAAAATTCCCGAGATGACTCACTATTATTATTTGTTCGTAACCCAACTCTCGAAACTTACTATGTGAGCCCCCGTAGCTCATTGGGCCTTAAGCCCAACTAATGATCCAAACGAACCCTTTTTAATTTCTTTTCTTTCTTTTCTGCTGGGCCGAGACCAAACGCAAGCCCAAAAGGGCTTTAAGCCCAAACCACCCCTTTGTTATTTATTTCTGCCAACCGCGACCCCCTCCAAACGCACCCTATTTCTTGCAAACTCGACACACGACCTCGACATGTTATTACACCACTCGATTAACAACCTAGCAAACATTCAAGAATGATAAAGATTGCACCAAATCTCACTCGTTCACTGCCTTAAATTTACCCAAAGCAAACCAACCAAATCGTTTGTACAAAATACCAAAAATGTGTCCAAACTCTTCTAACAACCTCACAATCTCACCAATGGACACAAATTTAACACTATGCAAACCTCATTGCTGCCAGGAATGAACAGAGATTTTCCTTACACATTCTCTTTGTTGCTAGTTCTCGATTGGATGGAAATTTAGGTGCCACACCACACCTACGAACAACACATCACAAAGTTGGCCGCTTCCTCTTGTCACCACCTTTCACGAGTCCTCTATAAAACCCTTGTACACTTTCAGTAAACCTCACACACTCAAACATACTAAAAATAGTTATACGAAGAGTGTAGCCATCGAGTGGGGGGACAAATCTTTTGCCTAGCGTACGAACCACACAAGTGAACCAAGGAAGTGAACCTTGTTTATCTCGAACCATTGGTGTGCCAGGAACCATCCCACATTGATCCTCTTGTTCTATACGTTCCATGCATGCAAAGGAGTGAACCATTGTGTCTTTGATCCATACGAATTGTCCAAGTGATCCCAAAGAACCATTCTTGCTCGTCTTGAAACTTTGCTGGGTCGTGAACCATTCTACGTTCATCTTTTGTACCTATTCGAACCATACGTGCAAGAAAACTCCACCCCTAGAGGTGAGGTGAGAAATGGAGAAAACTCTTGTTATAATTCTTTTCATTATTTTTCATTTCGTACGAATTTCTTGTCCAATTATTTTGAAATCTACATACGCGACATACTCTTTTTATTCGACACATATAATGCTCGACATGTCATCTAACTAGAATAACCAAGTTTCGATCCTAATACTAATGTTTACGTAAAGAAAATAACACGTTTATATTGACCCATTCGTATAACTAAAAACACTTAGAAAATTCTAAGTCTTTGAAACTGTTTTGATATAAGTTTTGGTCAAACACTTAGCCTCGTTATTTTTAAATCTAGACACATGATATACCATTTTTATAATTCGACCTCGTTGTTGACTTGGCTAACAATCAGGAGATATATTTTGTTCGATTAAATAAGATCGTTTAAACTGTTTACTCAACCCATTTTGCACGACACAAAAACTGTTTTTATAAAACCTTAATAAGCTAACTTGGGCCTGTTAAGCCCGTTAAGCATTTTATTAGCTTATTCAATAGGCTGATGCCACAAGCTCAACTGTAACATTTTTGTACTCTAAAAACAAGCCCAAGTCAAAGTCCAAAAGTCCCGTAAGCCCAATGGATCTCAATTTGTTAACGGGCCTTAAATTGGTCTCGTTAAGGCCCAATTATAAAAATAAGCACTTTTTAAGCTATTAAGCTGTTGAAATAAATTATTTGGAACATTCTGAGCTTATTGAAAAAGTATAAATGTTAAATTCCAAGTTTGGTGAATTTTGGACTAACTTTGGAAATTTTCTTAAACCGAGGGACTAAAACTGCCAAAGTTGCAAACTTTGGGTAGAAACTGTAAATTCTAGATTTCTGAGTTAAAAATTGTTAATATTAAAACTTGGAGTTGTAAAATGTAACTATTGATACTCTTGGACCTAAAATGAAATAATATTTAACTTTGGACTAACGGTGTAAAACTTACGTCGTTAGGGTTAAAAGTGTAACATTGGTAAACTTGAAGGAAACTTTCTGTAATATTATTTTATAAAAATAAAATTAATGTTATATGTGAAGTTACAAATGCTTAATATAATGTTTTTATAAATTTAATTTATACGTTATAATTCGCGACTATAATTAAATTTAACGATACGATTATTCGTCGTTCCTTTATAAATCAGGATTAATCATTTCGGTACAATCATCGATCATTTGATCATTGTAATTACAAGTTATATATATATAACTTTATTCTTGGACTTCAAGCATTTAAACAAATACGAGTATTATTCGTAACTAGTATTCGCGATAAAACCAGATTTAGACTATCAACTGAAACTTGCATTATCTTTTAGGTTGTGTTGTGTGAAGCCGTTTCCTTGCTTTGTTGAGACTACGATACCACTGTACTACTAAGGTGATTTCATAGCCCACTCTTTAACTATTTTTCCCGTGGGGAGATACATGCTTAAAACTCGATCACAAGTCTTTTATACCGGGTATTGAAATACCGTCAGGCCAATGTTATTTGCTTAAGTTACTATTGTCAGAAGTCCCTCTATCATGAACCTTAATCACCTAAAGGGTGAACGTAAATAATTGTGGATAGTACTATTAGTGATTGACAATCCTCGTTTGGTTGTTGGAGAAAATACCAGGCGCACTTTATTGTTCTTATAAATAGGTTATTGACAAATACCTATCTTTGGGGGCCTATTACTTACCATCATAATACATACTTATGAGTGGCTGTTAATCGTTGAGTATCATGAGCTTAAGGCAATAACAGGAACATTGATTTTTTTTACATATTGATTGTATGTGATTACAATACACTCTTAACTTGTGATTCAAACTCTTAAATTCAAACCTATGAATATCACTCAACTTTATGTTGACTTTAGCATGTTTATCTCAGGTAACTAAACAAGACGGATCTGGACGGCACGGAATGGGCAAAAGCATGACAAGAACCATAATAAACTACTTATTTTTCCTTCAGAATAAAACACGTTCTTAACTTAATAATGTCTTGTATCTCAGATATTTGGTATTTTGAAATAAGTTAAACTTTAATACTTCACTTTGTGTTGTCTTCTATGATTGTGACAAAGATCCTTGAAGTAATACCCCGAAAGTCTTCCGCTGACATGTTAAGTCTTCCGCTGTTATTAACGACTTTTGGGGGTGTTACAGATTGGTATTCAGAGCCACGGTTATAGAGAACCAGATGTTTTTTTAAACATTGGACTATAACTACACTTTAACTGGACCATTTTTACAAAATACCACTTCATGCCCTCCGTGCCTACATTCCAACATCTGGTAGAAAAATTACTTCTCATTATTTCTTACTTATATAACTTGAGATATGCTTACATGTTATGATTATGCTAATAACTATGTTTACTAATCGGGATTATTACAGTACCATGTCTTCCAAACCCAACTTCATTGTTTTGTTATCGGATTCGGAAACTGAGAGCTCTACACCTATTGTACCAACTCTTGCTCCAATGACTGTGTCACCTACAACAGATAAGAATAAGGAAAGTCAGCAATCCTCTACTTTACCTCAAGCATCATCTGGTCCAATCAGACGCAGTAAGCAAACTTCTCCATTCCAGCCTTATGAACCAGCCACTGCTGGAAAAGCTCTTTCATATGCTGAAGAAAAAGACATTTGGGATGATACTAAATGGAAAAAGGAAGTTGCTCCAACTGCAGAACCAGTGATACTACCTAGCATATTTTATCAGCAGACTACTACTGTACCAGTGACAATCAACAGTCCACCACCTGTGAAAACTTCCAGTGCTCCTCTGCCTTATCAACCAAGGAATTACCAGATTCGTCCTACCTCCTCAGATCCTTACTATTATGCAAGAACCAACCATAAGGCTCGTAAGCGGGTCAATGCTCGCAAATGGTCATTTCTACTACCAATCCTTAAGTATTGGAGATCTCAAGAAGGTACTCCCACCAACAGAGAACTTGGTGAAAGATCATCATTTGCTGCATCCAAGATCCTTCCAGTCACTGGAGAACCCATTCACCATACCATACCACTCTTGGCAGCTAGGTTAGTAAGACATGAAGACAGGTTAGACGCCATAGCCACCTTGGTGAACAACATCCCTAATGAACTGATAGAAGTCATGTCAGCTGAGATAGAACAACTTGTGATGGGACACCTAGAGACGGGAACCGTAATTGAACAACTAAGTACCCAATTCGGTGAAGCTATGGAATTCATCGGATTACTTTGCTCTGCTAACACCGTAAACAGGGACATCATGTGTGACATCGATCAAGCTCTCGACACCACAAGAGCCCAAGTCATGTCTCTGCGACGTGCACAACAAGAAACACAAGCTAGGGAGAGAGACCGAGACCAAATCATAGAAACCATGGCCGCCAAAATTCAGGAACTAGAACGTCGTCTTGATGATAACCAAGGAAAACCCTAGAATGCCATAGATTGTCGACGTAGCCTCACCCACATCACAGTAATAACTTGTATTTGAATGTCCTAGAGATATGTCAACAAGAATAAATAAGTGATGTAAACTCAAAACGACAATCTAATCAATGATGTTATGTTTGCTTTATTTTCATAAGTGTTATGATATCGTATATTGCATCGTGATATATGTGACACTATTATAACTTTGAACCTATTGATGTTACTAAATAGTCTAACACAAGATGGTTATTATGAAAATTCTGAAAATATATTCTCATTTTTAGGAATATGGCACCTAAGAGAACCGCGACCACTACCTCAGCAGCAACCATGACCCCGGAAGAAATCCAACAAGCAATCACCAATGGAATCAATGCAGCCTTAGCCGAACAAGCAAATGCTAACGCACAACCGGCAAGAAATGTTGCTCCCGCACCTCGCCAATGTACCTATAAAGACTTTATGGCTTGTCAGCCAACTTACTTCATGGGTACTGAAGGGATAACTAAACTCGCCCATTGGTTCGAGAGATGCGAAACGGTATTCCAAAGGAGTGGATGCTCAGAAAACAACAGGGTCACATTTGCCACAGGAACCTTAATGGATGACGCTTTGTCATGGTGGACCGCTACAACTTAAACTTTAGGTACAGAAGCAGCATACCGACTCTCCTGGACGGAATTCAAAGCCAAGATCCTAAAGAAGTACTGTCCTCGATCCGAAATAAGGAAACTGGAAGACGAATTCCATGTCCTTGCAGTCAAAGGAATCGATCTTAGGGCTTACAACAGGAGATTCCACGAGCTAATGGCATTATGTCCTTCTATCGTACCAGATTTAGAGAAAACTCTGGAGAAGTATATTGAAGGTCTTCCCCGGAATATTGAAGGAAACGCCACAGCATCCAACCCACCATCACTAGAAGTCGCAATGGAGTTAGCACAAAAACTCCTAGACCGCGAAATCAAGTGCAACGAACTCAAAAGAAAGCTCGATGACAGGAGAACCACCCACCACCAAAACCACAATCACTACCACAACGGCCATCGCAACAACAACCATCACCACAACAACAACAACAACAACAACAACTACAACAGGATCAACCAACAACAACACCAGAACAAGAACCCACATCGTCAACAACAGAACCAACGACAAGAACCTCATAAGATATTTACGGCAACCAATGGCAATGGATATCAAGGTATTAAGCCACAGTGCAACCGATGCAAGCTTCATCACAACGGTGCTTGTACAGTAAAATGCCATAAATGCCAAAGGATAGGTCATGCCACAAAAGATTGTAGGACCCCTGCTACCGGCAGCAACCTACAACCAATAGCACCAACATGTTACTCATGCGGAGAAACTGGACACTTCAAGAACCGCTGTCCAAAAGGAAATGGTCAGAACACTGCACGAGCGAGAGCATACGTGATGGGAAATGAAAACGAACCACAAAACCCCGACGTCGTCACGGGTACGTTCTTATTAAATCATCATAATGCTAGAGTATTATTTGATTCTGGAGCAGATAAGAGCTTCGTGTCAAATACGTTTGCCCCTTTCATTAACTCTAACCCATCTAAGCTAAACACCACATACGAGATAGAAATGGCCAATGGGAACTTAATTAGCACCAACTCTGTTTTAAAAGATTGTACCTTAACCCTCGTAGGAGAATCCTTTCCTATTGACCTGATGCCTGTCCAACTCGGTAGTTTTGTGTCACAACTCACCATTTCAGGTCATTTCAGGTCATTTCCCGAACTTTGGAAAAACACTATTCATCAAACACTATTCATCAAAACACTATTCATCAGTTTACTATTCATCGTTTTCGAGGTCAATTTGATATTCTGAGAAACTTTTGGGAAATTTACTATTCACGAAACACTATTCATTGCGGGAAAAGATTTCATCATTCACGTGCATTGCACATTTCATCGTAAATTTAGTTTACGGATATTCAAATTCGCGTAACCGGATTGGGTTAGGTGCGAATTCATTTCATTAGTGTTGAGAACACTGCATACGGACTGGAGATAGTCTGCATATCATCATAACAGCATTTTCATGTTATACCACTCTCAGGATTTTCAAATTTCCATATTCAGTACATTTAACGTTTTTACGTATACGTAATTATAATAAACGTTAACACCCGGTTTATACACGACGAATATATCTAAATATTCCCACAATGGTCCCGACATATTTTTATATCCATTTTAACATCATAAAAGTTATAACATTCAGTTACCCAGTATTTTGGAAATTTATTTTATTTATAACGTACGCGTATGAATATAACGACGGTTTTCGTGAAAACTAAACAATAATCACCCGATCACTCAGTAAATGTACCCAACATATTTTTAATATGTTTTTAACATTATTTTAACTTTATTTCATCCCGGTATACTTCGTGAACATTTATTTCTAATAAAACCGATACCCGATTGTAACTAAAAACGCAAACTAGCACAAATTCATACAAGGATTTCTAAATAACTACCAAGTACCCTAACCCCCCTTCACCCCTTTGAAAAACCGGCCATGTGCCCCTAATTTTAACCCTTTGCATTAACTTACCTAGTTTTATACTAATAAACCTTATAAACAAATACTTTACCAAATCACAAAATCATATTATCACTTTTTAGAAAGATCAAAAACTTGCTCATCTTCTTCTTCCCTTTGCAAAACCCACGACCTCATCACCACCATATGATCCATCCATGGTTTTTCATGAAGTAAAACACAAAAGTTGTTCATTTTACAAGTCTAATCAAGAAACAAGCAACAAAAACACAAGAACATCAAGCATAATCATCCAATAATCATCTCTTTTGGTCAAGTAAGTTTTCATCTTTATTTTTTTATGGATCATCCTATTTTTACATGTATTACATAAGAATCATGCTAAAAACCATGTATAAGTAGCTATACTACACTTTATTTTGGCTAAAAAGTAACATACAAACCCTAACTTTCTTGTTATGAATCCCCTAGCTCTAATAACTTGGTTAGGAGTCCATGGCACCCTAAGAAGGTGTATGGTAAGATTAGATTAGTCATGTGGTGATTACAAGAGGATTGGTGATGGTAGAAATTGGTTTTTAACCTTGGAAACTTGATTTGGAACCCATTTTAGACATGCTGTCCCGTTTTGTAAAAATCTGGAAAATCAGTAAACACCAAGGAAACTTTGGCAAAATTTTTAGAAAATACTTTCAAAAACGAATCCGTAGGCGAAAGAACGGATTAAAAAGAGTCTATAACGAAGGAGTTATGATTTTTGCAAGATTGTAGACGAAAAGTATTTTCTGGAAATTTAGTTGCTGTTGGACATTTTTCGTCGGACAAAAAGAGGCTTTAAACGTAACCCGGAGGAGCCGAACTTTCCAAAATATATTACTACATACTAAGACGAAACCGTGGATATAAAGAACAAGTAAAACGGACAAGTAACGACAAAGATATACTCGTTTGAATATCGGCTAAAACCCTTTTATAATTGACAGCTTTTAATATATTTGGCGCAAAAACTACGAAGTACATTTTTGAGCTAGAAGTAATATCAAGTACCGAGCTTTATAACTAACGTAGTATTAGTTATTATGAGTATGTTTTCATCATTTCAAAGATTACAACCCGAGTATTTCAACGTCAACATGAGAACTTACGTTATATATATATAAGTATATATATTATAACTAGCTATTTATATTTTCTAATAGCAATATTTTCCAAATTCTTGGATTATATATTTTTGATAACACAAGTGTTTTCCTAAAGAGTAGAGTGGTATAGAAACATGAGCATGGTCATTCATAACATCATTTGGTGATCTAAATGAGATCATTCATCATTCATATTAGGTTGCGGCTAGTGTGCGCGCCTTGTTTTTCAGCTCAGTACATGTTCATGGTACCATCATATTGGGTTACGACAGCAAATTGTTCATTGGTGTTCATTTCATTTCATCACGGTTTCATCAGTTGAGGTGAGTTTTCATAGCCCCGTTTTCAATTCAACATTTTTGATTGTTTTCAAATCCCACGGGGGGAATACATTGCATCAATTATTTCAGTACGAGCCCAAGTATTCAAACATGTACATAGCTTAAGTTACCTTGCCAAGTGCTAAGTCCCCTGTAACATCATGAACCGTTAATTTCAAGTACTAAGCGAGAGTGAGTGGATAGATCTATCGAGGGTGACGCCTCCATCCGTGGTAGTGGATACCAACAGTAAGCGGATGCATGTCATGTCTTTTACATTTGAATGTTTCGGCAGAACATTCGGGAGGGGCATAGAATTTCATCAGTCATAGCTTCGGTGTCATGAGCTTAAGGCTATTGTACAATTTTCACGAGATTTTTATCTTGCATTTTACTTGTGGTGGCCGTACATCATTACATTTTACAAACCTATGGAATTCACCAACATTCGTGTTGACGTTTTAGCAATGTATTTCAGGTTATTAAGGTAGCTCATGAGACATGCATTTGGACTTTCATGGAGTCGCGGAGTCGACGCGTCTCATCATTATTTCATGCACTTATGTAAACATTTGATCTAGCAGGACTCGTTTTTCATAAACATGCAACACATTTTGGGGACCTCATTTTGTAAACTCTGAATTATTTCAATGATCAAATGCAGTATTTTCCAAACGACACTTTAGGTCGTTCAATGTAACTGTAACTGTGGTGCTATGACAGACACCCCTAGGTATTCCATTCCGCTGCAAGTCAGGTAAATTGGGGGTGTGACAGATTGGCATCAGAGCTAAGGTTATAGCGAACTAGGATGTATCTTGGACCCTAGACTATAACCACATCATCATAGCATCTCATCATTTCATCATAAGTGCATAATCATGATACATGTTGTTTTATACATCCCCTGTGCGAGTTATTTATACTCATATCCGTATATGTATATCATTTTATTGACCTGGTTCACAAGTGACATGTCTTCAGATACTCACCCTGACATCCTTTTATCGGATTCCAACATTGAAGATGCCTTGTCATTTTACACTACCATTATACCATCAGTTGCACTTACACCACCATTAGTACTATTGATTTGCCATAGGAACAGAGTTTTCCTATCATTCAGCCCGTACATAGAATGCCTTTTGGTAGTGTATTCAGAATTAATCTTAATGGACTTATTAGGATGCTTATTGCAAGGAAGATAGTGTGTTTTCTTTCCATCACTAGTAGGGCACTTACTACTAAGGTACTATCACCACCATCAGTTACTTATTACACTATTGGCCTTCCCACAGTGTGTACTTTAGTTTTACCTTTTGAATGTCGCGAGGTAGCGCGAAAGAGGGTAGTATTCCATTCACTAGTACCATCATTGTCATTTCCTTTTCCATTCCCATTTGCTCAGACTTCAATCGTTTCGCAACATTATAGCATTGTCTCATCAGGAATTAGGTTGATTTCGTTTTTGACGAATTAGTAGACTATTACCATTCGACAAGATTCACCCACGTATCCAATACACCATTCAAGCTATTTTACTATCATATGGGGAAACTGTTTTACAGAGAAATTTCTGAAGTAAGCTATTTTATTACCATCCTATAAACTGATTTTCTGTCATTACATCAAGTATTTACTATTATTACGCGAGGCAATTTTCATGTTACTTGAAAGGAAACATCAGGATACCATTTTAATAACAATGCGTTGAACACCATCTAAAACTTTTGAGGAAAGTTATGATATTTTGACAAAATCCAACATCGCATCATTAGTCCTCAATTATACATAGCCTGATCACCTATGTAAAATTCAGGAAGGATTATGCCATGAAGGAAATAATTACCTTTTTAAAGGATTGTAATAACAATCTTCATCCAAAAGTTTTGTAAACAAAGGAACTCATTCATAAACATCCATTTTCCTGAACTATCCCTGGATACTTACCCCACAAGTCACTCACTTAGCCATTAAGTTGAATTTTCCCATTGACTTCCCTAGAAGAGACTTTCCATATCAATTACATGCAGGATTCCTTTATACAATAAAAGCAATGAAAGGATTACAGAACTACTAACCAGGACTAGAAGCATATAGTGAAAGAATTCATAACTCAACAACAAATCCTCAGATACTGCGAGACCATCCTAATTACCATCTCTGACTTAGTTGTCCAATGTCATTATTCAAGGGTACTAGCTATACTGAGCTACAGGATTGAACTCAATAAATGTCCGCAGGACAACACAATAGAAATAAACCAAGCTTCTAATTGAGACTGTAGAGCATTTCATTTAAACATGGCCTCATCCATACATAAACTTTCCTGCAGTAAGTTTTCACAAAGGACAATTGTTTGAAACAAGAATATCGATGTAATTTCCTCTAAGGCCTTATGTCACTAGAAATTTCAGATAACCTCACCTTCATACTAAGCAAGGGATCAAGCCAGAACATATCTCCTCATCTACATGGGAAAACAGAATAGACATTCATCGACACAACATCAAGTGATACCTTCGTCTTGCCAATTACAACGATGAACTATTTCAGGACTTAAGTTAGTCTAAATGCCTATGCTTGTAGTTATGTCAGATAACCACCAATAGACATTATCCAACCTCAGGAACTAAGTGTTAGACATCTATGCATTTAAGCGAACATTTCCTATTCTATCATTTTATCCTTTTCAGTGTTTTCACTTTTAAATAAAGTTGATGCGTTTACATAAATCACATACCTTGTGGAAAAATGATTTCTGAAATTCCTATTTTGAACAAGTACGATCCTTTTTGGTCAATCTTTAGCAACACTATGGTACAATGAGGAAAATACATAAACATCAAACTTTGGTAAGCAGTCGTAATCACAACATGTTTGAAAACAGTTCCTATTTCATAACTACTGGATTTTGGATCATCAGGAAAAATATTACCCAGTAAATCATTTGCTCCATTTTCTAAATTCGTTTATTCAGAAAAGGATTTCAACTAAAACTCATAATCGCGAGACAAATTTCCAGAACAAATTTCTCTACAACATCGCTTATGCATTTAGGATTTGTGACTGGACAATAGAGAATATTTGGATTATGTGATGAAGGAATTAGGAGGAACATCACAAATTAATCGCGAACTTCAGTAGTGGAGACCAAACCCAATAGACAAAGAAGAACATATGTCTTATCATCCGTTGGAACAAAACACAAGGAATCAAATTGTTACCTATATTCTATCCCTTCAGATAACGCCAAGTTCGAAGGACCGAACGTTATGGAATTAGTCACAAAGGTTTATTGTACCCATTTCAGTATTTCCTGTTAAGGAAACCGATTCAACTTGGACCTCAGGTATTCATTTCAGGATTTCCTTCAGAAACCCATTTAGATGTGAACATCACCTATCATCCTCAGAACGATGGTCAAAGCGAGAGAACAATTCAAACATAGGAAAGTATGCTCAGAGCATGAGTGATTGACCTTAGAAATGGTTGGACTAATCACTTAACATAAATCAAATTCATCTACAACAATAGTTATCACACCAACAACGGGAAACTGGCAGAAGTTAGGTTGGTACATAACACACATCATTCGGATTGGATATCCTGAACAACAAACCAACCAGATTCAGGTAGGAGAACAAACTAAGTTAAAAGCATTGCATTGGATTGGCATGATACAAATTGGATAACAAGAAAGGTTGAACCTTTAGCATATTGGACTATTTAAGATTCATTTTAGAATCGACCAACTAGCATACAAACTTGAGTTCTGGCAGAATTCAGCAGTATATATTACAGTATCACATTTAAAACATTAAGAAGCGCAGACCATCGATTGATGGACCAAACTCAGAAAAAGCTCAACTCACTAGTTCAGTAGGCATTCATGAGATAACCAGAAATTTCCTACAAGTCAAGAATCAGTTACAAGTTCAATAAGTCGTAAACCATTAAAACTTCAAGTTCTGCAGAGTTATGCAGAAAGTTCTACCTAGGAAAGGCATGTTATCGTTCAGAAAACTTGGAAAGTTACACCAATATACGCTGGACCATTTATATTTTGACAGAGTAGGCCTAGTGGCCGTCAGACTTGAACATTGCCAGAGAACAACAGGATAACACGAACATATTTCACATTTTCAGATTCCCAGAAATGACTTTCAGATGAGTCACTCATGATACCATTGGAAGGGATCCAACCCAAATGACAATCTCAGACCTTGCAAGAGAACCAACAGAAACCATGGACCGTGTGGTCAAACAGTTGAAACAGAGTCGAATTCCTATCGTTAGAATTCGCTGGAATTCTCAAATATCATCACCTTTTCACCAATACATTCTCAAAGACCAACATAAACTGAACTTCGGGACGAAGTTCCTTTTAGGGGGGAAGACTGTCACAACTCACCATTTCAGGTCATTTCAGGTCATTTCCCGAACTTTGGAAAAACACTATTCATCAAACACTATTCATCAAAACACTATTCATCAGTTTACTATTCATCGTTTTCGAGGTCAATTTGATATTCTGAGAAACTTTTGGGAAATTTACTATTCACGAAACACTATTCATTGCGGGAAAAGATTTCATCATTCACGTGCATTGCACATTTCATCGTAAATTTAGTTTACGGATATTCAAATTCGCGTAACCGGATTGGGTTAGGTGCGAATTCATTTCATTAGTGTTGAGAACACTGCATACGGACTGGAGATAGTCTGCATATCATCATAACAGCATTTTCATGTTATACCACTCTCAGGATTTTCAAATTTCCATATTCAGTACATTTAACGTTTTTACGTATACGTAATTATAATAAACGTTAACACCCGGTTTATACACGACGAATATATCTAAATATTCCCACAATGGTCCCGACATATTTTTATATCCATTTTAACATCATAAAAGTTATAACATTCAGTTACCCAGTATTTTGGAAATTTATTTTATTTATAACGTACGCGTATGAATATAACGACGGTTTTCGTGAAAACTAAACAATAATCACCCGATCACTCAGTAAATGTACCCAACATATTTTTAATATGTTTTTAACATTATTTTAACTTTATTTCATCCCGGTATACTTCGTGAACATTTATTTCTAATAAAACCGATACCCGATTGTAACTAAAAACGCAAACTAGCACAAATTCATACAAGGATTTCTAAATAACTACCAAGTACCCTAACCCCCCTTCACCCCTTTGAAAAACCGGCCATGTGCCCCTAATTTTAACCCTTTGCATTAACTTACCTAGTTTTATACTAATAAACCTTATAAACAAATACTTTACCAAATCACAAAATCATATTATCACTTTTTAGAAAGATCAAAAACTTGCTCATCTTCTTCTTCCCTTTGCAAAACCCACGACCTCATCACCACCATATGATCCATCCATGGTTTTTCATGAAGTAAAACACAAAAGTTGTTCATTTTACAAGTCTAATCAAGAAACAAGCAACAAAAACACAAGAACATCAAGCATAATCATCCAATAATCATCTCTTTTGGTCAAGTAAGTTTTCATCTTTATTTTTTTATGGATCATCCTATTTTTACATGTATTACATAAGAATCATGCTAAAAACCATGTATAAGTAGCTATACTACACTTTATTTTGGCTAAAAAGTAACATACAAACCCTAACTTTCTTGTTATGAATCCCCTAGCTCTAATAACTTGGTTAGGAGTCCATGGCACCCTAAGAAGGTGTATGGTAAGATTAGATTAGTCATGTGGTGATTACAAGAGGATTGGTGATGGTAGAAATTGGTTTTTAACCTTGGAAACTTGATTTGGAACCCATTTTAGACATGCTGTCCCGTTTTGTAAAAATCTGGAAAATCAGTAAACACCAAGGAAACTTTGGCAAAATTTTTAGAAAATACTTTCAAAAACGAATCCGTAGGCGAAAGAACGGATTAAAAAGAGTCTATAACGAAGGAGTTATGATTTTTGCAAGATTGTAGACGAAAAGTATTTTCTGGAAATTTAGTTGCTGTTGGACATTTTTCGTCGGACAAAAAGAGGCTTTAAACGTAACCCGGAGGAGCCGAACTTTCCAAAATATATTACTACATACTAAGACGAAACCGTGGATATAAAGAACAAGTAAAACGGACAAGTAACGACAAAGATATACTCGTTTGAATATCGGCTAAAACCCTTTTATAATTGACAGCTTTTAATATATTTGGCGCAAAAACTACGAAGTACATTTTTGAGCTAGAAGTAATATCAAGTACCGAGCTTTATAACTAACGTAGTATTAGTTATTATGAGTATGTTTTCATCATTTCAAAGATTACAACCCGAGTATTTCAACGTCAACATGAGAACTTACGTTATATATATATAAGTATATATATTATAACTAGCTATTTATATTTTCTAATAGCAATATTTTCCAAATTCTTGGATTATATATTTTTGATAACACAAGTGTTTTCCTAAAGAGTAGAGTGGTATAGAAACATGAGCATGGTCATTCATAACATCATTTGGTGATCTAAATGAGATCATTCATCATTCATATTAGGTTGCGGCTAGTGTGCGCGCCTTGTTTTTCAGCTCAGTACATGTTCATGGTACCATCATATTGGGTTACGACAGCAAATTGTTCATTGGTGTTCATTTCATTTCATCACGGTTTCATCAGTTGAGGTGAGTTTTCATAGCCCCGTTTTCAATTCAACATTTTTGATTGTTTTCAAATCCCACGGGGGGAATACATTGCATCAATTATTTCAGTACGAGCCCAAGTATTCAAACATGTACATAGCTTAAGTTACCTTGCCAAGTGCTAAGTCCCCTGTAACATCATGAACCGTTAATTTCAAGTACTAAGCGAGAGTGAGTGGATAGATCTATCGAGGGTGACGCCTCCATCCGTGGTAGTGGATACCAACAGTAAGCGGATGCATGTCATGTCTTTTACATTTGAATGTTTCGGCAGAACATTCGGGAGGGGCATAGAATTTCATCAGTCATAGCTTCGGTGTCATGAGCTTAAGGCTATTGTACAATTTTCACGAGATTTTTATCTTGCATTTTACTTGTGGTGGCCGTACATCATTACATTTTACAAACCTATGGAATTCACCAACATTCGTGTTGACGTTTTAGCAATGTATTTCAGGTTATTAAGGTAGCTCATGAGACATGCATTTGGACTTTCATGGAGTCGCGGAGTCGACGCGTCTCATCATTATTTCATGCACTTATGTAAACATTTGATCTAGCAGGACTCGTTTTTCATAAACATGCAACACATTTTGGGGACCTCATTTTGTAAACTCTGAATTATTTCAATGATCAAATGCAGTATTTTCCAAACGACACTTTAGGTCGTTCAATGTAACTGTAACTGTGGTGCTATGACAGACACCCCTAGGTATTCCATTCCGCTGCAAGTCAGGTAAATTGGGGGTGTGACATTTTGATGCTATCATCGGAATGGATTGGTTATCCAAACATCATGCTAAGATTCATTGTGACGAGAAAGCCATACACATTCCTTTTAAGAATGAAACCCTCGTTATCCATGGCGACAAGAATAAAAACCGATACGGAATCATCTCATGCCTCAGAATGATAAAATACATGAATGAAGGATGTCATGTATTCATGGTTCAGGTGACGGAAAGTAAGTTAACCGAGAAACAACTTAAAGACGTACCTATCGTTAAGGAATTCCCCGAAGTATTTCCTGAAGATCTACCCGGTCTTCCACCGACTCGTCAAGTAGAGTTCCAAATTGAACTAGTGCCTGGAGCAGCACCAGTAGCAAAAGCACCTTACAGGTTGGCACCTTCCGAAATGGAGGAACTATCGGAACAACTAAAGGAATTATCCAATAAAGGTTTCATTAGACCAAGTTCATCACCTTGGGGAGCCCCAGTTCTATTTGTTAAAAAGAAAGACGGATCATTCCGAATGTGCATAGATTACCGAGAGTTAAACAAACTCACTATAAAGAACCGATATCCTTTACCTAGAATAGACGATTTGTTTGATCAATTACAAGGATCGAGTGTATACTCGAAGATTGATCTAAGGTCAGGATACCATCAATTGAGAGTTCGGGAAGAAGATATTCCCAAGACAGCCTTCAGAACCCGTTATGGACACTATGAATTTCAGGTAATGCCATTTGGTCTAACAAACGCACCCGCCGTGTTTATGGACCTAATGAACCGAGTATGCAAGCCATATTTGGACAAATTCGTGATAGTATTCATTGACGACATTCTGATCTACTCTCGTAACAAAGAGGAACATGCCAATCATTTGAGAACAATCCTAGAGTTACTTAGGAAGGAAAAGTTGTACGCGAAATTCTCAAAATGTGACTTTTGGATTCCCACGGTGCAATTTTTGGGACACGTAATCAATAGTCAAGGAATACACGTGGATCCTGCAAAAATAGAGGCAGTTAAAGAATGGTCATCACCTACAACTCCCACAGAAGTACGTCAATTTTTAGGTCTTGCAGGTTACTACCGGAGATTTATTGAAGGTTTCTCTAAAATCTCAAAACCATTGACCAAGTTGACCCAAAAGAACGAAAAGTACGTTTGGGGACAAGAAGCAGAATCAGCCTTCCAACTGTTAAAACAAAAGCTTTGTGAAGCTCCGATACTAGCATTGCCCGAAGGAAACAAAGATTTCGTGCTATATTGTGACGCTTCGTACCATGGTTTAGGTGCAGTTTTGATACAACGGGATAAGGTAATAGCTTATGCCTCACATCAACTGAAGAAACATGAGGAAAATTACACAACCCATGATCTAGAACTAGGAGCAATAGTATTCGCTCTTAAATTATGGAGACACTATCTATACGGCACTAAGTGTATTGTGTTTACAGATCACAAAAGTCTCCAACATATCCTAGATCAAAAGGATTTAAACATGAGACAACGCCGTTGGTTAGAATTGCTTAGTGATTATGATTGTGAAATCCGTTATCACCCAGGAAAGGCTAATGTAGTAGCAGATGCATTAAGCCGGAAAGAAAGACTAAAACCTCTCAGGGTTAGATCGTTAGGCATGACTATTTGTTCACCCCTCCCAACACAAATCATTATCGCCCAGAGCGAAGCTCTCAAGAAAGAAAATCGACCAATTGAAAAGATTTTTGGTATGCCGGAAAACGAAAACGGATTTGTGAAAAGATCAAATGGAATGCTTTGTTTCAAGGAAAGAAGCTGGATTCCTCTCTTCAGAGGTATTCGTGACCTTATCATGCATGAGTCTCACAAGTCAAAATACTCCATTCACCCAGGTTCCGACAAGATGTACCAAGATCTTAAGAAACTATATTGGTGGCCGAATATGAAAGCCGACATCGCTGAGTACGTCAGTAAATGTCTAACATGTTCAAGAGTAAAAGCAGAATACCAGAAACCCTCCGGATTACTCACCCAACCTGAACTCCCCATGTGGAAATGGGAACGTATTACAATGGACTTCATCACCAAACTTCCCAAAACCTCTACTGGCTACGATACGATATGGGTTATCGTTGATCGTCTCACCAAGTCAGCTCATTTCCTACCAATCAAAGAAACTGATGAAATGAACACACTTGCTCAGATATATCTGAAAGAAATTGTGTCACGACATGGAGTGCCGATTTCCATCATATCAGATCGTGACAGTCGTTTCACGTCTCATTTTTGGAAATCATTACAAAAAGCTTTAGGAACAAAGCTGGATATGAGTACAGCCTATCACCCACAAACCGATGGTCAAAGTGAGAGAACAATACAAACCTTAGAAGATATGCTACGCGCTTGTGTTATAGACTTCGGAAAAGGTTGGGACAAACACTTACCATTGGCAGAATTCTCATACAACAACAGTTATCATACCAGTATCAAGGCAGCACCATTCGAAGCACTTTACGGTAGAAAGTGTAGATCACCCATTTGCTGGGCAGAAGTCGGAGAAATACAACTCACAGGACCGGATCTAGTTCATGAGACAACCGAGAAAATCATCAAAATCAAACAACGTTTACAAACCGCTAGAGACCGACAGAAAAGTTACGCTGACCTAAAAAGAAAACCCATGGAATTTCAGATTAGAGATAAAGTTATGTTAAAAGTATCACCATGGAGAGGAATGATACGATTCGGAAAGAGGGGAAAGTTAAACCCAAGATACATCGGTCCATTCAAAATCCTAGAAAGAATTGGACCCATGGCATATAAACTTGAACTACCCGAGGAACTTAGCCAAATTCACAACACTTTTCATGTGTCAAATCTCAAAAAGTGTTTATCCGATGAATCTTTGGTCATTCCATTGAAAGAATTACAACTTAATGACAAACTCGTTTTTACCGAGGAACCAGTAGAAATCATGGATAGAGAAGTCAAACAACTGAAACAAAACCGTATCCCTATCATAAAAGTTCGTTGGAACTCTAAACGAGGACCAGAGTATACTTGGGAACGCGAGGACCAGTTTCGCACCAAGTACCCACACCTCTTCTCTTAGACACCCTTGGCAACCCTCCTAAACTCGAATTCCGGGACGGAATTCACTGTAAGATGTATGTACTGTAGCCTCTCGTAATTTTCCCAACGGTTAGTAAATACTTACAAATTATTACGTTATTTAAATACCCACTTTTACGTATGAAATTTTTTTTTTATATAAATCACAACGGTAAACATTTTGAATTATCTTTTGCTTATAAACATTGCTTGCACACAAACCTAGATAGTCTAAATTATCGCGAATATATATATATATATATATATATATATATATATATTAAAAACATTTATATTTTTTTATAATATACGTTTCGTATATTTAAGGTACAATATTTATATATTCCCGGAGCCTATGAAAATTCCCGAGATGACTCACTATTATTATTTGTTCGTAACCCAACTCTCGAAACTTACTATGTGAGCCCCCGTAGCTCATTGGGCCTTAAGCCCAACTAATGATCCAAACGAACCCTTTTTAATTTCTTTTCTTTCTTTTCTGCTGGGCCGAGACCAAACGCAAGCCCAAAAGGGCTTTAAGCCCAAACCACCCCTTTGTTATTTATTTCTGCCAACCGCGACCCCCTCCAAACGCACCCTATTTCTTGCAAACTCGACACACGACCTCGACATGTTATTACACCACTCGATTAACAACCTAGCAAACATTCAAGAATGATAAAGATTGCACCAAATCTCACTCGTTCACTGCCTTAAATTTACCCAAAGCAAACCAACCAAATCGTTTGTACAAAATACCAAAAATGTGTCCAAACTCTTCTAACAACCTCACAATCTCACCAATGGACACAAATTTAACACTATGCAAACCTCATTGCTGCCAGGAATGAACAGAGATTTTCCTTACACATTCTCTTTGTTGCTAGTTCTCGATTGGATGGAAATTTAGGTGCCACACCACACCTACGAACAACACATCACAAAGTTGGCCGCTTCCTCTTGTCACCACCTTTCATGAGTCCTCTATAAAACCCTTGTACACTTTCAGTAAACCTCACACACTCAAACATACTAAAAATAGTTATACGAAGAGTGTAGCCATCGAGTGGGGGGACAAATCTTTTGCCTAGCGTACGAACCACACAAGTGAACCAAGGAAGTGAACCTTGTTTATCTCGAACCATTGGTGTGCCAGGAACCATCCCACATTGATCCTCTTGTTCTATACGTTCCATGCATGCAAAGGAGTGAACCATTGTGTCTTTGATCCATACGAATTGTCCAAGTGATCCCAAAGAACCATTCTTGCTCGTCTTGAAACTTTGCTGGGTTGTGAACCATTCTACGTTCATCTTTTGTACCTATTCGAACCATACGTGCAAGAAAACTCCACCCCTAGAGGTGAGGTGAGAAATGGAGAAAACTCTTGTTATAATTCTTTTCATTATTTTTCATTTCGTACGAATTTCTTGTCCAATTATTTTGAAATCTACATACGCGACATACTCTTTTTATTCGACACATATAATGCTCGACATGTCATCTAACTAGAATAACCAAGTTTCGATCCTAATACTAATGTTTACGTAAAGAAAATAACACGTTTATATTGACCCATTCGTATAACTAAAAACACTTAGAAAATTCTAAGTCTTTGAAACTGTTTTGATATAAGTTTTGGTCAAACACTTAGCCTCGTTATTTTTAAATCTAGACACATGATATACCATTTTTATAATTCGACCTCGTTGTTGACTTGGCTAACAATCAGGAGATATATTTTGTTCGATTAAATAAGATCGTTTAAACTGTTTACTCAACCCATTTTGCACGACACAAAAACTGTTTTTATAAAACCTTAATAAGCTAACTTGGGCCTGTTAAGCCCGTTAAGCATTTTATTAGCTTATTCAATAGGCTGATGCCACAAGCTCAACTGTAACATTTTTGTACTCTAAAAACAAGCCCAAGTCAAAGTCCAAAAGTCCCGTAAGCCCAATGGATCTCAATTTGTTAACGGGCCTTAAATTGGTCTCGTTAAGGCCCAATTATAAAAATAAGCACTTTTTAAGCTATTAAGCTGTTGAAATAAATTATTTGGAACATTCTGAGCTTATTGAAAAAGTATAAATGTTAAATTCCAAGTTTGGTGAATTTTGGACTAACTTTGGAAATTTTCTTAAACCGAGGGACTAAAACTGCCAAAGTTGCAAACTTTGGGTAGAAACTGTAAATTCTAGATTTCTGAGTTAAAAATTGTTAATATTAAAACTTGGAGTTGTAAAATGTAACTATTGATACTCTTGGACCTAAAATGAAATAATATTTAACTTTGGACTAACGGTGTAAAACTTACGTCGTTAGGGTTAAAAGTGTAACATTGGTAAACTTGAAGGAAACTTTCTGTAATATTATTTTATAAAAATAAAATTAATGTTATATGTGAAGTTACAAATGCTTAATATAATGTTTTTATAAATTTAATTTATACGTTATAATTCGCGACTATAATTAAATTTAACGATACGATTATTCGTCGTTCCTTTATAAATCAGGATTAATCATTTCGGTACAATCATCGATCATTTGATCATTGTAATTACAAGTTATATATATATAACTTTATTCTTGGACTTCAAGCATTTAAACAAATACGAGTATTATTCGTAACTAGTATTCGCGATAAAACCAGATTTAGACTATCAACTGAAACTTGCATTATCTTTTAGGTTGTGTTGTGTGAAGCCGTTTCCTTGCTTTGTTGAGACTACGATACCACTGTACTACTAAGGTGATTTCATAGCCCACTCTTTAACTATTTTTCCCGTGGGGAGATACATGCTTAAAACTCGATCACAAGTCTTTTATACCGGGTATTGAAATACCGTCAGGCCAATGTTATTTGCTTAAGTTACTATTGTCAGAAGTCCCTCTATCATGAACCTTAATCACCTAAAGGGTGAACGTAAATAATTGTGGATAGTACTATTAGTGATTGACAATCCTCGTTTGGTTGTTGGAGAAAATACCAGGCGCACTTTATTGTTCTTATAAATAGGTTATTGACAAATACCTATCTTTGGGGGCCTATTACTTACCATCATAATACATACTTATGAGTGGCTGTTAATCGTTGAGTATCATGAGCTTAAGGCAATAACAGGAACATTGATTTTTTTTACATATTGATTGTATGTGATTACAATACACTCTTAACTTGTGATTCAAACTCTTAAATTCAAACCTATGAATACCACTCAACTTTATGTTGACTTTAGCATGTTTATCTCAGGTAACTAAACAAGACGGATCTGGACGGCACGGAATGGGCAAAAGCATGACAAGAACCATAATAAACTACTTATTTTTCCTTCAGAATAAAACACGTTCTTAACTTAATAATGTCTTGTATCTCAGATATTTGGTATTTTGAAATAAGTTAAACTTTAATACTTCACTTTGTGTTGTCTTCTATGATTGTGACAAAGATCCTTGAAGTAATACCCCGAAAGTCTTCCGCTGACATGTTAAGTCTTCCGCTGTTATTAACGACTTTTGGGGGTGTTACAGAGACGTTGGGGAGGAGGAGCGGGGCTATAACGGCTCTTTTTTTTTTCTTTAAATACATAGACGTTGGCTAGAAGGAAGAACAAAGCAAACAAAAAAAAAAAAAAAAAAAAAAAAAAAAGCAGCTAAAAAAAAAAAAAAAAAAAAAAAAAAAAAAAAAAAACTCGTCGATACAAAAAATATATATATATATATATATATGGAGCCTAGAAGAATTGGGTCGACGCATCGTGATTATTTTTGTGAAGAACCAAGATACAACGAGCAAGTGTTTGACCTTATGTTTTTTAATATTATTATGTAATGTTTATTTATTTTAATGAAATTTTAGTTTTTAAATAAATTTTAATAGAATTTAAAAAAGAAAAAAAAAAAGTGAGTGAAGGATGAGTGAAAGTGTCGCCTCCAAAAATGAAGTGAGTGAAGGGTGAGTGAAGGAAAAAGTGGGAGATGATGTGGCGCAAGGGGATTGGTTGTGAGTGAGTGAAGGGGAGAGGAGTGAGTGATGCACTCCCCCACCCTAAGGCCTGTGATGTCAATGATTTACTAACATTATTAAAATGTAAATAAGTAACATTAGTAATATTCTATAATTATCTCCTTTCAGAGAATTAATCCGTATGTATAATCATTTTGTAAGGTTGGTGAGTGAGAAAACGTAATTTCATGATTGATTAATCATCATATCTTCATTTATAAAATGGTTTGCTTTTCTTAAACAATATCCTCATTTAGCTAGAGTATACAATGTGAAGGATATTTTTTGGTTGAAATTTTATAAGTGATACGACCCGTTTACATGAACAACAAATAAAGGTGATTACAACACATGCAAAAAGAATATCTTATGTCGTTAAATAGATAAGCAAATTAATAGCACGTGAATGAACTCGTTACGTATGTAAACTCGCCTATAACATTAATTTTTCCATGCATATCTGCAAAATTACTGAATAAGTTAACTACTAACTAACTAACTAAGACCAGGGGCGGAGCTAGTAGGGTGACTAGTGGGTGCTGAGCCACCCCTAATCAGCCCACTTTATTCATTGGTTATATAGCCCATAAGTTAGTTTGTTAAGATATTTGCAACAAGCCCCTTTATTCCTATTGAAATTTCGAATAACCCATACAAGTATACAACGTCAAAATAAATTTACTTGTCCAACTCTTCTTTTCTAATTTAGCTTACTTCTTAATTATCGTGGTGTACGTTAACTTGGATCATGGGTTAAAAGAATTATAGATTTATTTTTCGAGGAATGTTTTTATTGTTATAACTTTTACGTTAATTTCAGCCTCCATTAACTTTAATTCCTGGCCGGGCCTCCATTAACTTTAATTCCTAGCTCCGGCCCTGACTAAGACCCGTGATTATATACATTAATGCATGCATGAAGTATCTATATCTACATTTTAAAATACGTAAACATACACAAGTAACACAACAACCATATATATGCATGCATGGCTAGTTAGTGAATTGCTATGCATGTACGCAGTACGCTTTTCAGTTTGATAATATATATGTTGAATGTTTCAAAAGAATATGTACGATAATTAAGCTCAACTTTCATTTTGATCAGTTGTTTCTATGGTCATCAATATCCAATTATGTTCAATTGATTGAGTCTTTGAGTTGCTATAAGCATTCAATACAACTATATTCAACAAAATGAGTCTTTAAGTCTCCCTTTCAAAGATGAGAATGTAGATTTTGCATGCCTCACAATTTCACTTGCATGGGAATTTCGAATTATTAGAAATGATAGCAAATTTCAAATTCTTAACTTTAAGTATGCTGAAAGAGATGAATACTTTTTGAAAGCAATATATAATACTTTATATTGAATATAATTGTTGTATCTGGTCTATATATTATACTCCGTATGTAACATGTATTAAATACATAAAAGTCTAGGTTCAGTGCTTGTTATTCGCACGTCATCACTACTACAAAAAAAGCCATAGGGCCTGGTTGAAAATGGTCATAGTGCCCGGTTTTGCATGAGGGCTCAAAAAGAGGGGGGGGGGGGGGGGGGGGGGGGGACTCTATTGGAGAAGCAAATAAAGCCCGGTTTAGAAAACGGGCTCTATTACCGCTTATAGAGCCCTGTTTTCAATCAACTAACATGGCTCTATGTGAATTTATAAAAAATAAAAAATAAATAGTAAAAATCTTCTCATGCTGTAACACCAGGCAATTAAATCAAACTTTTCTTGCAAAATGAACATTATTCAAACCAAGAAGATTCATTGAGTTACAGCTTACTTTGTCTTAATACATTGAGATTAATCTTGTACTCTTGCAACGAAAAAGAAAGTGAAACTTACAGCATTGTACATTGCCTTTAAATAACACGGCCAAAACAGATGGAATTTGATGATGTAGATGACGTCCCAAAGCCGTCTTTAGAGTTGGGAATCACACCAGATGATGAATACATAACAAGTCTTGACTTTGCCCATCCTGGTACATGCTCCGAACCACAATAGTACCTGCAAGACACCACATCGACCACCAACAGAAAAATAAACACACGTTACTGTCATGTGAATTCAAGGGGTAGAAAGGTATCTGTCATTTTTCATGTACTCTACAATGAACTTGGTAGCAGCCTGACCTGATGATAGCATGTTCTTTGTCTTGCTCAGCCTTCTCTACAATGAACTTGGCCCACTCAGCTTCCTGTGCAGCTTGTCCAAACACTCCTAAAAATGTAGCCAATAAATTCAGAATACAAACACCTTCAGTTTATAAATAAAGTTTACTAAACCATTACCTGCATCGCTGCTCTTTTAAATATATCCATAGCTATAACCGCATCATATCATTTCATCTCAAAGAACTGTTCATGGTGAAGTTCAAATCAACCGCATCATATCCATAGCTATAACCGCATCACTTTCACCAATAGTGAAGATCGAATCAACACTAGGGTATAGCGTTGTGTATCTCTCCCATAATCCATATTGTCTAAACCTACTCAAATGATATATTTCAACTCTCATTGCTTTTTATTCCAAATTTCATGATTAATTTCAATATTCTTAACACCTGTTAGGGTCGTCGACCAGAAACTTGTTAGTATACATTGGATCAGGATATCAGGTATGCCAATCTCCCATAATGTTGGACCGTCTCTTGGGGACTCATAAACAAGATCGCCAACATCAATGTTGCAACCTATTATGTTTGACTTTTATAGTTCCTAATTCGCTGATTGAGTATCCATTGCCCCCTCTTATCCTGTCTATAATCCTGATAACAAATGGCAAGAACTGTTAGTAAAGCTAGAGCGAACTTGAGAAGGAAAACTATAAAGCAAACAAAATCTCATACTACTGCTTGCAAATGGTACAGAAAAAACGAAGAGATAAAATAAACCAATATTATTTAAAAGACTAGGAATAAATTCATTCAATTAAATCACTCGAAGAGATCGTTCTATCTAATTTAACACAGAAAAGAATAACTGCCCATCCCACATTCACCACCGGATCAATGAGGTTTATGAAAAGTCAATTGTCTTTTTTATGTTTGTATTCGTGTTCACATCTGTATGGTTGAGAAAGAAGCTTTAGGAATTCGACTGCATGAGATAAAAAACCAATTGGTATATTTGAAATGGCAACCTTAAAAATGATAATCATGACTTCGCATCTATAGATATTTATTATATACACGAAATATCCATCAAATGCACTAGTGTAACATCTGTAATATAATAATTCTACCATCAGCAAAAGCTACACCACAGGTACAGTTTGCACCAGCCTATATACAATGAAAATTGTTAGCTTTTACTCTTCAATAATTTCACAAGGATACAAGTCCTAATACTTATGATTCAACAACTCTAAATCTCTTCAACTAATGTCAACTTTTTCTCTTGAATTATGTCACAAGGATACAAGGTCTATAATCAGATGTGAGTTCAACATTTGGTTTTAGCTATTAGCCATACCTCATAAATTAGTGAATGTAAGTTACCTCACTCCATTTAGAGACATGCCCCTGCATTTTCTTTAGCAAAACATAGTACAGGTGCAGATTATAGCATATAGGCTAGAAAGGCGCATCATAGGGTAACGTACACAGAAGATAGAAGAAGCTTTAAAACTGCAACTTAAGAGCCTTTCAAACTATTTTTTCAGCCTATAGTCCTATACAACCCAGCTTGATCAAACAAACGTTTATGGTCCGGACAGGCAAAACCCATTTGTGACAGCAAACACCACAACCAAACATCCCATTTACGACCAAAAACACCACAAGAAAACACCCTATTTATGATAGCAAACACTAGGTCCAAAAACCCCCATTTTTGATAGCAAACAACAGGTTGAGACACCCTATTTGTGAGGCAAAAAAGTGTGACCAAACACCCCATTTATGACAACAAATAGCACAACAAAAACACCCATTTATCGTAGCGAAACACAATCAAAACACCCATTTACAACTAATTATATTGTCTTAATATTGAAAATAAATATTTGTTTTAGAGTCATATAATGTTAAATCCCATACAATGCTTAAAAAGACAATTAATTTCAACATTTTCATTCCAAAATGAAGACTTTATTACCTAACTATACAAAAAACATATAAAGAAACGCAACTTATTCCTAAATAAAACTTAACAACAACAACATTAATGAGATCTAATAAAAAGGTTAACTGAAGAACACATCAATTATAGCAGTTTGATACCTTCTAATTTGATTAGTCTGTTGCTGGCTTAGTTGCGTGATGAAGGTGGCTTGTGACGGCAATGGTGTGCGACGGTGGTGGTGGTGTGTGAGGTTGGTTAAGCGTGAATGTGTTATATTAAGCGGCACAAAAGGTTAGAGGATTGGGGTTGTGAAAGTGAAGAGGGGGAAAATATTAGGGTTTTGTGAAGGTGTGAAAATTGGGGAGGGAGATAAGGCGCTCAAACTTTTCATTTCATTTTGAAAGACCGTATGTTATGGTCTTACAGAAATATCATTTTGATAAAACCCGGTTTGGTAGAAGCAAACAGGGCTCTAATAGTTATTTAGATAAAGCCCGGTTTTATGGGAGAAAACATGGCTCTTTACATGGAATAGAGCCCGGTTTTTTTTTGAGAAAACGCGGCTTTAAAGTTTTTTAACATAGAGCCCGGTTTTGTAAAAGAAAACATGGCTCTATACCTTTTTTTTATTACAAGGAATCCCTTTAGAGCCTGTTTTTCGCTAAAACGGGGCTCTATTAAGGGGGCTCTATTCCATAATCTGTAGTAGTGCATCCACTTATAACACAAACTGACGGTGCAACAATAACCGTAATAGAAAAGTTAGTTATCTCTTGGCTCTGTTACGTGCGTAAAAAATCCTACACCGAGCACTCTAAGGCCTGTGATGTCAATGATTTACTAACATTCATAAAATGTAAATAAGTAACATATATTAGTAATATTCTATAATTATCTCCTTTCAGAGAAATTAATCCATATGTATAATCTATAAATTAAGTTTTATGTTGAATCATTCGCTTATTTTTTAACATTTTGTGAGGTTGGTGAGTGAGAAAACGTAATTTCATGATTGATTAATCATCATATCTTCATTTATAAATGGTTTGCTTTTCTTACACAATATCCTCATTTAGCTAGAGTACAAAAAGTGAAGGATATTTTTAGGTTGAAATTTTATAAGTGACACGACCCGTTTACATGAACAATAAATAAAGGTGATTACAACACATGCAAAAAGAATATCTTAGTCGTTAAATAGATAACAAATTAATAGCATGTGAATGAACTCGTTACGTATGTAAACTCGCCTATAACATTTTTCCATATCCGCAAAATTACTGACTAAGCTACTAACTAAGACCCGTGATTATATGCATGTATGAATTATTATTACAAAGATATATGTTTGTTTTTTGCTAGAGTATTTATGCTGCTAAATACTCCCTCCATCCCATTTTATAAGTCCATCTTTGAAATGTTAAAGTTTTTTCTTCAGAGTTTCGACTGCAATTATTTTTATTCGTGTTATATAATACTTGATACAAAATATATAAATTGATTTGTGTTTTAAATGTATTTTCATTGATATATTTTTCATTAAGTATTATATAACACGAAAAAAAATAATTACGGTCAAACTCTGAATAAAAAAACTTTGATTTTTCAAACATCTATAATACTATAAGATTCAGTCCCTAAATTTAATGTGGAGTTATGATGATGGAGTTTTTAGAGTTAGAAACAAGTTGGAGTCGTTTAGTAGTTGCGTAGAGTACAAGATAGCTAATGCTCGGAATTCAATGCAGCCTCATAATAACTATACAATCATGAAAGGAGATGAAGTGCAAGGGTTGCCCGAATTGATCACATGACATTTAGTATAGAATTAAAAGTCGGTTAGATGAAGTGCAAGGGTTGCCCGAATTGATCACATGACATTTAGTATAGAATTAAAAGTCGGTTAGATGAAGTGCAAGGGTTGCGAAAGGTTGCAAGAATAATTAATGATTTAACCTAATTCATGCCTATATAAACCGGCCAAAATCACATTTAGTATGTACATTTGAAGATGATTCACACATCTTTTAGATCTTTGATTGTTGGTAGCGGTATGTAAATTCTCTTTTGCAACATTTTGGAGATGATTCAAACATCTTTTAGATCTTTGTAATTAACTTGGTCTTCTTTTTTTCTTAATTTAGTTATCATAAGAAGGTATCATGAAAATCACACAAGATCATGCATGCTCAGATAAAAGGAACCAAAGATTGGGATACCAACTATTTTCTTTGTTTCTTACATATTTAGGTGATTGTTATAGATAAGCATATATATAGATATATGTATCATGTTAATGCATTTTCATATACAAGTAATTTATGTGCGTTTTCTATTAATGTAGCTCACATGTGCGAATTGATTCAAGAAAATGTGCACTAGCATGTATGTAAAGCAACATTTAAATGGTTAAATGATACTTTTTAGCGTGATTAGTTTATGTAAGTAGTTGCTTTCGAATGCTCTTTGAGAAATATTAGAATGAATTTATCGTGTGCAATTGAATTATTATTGAAAAGAAGAAGGTCCGCACATCGCAAACTGTTTTATTTTTCTGTATGTAGAATTATTAGTGAGAAACCAATATTTACGCCAATTAAATGAGCTTGCCATAATAGCAAAATACGACATATTCAAACTATCACATTGAGTAATTAATACGTAGAAAGGAAAAAATATATAATTTTGACTTAAATCCGTTTGTAAATTGTAATATCAAATAAAAATGTTGAGTTTGAAACATAAGCAAAAGTTCAAACTTTTATCGAAAAACAAAGCCGGTACATTTAATGTGAAGTATATACAACATCGAGATGGAAGTGCAAGGCTTGCTGAAATTTATCACATGATATTTAGTAATTAGTATACAATTAAAATTCGGTTATGGATCGAGATGAAGTTGAAAAGGTTGCAAGAATAATTGATGATTTAACCTAATGTAATATATATAGATATATGTATTATGTTAATGCATTTTCATATACAAGTAATTTATGTGTATTTTCTATCGATGTAGCTCACATGTGCGAATTTATTAAAGAAAATGTGCACGAGCATGTATGAAAAGCAACATTTAAATGGTTAAATTATACTTTTAGCATGATTAGTTTATGTAAGCATGCAACTTGAATAATGAATATAAAAGAAAAAGTATATAATTTTTGCTCAAACCCATTTGTAAATTTAAAAACAAAAATTAAGTTTAAGATATAATAGTGGAGTCCAAAGGTTTTAGGAATTATTAATAATGTGTTAATTAATATTCATTTAGTTAGCTATTTAGAATCGAGTTTATTGATAAGATTTATTAATATTTGTTAGACTTTAATGTTAATTTTCAATTAAATTAGTTGTACAATAAAATGAGATGAAGCAAAAAAGGTTTGTAACAATTTTTATACAGTTTATGCTGCATTATTATATATACATTATTAAACAAACTTTAACTTACAAACTTAATAAAGAAAATATTAAACGCACATTAAACTATGACCAATTAGATAGACCCTGTGTGCTTCATATTATCATACAAAAACCATCTAATACACAAGTATTGTAAGGCTAAGTAATAGAACAAAAGAAACAAAACCATTTTTTCATCATGCAAATAAGTAATAGGCCAAAAGAAACAAAGTCATCACAACTTAATAACCAAAATCCTACATATAGAATACAACAGCACAAAACCAAAACAACATCAAACACTTTTAAATTTTTATACAAGAAAGTTAAAACATTTCATACGATATACTAAACAATAATTAAGTATACACTCGCCAATATAGAGAAAGAATACACGATTCACAATTAGATTCTTAGCCCGTGCGTAGCACGGGTTCTGCATGCCTCGTGTACTTATAAAATGGGACGGAGAGAGTAGTTATTAAGGCATGTGTTCAAACTTTATAGTGTGTGAAATTGAAAAGTTCGCTCTTAGTTTGTAGAAAAAAATTCACACTTTCAAAGGTAAAGATTTTTAAACAATATGATTTTAAAACAACTTCTCACTCTTTTAAATGTGAATAATTTTGCACCGTCTTTAGAAAGTGTGAGCAAGTGACCAATTTGTTCCAGTGTTAATAACCCCCGTACTATATTTTGTAAATTTATAAAGTGCATGGCATTAGGAAATTAGTAATACTTTTACTGAACGTCATTTGCCTTGCATTTCGATTATATGCGAATATAAAAAGCACATGTTCTTCTTTCCCTTTAACAAAAAAAAGTACATGTTCTTCGGTCAAACCATTTTTACTCTATAAATCTATACTACTTTATAATGCATTTGGACTATTCTATAATTAGAAAGACTTAAAATTCAGACTTTTTCTTGCTTATTATGGAAGGATTTCAAAATTAATTTGTTAGGAAGCAAGTTGGTTAAAAAATTTGTTAGGAAGCAGTTGGTTATTCAAACTAAAATTATTTGGCTTAACTATCTCTAATATCTCTACTTATAAAGCATGAAGACAACTAAACATGTAACCAAATAACACAAAATTTAAACACACAGTATCCGCCGCCACATTACGCGGGTGCCATTCTAGTCATAATTTATGTATCTTACTAATTCTTTAACGAATCGCAATTCTATAAACTCCAAAACTGTCTTGAAAGATGACTTGACAGTTTGGCATATATAACAACTTAAAGCATATAAACCAAAAGTAGATAGAAATACAAAAAACAAGTTTCTATTTGCCTATGTGGCATGCATGGACGGAGCCAGAATTTTTGAGTGAGTGTTGCACAATTTTCATTTGGGTTAACTAAAGTTGCATCATAAAAAAACAATAATAGCAAAAAAGATTTTCGGGGATTGCCCATAACAAAAATTGACAATTTTTTATTTTTTATTTATTTATTATTATTATTATTATTTTCACATCGTGACCTAAAATCCGGTGTAGCCTGTGCCACACTACACACTTGACATCAATGTAGGTCCGGCCCTGGTGGCATGTGATCTAGTTTCTACATAACTTGCATTGCAAATGTCCATTTAGTTATATAATTTTGTAATTAAGAGCAACATTAAATTTACCATCTAATCAAAGTTTCCTTTAAACATTAGGAAATATACGAATGCATAAAAGAAAATATGACAAAGATATATTTACCATCTTTACGTTTTCCTTATTAATCCATCCACGAGTTTTGCATGGGACCATATATTGATATATATTATCCTTTATAGTTTTTAGCCTTGTCGATACAATATTATGCATAAATTGACCCACGTCGCAAAAAGCCAATGGAAAGGAACGACTATGAAATGTGAACCAAAGTTGAACTTTATTATGAAGAAATTTGAAACGTATGTATGAAAAAAAGGTATATCGATTTGAATGAGCTGATATGTCCAAAATTGATTTGATATACATTAAAAGTCTTTAAACTAACAATTTTTTATTCAAAATTCAATTGTTCAACCAAATTTCTTGTTACGGTCACCGATCGATATGATCAAAGGGGAGGATATTTGTTATCATGTCTTTAAGGGCCCAAAAATGGATAACTTTTGTACCTTGTTTAGTTATTTACGTGTACTTGGCCAAAGCAAATGGTGTACATAGATCATATCATATACTACCTCTGTCACAAAATTATTGTCCTTTATTGACGTTTTCGGTCTTTACTTTTCAACTTTTACCTAAAGTATTTTTGTTTATATTACATAATACTTGATACAAAATATATGAACGGATTGAGTTTTAAATGTAATTTCATTTGGTGTAATTTTTATCAAAAATTGTATAATACAAACAAAAATATTTAAAATCAAAGTTGAGAAAGAAAGACTGAAAAAGTCAATAGGGGACAATAATTTTAGGACGGATGGAGTAATAATATATTCAACATATACAGACAAAAGCCATATATGCATGCATCACGCATGTTCGTGTGTACAAAGTGTGTTTTTTATGAGTTAAAGAAGCTGTAGGATGTAATACGAGTATTACTATCTACTACCAAGGTATCCGCGCATTGCGGCGGTGGATACCTATGATTAAAATTTCCGGCGACTAATACTTTTTGATTATATGTGTTTCGTAACGAATACCATATTCGAATACGGATGACTCTTACAGAGTTAATAGGTACTCGACTATTGTTTCTTACAATAATAAATTTAACAAGAGGTCTTGGTTAAAAAGAAAACATGAAGATGAGAAAGATGATATAAACGACGATAAATATAAAAGCATAAAACATATGACCATTAAACTTAAGATATTAAGGTAGTTAAAAGATCGTTACGCTTTGGTTAAAATAAGTGATTATAAAATTAGAAATTATATGGTTGGTTTGTATCATGTCAAATAAACATGAACACATTAGTTAGTAGTTATACATGTTTAAGACAAACTTTCATAATAAGTAAGTGTGTGGGCTCAATATATAAAAAAAATTATAAGTTATTAGAGATTATTATGTACACATATATATTTGTCCAAATAGACGTCTGTCATATTAGAAGAAGGTATATAAAAGACTTATAAATAAAGCAAAAGGAAAATTTTAACATGACTGATTTGGGAAGGATTGGTTTGATAACACCATGTTGGAGGGAGGTCTCAAGTTCGATCCTTTCAATTACCAGTTGTTTTACAATTTTGCTTTTTTGTTGATGAATATTTGTTGATGAATAAAACAAAAGGCAATACTTAACACAAATGCCACATGATAAACACAAATACGTTTGAGGTAACAAAAAGGCCTCGAGTACAAACTGTTATATCCATGTCGAATCCGCTAAGCAAGTTATCAGCTTAAAAGAAGTGGGCTTAGTGTGTGTTAACAAGTTGTTGGATTCCAAACTAAAGCAAATTTGTTGATCAATTTTTTTGCCTTCGAGAATCAGAAAGACGTACACTTCAAGTTTGATTTTGTTCGTTTAAAGTACAAGTTCTTCTACTTCATTTTCATTCTTTATATATTTTTGAGGTTCGTGAGTGAGAACATGTAATGATCAAGGGTTCATTTTAAGAATTGAAAAGTTTGTCTTTTTAAGAAAATATACAAAGTGAAGTGTTTTAAACATCTTAGTGCTCGGTTTAAGGTGTTATGACAGTTTCTCCATTTGTGAACCAACACCAAACCTCTTCCTATTAAAACAACTAATTTGTTCATTCTCTTTGAAATTATTTGCTTAAAAAAAAATGAAAAAAAAAAAAAAAAAAAAAAAAAAAAAAAAAACGCCAAATGTAAAAGGGTCTGAGTGTGACCCAGATGATCATTTAACAAAAGAGATAACTTCTTGGGGGTTCAAGGATCAATCAAGGGTTTACAGAAAGGTTAAAAGCGTATTCATGAGGTTCAGAGATCAATCAAGGGTTCACGAAAGGGTTAAGGTCTTATCTAGCGGGTTCATTACTCGCGAGAAGGTTATATAAAACTATAATGTATGTTGTATGTTCTTCTTCACATATATATGAAAAACTCGCTGAATTTGATCAAAGTCAACAATTTGAATCAAACACTATACATCATACTTAACAAAAATATATTCCAATTTCGAAGATATTCGTGTCAATCGTATTCTATGATCATATGCAGCTTTTGTAGATACTACTGAATATTATTAAAACATAACCATCTCCAACCTCATCAAAGATTAAACGACTTTCATCAGGAATACAGTTTGACTTTTATGATGAAGTCAGCTGTATAAACAGAATACTATGAACTAACTTATCTAACTTCAAAAATTAAACTGATTAAAAGTAGATAGCTAGTACACCTTTGTGAGAAGCACGTGTACTAGATTGTTTCATCAAGGTACAGTTTGTTACATAAATTAACACAGCTTTTAACCCCTAAAAGTCAACTCTGCAGACTTCGTTGGGTTTGTTAAATAATTTATGAAATCCAACTTTAGCTAAACATTATTGCATTTCATTTCATCATATATAAATTAGTCGCATTATGTTTCGACCAAAAATAGAATGTCAGATTTTTTTGATAAATTTTAAAAGAAAGATAAGAACAATCCGAATATCATACATTGACGTTGATACAATACAACTATCTTACTGAAGACTAATGATCTGTCCAGTCTGCTGAAAAAGAAACTGCTGAACTTTGAAACCAGCTTTGAAATTAATGTGCCACCGAGACCTGGTATCGTCAAGAGTATTTGGACACCATACAGATTGACTTGTGCGACAATGTAAGTATTATATTCATGACCATTCTTGAATTTCATTCGATAACAAAGATTTTCAGTTTAATAGGTTTTCATGTGTAAGAATGTTGTTGGGTTGTAACTTAGGGTGTTCTTAACCTTGCAGTTTTCAAGAATATAACCATTACAAAGCAGAGTAGATGTAACATATATGCAGTTTTCAATAATTCACTGGGAATTGGCTACTTGGTGGTCTCTGTATTATTCACGTCTATATGTACCGGACGTCTATTTCTGAGGTTTATGAAGATGTAACAATACACAGACCTTTCAACTGAAATATGCTCCATGGAAGATGACTTATGCCTGTGCGTGATATATTCAACTCCCTCAAGCATTCTAAACATCCAATATCCTCAGGTAACGTCTCAATCCCAATACAAAAACGCAATACGACTACTCAATGCCTTTCAAAACTACATACAGTACATGATCTGATAATTTCTTATCACTAAAATTTGTGCATCCATACAATTCTGCGAAAACCTCGGTGAAAATTTGATCAAAGCCAGTAGTTTGACTTAAAAAGTCAAATATTTGCATGATTAATGATTTCATCCAAATGTAGAGTTTATTTATGTATATAAAACTAATTTATGATATTACATCACTTATAACACTTTCTTTAGTTTATTTTTAACATTATCATCTCCAACCTTTTATCCTATATAGTCCCACCATTTTCATCAGTTTGACTTTCTGAAAAAGTCAACTGTGTTTATTCAGCTCCATGAATTAAAATAAAGTTCAAATTCTTTATTGATTTAAAGTAATGAGTACTAGTACAGCATCCAAGTTGGGATTATAGCTTTGGTAAAATGACAATCATACTTTGAAACACTTCTTTACAAACAATCGTACTATCAATGACCGAAATTGATTGAGCCAAAATCACTTGACAATGACGAACGATCAACAATGCCTGGGGAAAAAAATCATAAATAAATCATTTCAATGCATATGAGAATAGATGCGGAGAGATATGAGCTTTAGATCACCTTCTGAGCTGTGGCAATTGCTTCCTGTTTGACCTTGAAAGATCAAGTTGAAATAAAATATAAAAAACTTAGAATCTGTATAATAAACCATACTATAATGGAAACTATTGAGTTGAGAAATCTTTTAATGACTTACCTTACCTGAGTTCACTCGGCTCACTGTTGTGCGCTGATTGGCGATTGCTTCCAGCTCATCAGGCCTCCTAATTGCTGTAAATGGTTAAATTGTTAGAATCATACTAAATAACATAAATTGCAGAAACAATGAATAGTATAAAAAATAGAGGAAGTACCTGTTCAATAATTATATGTAGCAGACTATTTCACTACCAAAAAAGGTTCTTTGTCTCTTGAATAATAAACCATGTGTATCAAGAAGCTGCATCGACCCAACAATAATACAGACCTCTCAACTGGAAAATGCTCTGTGGAAGATGTGTTATGCCTGTACCTTCTATGTTTAACTCTTTCAAACCTTCTAAGCATCCAATATCCTCAGGCAGTTCAACAACTCGAATAAAACCGCGGAGACTTAACTTGTTTATACATTTCATCTTACAAATGCTGTTTGGAACATCTTGTAATAGTTTACAGTCGGTTAAGATTAGCTTCTCTAAAGATTCTAATCTGCCAATATCATCAGGTAACTTCTCAAGAAGCCAACAAGATTTGATTTCGAAAGATTTGAGATGTTTCAACTTACAAATGCTATCTGGAAGATGTTTAATCTCTGTAGAAGAAAAAGTTAGCTCCTCTAGACATTCTAATTGGTCAAGGTCCCGGGGTGCTTCTGTAATACTGCCTTCAAGTGTAAGCTTTCTTAAACCTTGTAAACTACAAATGCTTCTTGAAAAACTCTCAAGGTTTGTACAAGGACACAGACCTAGAGAAATTAGCCTTTCAAGATTTCCAAACGATGAAGCTTTATCTTTTTTATAATAACATGAAAACCGAAACTTTGGAGAATCATTGTCTGAGTGCAATGGGCAAACATCTGTGGGTTCTGCAATCAGTTGTAACTCAGATACAGAACCAGCCTCAGCTGGTTGAGACCATTTGTCAAACACAAAAGACTTAAACCTCCCACAACCACTTAAGTCTAAGAAGGTAAGATTTCTGAGATATCCAAATCATAACAATTTTTAAGATTTAACCTTTTGAGATTTGGAGTCAGCCCAAGGTCAAGGGTCCTCAACTTTGAAGGAATGAGGTTAGAATCAAAGAAAGTGAAGAAACTATCTGGATTTTTATCACAGCCTGCGACTATTAGCTCCTCAAGATTCGGAGTATTGCCGAGGTCAATGGTCTTCAACTGTGAATGACGGAGGTCGAGATATTTGAGCTTTAGACTTTCAACGGGCATTTGAAGTTCTACCAAATCATAACACCATTTGAGTTTCAACTTCTCAAGATTCTCAGTATTTCCGAGGCGAAGGCTCTTCAACTTTTTACAAGAGAGGTTGAGATATTTGAGCTTTGAATGATGATGAGCAGGTATATGAAGCCGTACAAAATAATCACATTCTTCAATAGTCAACTGCTCAAGATTTGGAGCCAACCTAAGGTCAAAGGTCCTCAAATTTGACCAAATGATTGTGAGGAACCTGAGCTTATGAAGAACCTGACATAAGTACAAAAAACAATTACTAATATTGCTGCAATGACAAAGCAATAGATATATAGGATCATAATGAATCATGAAAAACAACAAATTAATTCTACCTTTTCATCTCCATCTTCCCAAAGTTGAACAATATTGCTCTTATACATTTCAAGTCCAACGAGATATTTTCCTTGAAATGTATTGGGTAAACTTGAAAAAGGAAAACCAATCCACATCATAAATCGTAAGGAACTTGGAAGGTATTCGCTAACTTTATCAAATTCAACAATATTGCTCTTAGAATAATCCAACAAGATGTTTTCCTTGAAATGTATTCGGTAAACTCGATAAAGGAAATCGTAAGGAACTTGGAAGGTATTCGCTATCTTTATCAAATTCAACAATATAATTCTCTATGCGAAGAAATCTGAGATCCTTCATTTTTGCTAGACCTTTTACTGCAATTTCAGCACTGAAACCCGGTGAAGACTAGAAGTACAGACATTTAGTTGCTTGGGTACCCTGAAATCAAAAAAATAAAAAACCCATTAATTTTAGTCGGAACCCTAAATATCAAAACGCCCAAAATCACTGATCAAATTGAGAGCGAATTAAGATTATATAAAAGCGAATTGAATGATAATTCGATTCGAATTAATGAATTTTTGAATGATTATTAGAGAGAGAAAGTGAATTTGGGGAAAACTTTTAGAGAGATAAACAAAGAGGATGATGAGAATTGTTATGTGTTTCTTATATAAAAACTGACAGGTAACTATTGGAACAAAAATGAAATATTCAGTAAACTAAAAGGACCAAAAATGTAGTTAACTTTCAGTTTTATACTGTATGATTTATTTCTTACCAGATCATTAGTCAATATGTCCTCAATTTCCTCCTTAACCCACAATCGGCTATGTCTTTGAGGTTCATCGGGATGTGACCGACGAACAATATTCCTTCCCATTTCTTCTAAATGATCATGCATCCCCAAGCACATACTTCTTGCCCAATTTTCAGAAATCGTTATAAGAGATTTCTGCTCAAGAACTCTTAAACCAACTTCAGCATGAAATCCACGACTTTCAAGCACTCCAATTGCATATTCTTTCTCCCGACCTTTTAGCATGCATGCAACATCTAAGAATATTTCTTTGTAATCATCCTCTAGACCATCAAAGCTTATTTCCAATCTATCCATAGTATCCTTAAATGGAATTGTTTTTAGTCTTTCAATGGTATCTATCCAAAAAGGCTCACTTTGACCACAAAGAAATGAACCCAAAACTTTGAGCGTTAAGGGAAGACCATGAGCATATTGTACAACTTGTCCTGATAGCTCTTCGTACCCTTGAGTTGGAATCTCTCTTTTAAATGCATACCTACTGAAGAGGCAAATCGCTTCCGTAGATGATAACAGATTGACGTCATGGACGAAGTTCACTTGGTGGGTTAACAGCACTTGCTCATCTCTTGTGGTAATGATGATTCTACTTCCCGATTTAAACCAGTCAGGCTCGCCTGCTAACGCCTCAAGCTGGTCTATACGATCAACATCATCTAAAACAACAAGTGTCTTTCTACGACTCATCATGTCTTTCAACATGTTTTTCCCGTCATGAACACTACTAAAAGTGATGTCTTGTTTATTTAACACATCTTTTAGTATCCGTTTTTGAAGCTTCTTTAAACCGGACAAAGAAGGCTGTGAAACTTCCCTTACATTTTCAATAAAGCTTTTTCCTTCGAAGATAGTTGATATTCGATCATAAACAGCTCTCGCTAGAGTTGTCTTCCCCCCACCTCCCATCCCCTTGATTCCGATAATACGAACATCTTCGGTACCAATCTCTAAAGATGAAAGAATATCACTGATTCGGGTCTCCATGCCCACTAACTTTCCATCAGCGTTCGAAAGAGTGGAATATTTCTTTTTGAAAATAACATCGACAATTATTTGGATCAGTTTAGATTCATCCCTGTAACATTAAAGATTATATTATTAGCTTGCTCAAAGCGCACATAAACAGTTAGGATTTATAACATATAAAAGGATTAACAGTTATAAAAATGTAGATATCATGATAAAAACTGAATGAGATTGAATTACCCGTTAGCTGTGGTCTTTAACTCCCACCCAGCCAGATTTGATGCTACTTCCATAGCCTCTCTCCATTTTCCAGCAGCCTCCTTCTTTTCGTGTTCAGCAAATGCTTCTTTAACTGCCCCAGTTTGTTTGCGGACTTCAGTGGGCTCCACATCAAAAAAGACAGGATAAACATTCTGCTCGGTCGTCTTCTTACATTCCATAATCTTGACAAGCTCATTTAGGCACCAAGATGAAGATGCATAAGTCTTTGAGAAAACAATGATGAAAAATCTTGACTCTTGAATGGATTTGAGGAGTTGATCGTTGATTGTTTTTCCTTGCTCGATTTCCTTATCATCCTTGTATGTTTCGATGCCTTTTTGCTTAAGAGCTTGATAAAGATGGCCAATGAAGCTGTTACGGGTGTCCTCACCCCTAAAACTCAGAAACACGTCATACTTGAAGCTCTTTTGAATGGATGAAGATGAAGTAGACGCCATTCTAGTTGTTATCTAAGGATCGATCTGTTTTTGAGAGAATTATCTTAACTATTTGCAAAGAAACTTGGATAAGATCAAGTGTATATTGAGAAGACAAAGACCGAATAACATAAGGCTATTATTTGGTCAACAAAGATAAGATTCTTTTAAGAGAGATAACTAAGCTCACATGAACCACTCGTTCTTTACTTTGACTTCAATATACATTTTATTATTTTACCAAACAAATATAAACTTTACTTCCATAAAATTACTTGTTCTAATAATTACTCCATTAAAAAACTATACATGTTAAGTAATCTCAATGGATTGAAGGATCTTTGAACGAGTAAAATCAAACATTACACTGGCATCATAAAGTCTTTTTATAAACTTACATTTTTTATGTTATATATTTACTAAAATGAGGAGCCAATTTGGAGAAAACCAACATTGTAATGAACTATTTTTCATGGGTCATCTTCTTGACCCAGTTTGATCTGAATTTTTAAACAGATGAAATCAAGCTCCGTTTTGTTACAAAAACTACCATGAAATTTACCTTTTATATTTAATCATCAAATACACTGCTCATTGCATAACTATAAGTGATATCCAATTATAACTATGAGAGTCCTTAAAAAGCTTCAAATTCTAAAACCAAACTCAGGTCTAAAATATGTTTATTAGTTGTTTTTTTTTTTTTTTTTTTTTTTTAAAGGTCTGGACTAGATCTTGAATTTTGGAAAGCTCCTGCTTTATTCTATGTTTTCCATTAGCGAAAGGATCGAAAACTTCAACACTTCTGAAAGTTTTCATTTGTAGATTGAACTGCCTTTGAACATCCCAATCAACATGATTATATACCAATCTGGCAATCTCACTTTTCAGATACATGGTCAACAGTCAACACTCATTTCTTCTTTGTGGAAGTTTTCTTCGCCTTTTTATTTTTAAATCCTCCTCCACTTTCCTGTCACACAACGTATATGCATGAATGGTAATCGAAATCAGACTTTCTATTGAGCTCCGATCATATTTACACGCAAAAGATTTTTAAAAAGGAAGTTTATTGATTATAAAGCAAAACAAGGTGAGAAACTTGGGAGACATTTTTAAGCAGAAGTACCTTTTTATAGTGAATGTAAGCAGCTTTGCCAGTCATCTCTTGCCCATTTTTAGCAACATACACCTGAAAGTATAAGAAAAATCTATTTTTATCATACAACACATAAATAGATGCCATCAAAAAGTAGGGGTAGCAATTCCTAACACAAAACAAAACCCAAAACCAACACGGAACTAAACTGGTAGGGCCTGGTCTAAACAGTTTTCTAGCCAATGGGTGCTAAACAGGTTGACCCACCCCACCAGTTTCGAAAAACAGGTTGAATAGGCAATGTTCGTGTTATGTGTAAATGGGTTAGGATTGACAAAACTAACCTAACTACTTAAACATGCCGTGCTCGGGTTAAGGTGTTATGACATGCCAATCCGAACCCAAACCCGACCCGTATTTGTTTCTAACAGTTGTTTCTTGATTTGAAATGACTACAATAACAGAATAAGAACTTCCCAACTTACCCTCTTCCCATCGCCATTTGTGAACCAATGCCCAGTCCCTTGACCATCCTCTTGAACCGTTCTTTTGCCAGCATCTTTTGTGACCCCTTTTGCAGTATTGACTTTAGGATTCATAAAACCTTGTGACATTTCACGAGCCTTGGATTTTCTTGAATTTTTCCTTGATGAACTCGTCTCAGCTTTATTAGTTCTAGCAGCTTGTTTAGTTTTGTCACCACTGCTAAATTGACCCCTAGAAACACAAGAAATACAGAAAAAACATGATATAGGACTTTATCAAAAAATAGTGCATAAACCACCCATTTTCTTAAGCAAATAACCCATTAAATAACAATCAATAATATAGCACAATAAACTTACATGTAATCGATATTGGATGTGCTGGGCTGCTTAGAACCCTCAAATCATTATGGAAGAAATACTGATGTGCTGGCGGGCAAGAGTCACTCAAATCTACTACACTGTCCATAACATGACTATTACGGTTACTTTTTCCAATATTACTCTGAACTTTACTTTTTTCATTCATGGAACTAAAATATTCCTCACAGACCTCATCGAGTGCAGGTGTCGGGATATGGAAACTCTTCTCGTGTCTAAAATCTTCCCATAAATCTTTTCTGTCTGAAGTATCGAATGATTCACTTAATATTCTCGGCTGATGTAAACCAACACTTTTTCGCCTATCCAAATAAGATTCTGATTTACTGCAGGTCTTGTTATTAGTAAATTTACTGATGGAAGGATTATCAGAATCAGAATCGGAATCAATCAGCTGAAATTTTCTTAGAGGACTGACGGTTAAGTTTGGAAACGGTTGTTTGATGCAGCTTGCGATTACGGATTCTGGCGCGTTTGAGACATTTGAGAAATTTTGCTTCCGTTTTCCTGATTCTTTGGTCGAAACGCCTAGTCCGGTAAGCAGGAATTTAGAGCTGTTACCGACTGAATAGCGTTGTGTTGGAAGTCTCATCTGCATTTAGGAATAATAACAACCAGTGAATATGGGAATGATAAACAAGCGCACGTGAAAGTAATTAGCACACTGGTTTAAGATACGTCTGACTGCAAATTACTACTTTATGGAATCTTAAAAATCATAGAACTGGCTGAAAAAAGCATTAGTGGTGTTTAGCATTGCTCTTGCTATCTGATCATTATTATGTTTTGAAACAGCAAATAATCAGTACCTATTAGTGTTTGCTAACTGATTGTGATTATTTGAAGACAAACTATTCAAAGATACCACCCCAAACTCATTATATGATTCCGATTATTTTAGCATTAAGCTTCATTGATAACCAGCATTATCAAACACTAACACAACTAAAGGATACCTACGAAAAACTGTTAATTTGCTTATCAAAACGTCCAAGTTCAAATTTGCTACTTCACTCATGAAATTATATAAGCATTTAGATATTTCAAGTATCAGAATTCATATGTAGCACACTTGTTTTTGGTAACGTTAATGACAATAGTAAGGGTGTACACTAATAGCGTTTTCAAAGGGCTTGTATGTTATAGCCCAAAGGCACCAATTCCCAAAATAAGACAGACTTATCATAAGATCAACTAAGTTATTAACTGTAAGTCTGTTACTACTAAGTTCTACCACCCACAAGTTATATTAAACTATTAGACATTGCACTATACCAGTTAGGATCTTGTCAAGCAAGAGTATAAGAACGAGAAACGGGAAAGGTACTGGTGGTATGAATAGTGAAACATGCAAGAGGTTTAGAGATGCCACAGGGTGATGTGAGGGAGGGAAAACACGAGTTGTGGTAGCAGTAGGTGCTGGAGCCACAAAAGAAATGAGTGTCAGTGTATGCAGCAGATGAATTAGGTGTCTGGACATCAGGTGCAGGAGGTGTTTGGGCCAAGGAAGGGCCATCTATAGATGGGCCGCTGGAAAGGACAGAATCAGAATCGGAAGAGTGGGACGAGAATGTTACAGGAGACACAGGTTCAGGTGAAGATGGATTGGAAAGAGGGTGGGGAAGTTTCGGTATGTGTAAGATGATGAAAATATGCACAACCGAACTATTCAGCATGACAAGAAGTTACTAAACCTTGATTGTGTCAACTCGTCTATAACCAAGTACTTCCAAATAATTAGCCTAGCAGATCGTTTGACAAATTTGTGATCAAAGGTTTTTGATAAAAATCCTGTTACCTATGCCAGTAATGGTCTATGTGATAAGTTTGCTTCGCGGTTAGAGGGTGTTTGGAGTTGCTTAGAAACAAAATATAATCAGTTTTTTTTTAGTGTTTGGACAGAGGGTAAATGATTGTGATGTATGAATGTATGATTATGTAATAGCAAACTAGTGAGTTTCAAAGTTGCTTAATCAAACTAATTATGTTACCTAAAGATATCATTAACAATCAGCAATACCAAACACTAGCACAATTGAAGGAGAAATTGTTGATTTGCTTATTGAAACTGATAAATTGGTCATAGCTTAAAACAACTTGTTTAATTGACTAAATGAAATAACCATGTTTGGATAAGCAATCCTAAATCCTAAAAAACTATATCAAAACCCACAATAATCATATTAAGTATTAACAAAAAATTGAATAAAACAATCAATGACCAAAAGAAAGAATTACTCTGATCCTCTGGTCAAAACACCTGGTCAGGTAAGCGGGAATTTGGAACTGGTCTGTTACTGACTGAATAGTGTCGTGTTGGAAGAATCTCATCTGCATTTAGGAATAATAACAACCAGTGAATATGGGAATGATAAACAAGCGCACGTGACAGTAATTAGCACACTGGTTTAAGATACGTCTGACTGCAAATTAGTTTATGGAATCTTATAAATCATGAAACTAGCACAAGTACCATCCCTTTTACGCAAAGTTAATCAACGTGGATATCTTTGTGATCTTTCTTGGATTACAAGGAATCAAAAGTTGCTGCTAATTTAAGCGTTTATGTCTGCGCTAAATACATTTCAATATTTAGATACGAAAAATCATTGGTAATGATCACTACTTTCAAGTGTATATTAAGACAAAAGTAAGGGTGTATAATAACAGTCCAAAGGCGTTCTAACTTGTAAATTGTAGCCCAAGTGCCCAACAGCACCAATTCACTAAATACACCTGACATGCTACACTATCATAAAATTAACTAAACATATTACACAACGAAGTTATCAACGGTTACTCGTAGGTCCTATCAGTCTACCACCCACAACATACAGATTAACATCCAATTTATTGTTATTATTAGAGTTCAAGGTAATTTAACTGGCTGCCTCCGATAAGAAACACAGAATCACAAACGTTGTTTTTCTCTTTATGAAATCAAATTGAACCTACCAAAAAAAGCACGAGTGGTGTTTAGGATTGCTCTTGATATCGTTTTGAAATGGCAAATAATCAGTTAATTTTAGTGTTTGTACAGATGCTAACTGATCATGATATCAATTTTAGACAAACTATTTCAAAGTTGCTTATTTATACTGACTTAAGGGCTGAGCATCGAGTCAAAACCGAACCGATCTGACCACACTGAAAACCAAAAACCGATTTTGTGGAAGACATGAACCGAGAACCAAACGAAGCGACTCGGTTCGGTTCGGTTTTGTGTTGGTTGTTCGGTTCAGTCAGTGTTGTAAAAATCGGCCATGGCGGCCGATATGGCGGCGCCATGGCGCTTGGCGGTGGTCCACCGCCACGATATTTCCCATATCGGTCTAACTTGGCGTTTTGGTCAAAATCGGTCAAAATCGGAGCTTGGCGGTCAAAATCGGTCAAAAATCGGCCTTGGCGGCGGCCGGTCAACGCCGGTCAACGCCAGATCTGGGTTTTTTTTTTCAGATTCACGCCGGTCAATTGATGGTCAACGCCGGTCAATTGATGGGTTTTTTTTTTCAGATCTGGGTTTAGGGTTTATTAGTGTATTAATGTATTAAAGTGAGGGTGAAGTGTGGGTGTATAAATGTTTTAAAATGAGGCTGCAACTTGGTTTTAGGTTTAGGGTTTAAATAAGTTTAGAATTTTTAACATTTAACCCCTCTATCTTTTACTATTTTACATTTAGTCTCTAAACTTTATAAATTTTACTCAAAAAGTTTAAAATAAGTTTATGTATTTAAACATTTGTCCCCCTCCATCTTTAATAGTCTACATTTAAGTTTTAAACTTATATATAAAAAATTTAGTTTTAGTTAAATGTGTGGTTATTGACTTATTTTGTTAGGATATTACTAATATTTATTTTTTAAAAATAATTTTCTTTATAATTTATGGTCTCCGATATATCACTGATATATCGCCGCCATATCGGTCTTGGCGCTTGGCGGTGGTCGACCGCCGAGGTACCGCCGAGCGATATTTACAACACTGGGTTCAGTTCGGTTTATATGGGTTAGTTGTGTTTTTCTCGGTTTTGGCTCGAACCGAACCAAAACCGATCCGAACCGAAACCGAAAATCATAAACATATAGAACCGAGGTTCAGCGTCGGTCAGACCGGTTTCGCTCGATTTTTCGGTTCAGTTCGGTTTTCAGACAGATTCCAATTTCTTTAACAATAAACTTCATTGATAACCAGCATTACCAAACACTGGCACAACTTAAAGTTACTTACGGAGAACTGTTAATATGCTTATCAAAAGTTCTATATTTGCTAGTAATTCACTCCCACAATTATGTAGTAAGCAGTTTGGATAAGCAATCCCTGAAAACTATATCAAATCGCAATAAGCAGATAACAAACGACTCTGATAAAACAATCCCCTAATCATCAAATCAAATATAAAAAAACTCATAAACATAATTTTAGAAACTTACAAAAATCAATCACCAAAATGAATTGAATATGTATTACTTTTAGCATTATTGTCCTCCGGTGATGAAAAATCCTCAATATCATCATCATTATCAACAATCGAACCCAAACCCAAACCCAAACCCAAACCCGAACTACACCCACGCCTCAAACGCTTCAACCTCAGCCTTAATCATCAACAGGTTTTTTTAGGATCAAAGGTTTTTTTATGAAAATTATGTTACCAACCCCAGTAATGGTCTATGTGATATGTTTGGGGTTGCTTAGAAACAAAATATAATCGGTTTTTTTAGTGTTTGGACAGAGGGTAAATGATTGTGATGTATGATTATGTAAGAGCAAACTAGTGAGTTTCAAAGTTGCTTAATCAAACTAATAATCTAATTCTGATTATTTTACCTCAGCAATACCAAACACTAGCACAATTGAAGGAGTCCTATAAGAAACTGTTGATTTGCTTATTGAAACTGATAAATTGCTCATAGGTTAAAACAACTAGCTTCATTCACAAAATCAAATAACCATGTTTGGATAAGCAATCCTAAATTCTTAAAAACTATATCAAACCAAAGCAATAATCAGATAAACAGATTCAATAAATAAATAAAGTAAATACTTTTACCTTTAGCATTATTATCCCCTGGAGACGAAAAATCCTCGATATCATCATCATCAACAACCACCGAACCCAAACCCGAACCCGAACAAAATTCCACGGTACTCTTACTATTACCCGAACCTGAACCCAGATCCACCGTACCAAAACTACACCCTCGCCTTAATCGCTTCTTGGCTGTACTACCTCATCACCATCATCTGAATCAACAACAGTAAGCGTCTCAATCTCAAACTCCTCATCATTATCATTACCATCAACAAGTGTCTTCACATCAGAAGCTAACAGAACAGCTTCCAAAACCCGGTTCGATGTATTATTCGGTGTGATTTGGGGTTCGAATGTATCGAAATCGAAACCTAAGGAGAATGAAGGTGCTTCAAAATCACCCATTATGCTTAATTGATTATTCGTATTGTGAACTGAAAGTGTTTAGGTTTTCATTAATGTGATTATACGATGGATTTGATTTATTACACAATAGACACAATGAAGTTATCAACGGTTACTCGTAAGTCCATACACCCATAACATAGAGAAACTAAGTCCATCTTTTCATTACTATTAGAGTTCAAAATAATGTAATTGGCTGCCAAACTCATCCTGATAAGAAATACAGAATCAGAAACTTTGTTTTTCTCTTTATGAAATGAATTTGAACCTACTAAAAAAGGCATTAGTGACCACTCTTAATATCTGATAATTACGTTTTGAAACGCCAAATAATCAGTTAATTTTAGTGTTTAGACGGATGTTACGTTAACTCGTTGATTTCATTTTTAGACAAAGTATTTCGAAGTTGCAGATTCACACTGATTCGGATTACGTTACCATTAAACTTCATTGATAATCAGCAATACCAAACATCCCCTAATCATCAAATGAAAACATCCCCAATGTAATAAACTTACAAAAATAAATCACCAAAATGAACAGTGTCATTTACCTCCTTTAGCATTATCATCATCATCAACCGAACCCAACTCCACTCTACTCTTACCCGAACCCGAACTACACCCGCGCCTTAACCGCTTCAACCTCCTCATTCTCATCATCATCATCAAAAAAGAATGCAAGTATTCTGTTGTCATTCTTTTTTTATGAGCAATTGATTCAAAAGAATGAACAAATTTATGGGAAGATGGTTCAAGGTTTGGGGAATCAAATACGGGTCGGGTTTGGGTTAACCCGATCGAGCACCATGATGCTGAGTTTGTTTGGATAATGATAAAGGTCCTTTAACTCTTTCCTTTTGTCTTATTTCTCACCCCTTTTATTTATTATACACACTTTTCCCTCTCTTGTTTATACTTTCAAATGTGAATAGCCCTTTATTTTTTTTATAAGAACAAACATGCAAACAAAAGTTCTCTGCCTTTAACTATTTTATTCCTTTGAATTAATAAGTGATATTTAAAGCTAAACAAGTTCTAGCTTCAAACATAGTATTAAAATCAAATTGTGTTAACATCTTAAATTATGAAGCCTTTAACTATACTTTTTACAATAGTACTTAGAGCGCAAGGCGCAACAACAAGGCTTAGTTCTTCATTTGGGTCTCACGGGTGCCACATCACCTTACATCATTTTCACAACTAATCCCCCACCCCTTACTAGGGCTGTCATTCGAGTTGGCCCGATCGGGTTCGGGTCTGGTTCGGGTCGGGTCAAGGTTAAAAAACATACCCGACCTTGTTTAGAACTCGGGTCAATTCGGGTTGACCCGATTGACCCGAATATGATTTTTTGAATAAATAGCTAACTATCTTATAATATTTATAGAATAAATCAAGACTTAAACAAGACTTGAATCTACAATCATTTTGTTTAGAAACATTCTCACACATGGGATTGTATTGATACACAAGCGATTTGGTAGGGTTAGAGGTTTAAAGTGACCGGTCCATTTTCTTTTCTATATTGTCATGCAAAAAGTTAAAATGAAAGATATATAGTCGGCAAAAGCATTATAACAGTATTGATATATAGGTTTATCTAAAGGTACAATGTAATTATCATACGGAGTAGTACTGTAACTTTACATAGGTTTGAACTTTGAGTACGTAAAAGTAATAAATATTACTTTGCAACCCAAAAGGTATAGATTAGTGATTTGCTTAATTTTAACGAAATAGCTCTTGTGTTTGATAGCAATCTTTTTGATTATCCGAAACAACTGATCGTTGTCGAAAGTTTGGCCTTTAGAGAAAAGTCATAACTGGATCATATCAAATTGAATCCCGAATTAATTAAAGTTACCCGTCAAAATAACCTATTTGTGAATATATATTACTTTCCACCTGAAATATAATGTTGTATTCCGGCCGTATTATAATGAATGCATAAGGCTGGTGGACTTCAATGATAAGATTTAGGGCTAATGGCCTTTAAATGTATCATAGTTGTCATGATTTTCTTTTATATGTATCAAACATTTTTTTTTTTTTTTTTTTTTTTTTTTTTTTTGCTATTATATGTACTAAACTTGCATTTATTATTTTTTTTCGTGTATTTTCTGACCATTTTGCCCCTCACAGATTAATAAAATAAAAGGCAAAATGGTCATAAATACACAAAAAAAAAAACGAAAAAGCAAGTTTATTACATAAAATAGCAAAAAAATTTGTTCAATACATATATATGAAAATCATGACAAGTATGATACATTATCAAGCCATTAGCCTTAAGATTTAATTATTGTATCAAACTTGACAAAAATGTGATGATATACATTCGAGAATGTGAAATTGTTCCTAACTTTAAACTTTAAATAGTTGAGAAATGGATATATTTTTTATTAATCTTCATGACTCATGAATATTAACAATTTTTCTAATATCACATGGTTTTGTTTACATGAAAAAGAATGACATGGTTTGAGCTTGTTCATTTTAAATACAAGTTCTTCTAATTCATTTTATTCGTTATGTTTGTTTGAGGTTGGTGAGTGAGATCATGTACACTGTGTTCCTGAGTTTTATTTTTGAAAGAAAAGAAAAGAAGTGTGAAGAAAACAAAATGAATTCGTGTTCCATAGTTTTTCTCAAAAGAGAAGAGAAAAGAAAAGGAGCGGAAATTTGGCTAAACTTCTTTCCAAAAGTGGGATGATTTGGAGAGAAGTTATTTTACGAAGCTTTTAATAAATTTAATTACTTAAATGACCTAATATAAAATATAACTTTTATATATAATAAATGGTATAATTGTAAAATCATTAGTTATCACTTCTTTTCTCTCTGAACTTGGGAACATGATATAAAAAATAAAAATTCATTCATTTTCTCTTCTTTTCTGCCCATTTTTAACTCTTCTCTTCTTTTCTTTCATTTAAAAAACTTGGGAACAGAGTGGTAATGATTAATCATATCTTGATATCTTCATTTTCAGAATTGAAAAGTTTGTCTTTTTAAGGAAATATACAAAGTGACGTGTGGTATAAGTTTTGAGTTAATTAATTATATCTTCATGTTCTTCGATCGGACCATTTTAGTCTTTCTAATTCGTTTAGGACTCACACTTCTATAAACTCCAAAACTGTCTTACAAGAAGACTTGACAATTTGACATATAATGACAACTTAAAACATGTTGTTATTTCTAATAATTGTAGGGATTGGGTTAGAAGTATTAGAGGTAGAGTAAATAAGGAGTTGGAGGATTGTTTAGGTGCATTGCAACATGTTGTTATTTCTAATAATTGTAGGGATCGTTGGAGGTGGTCGCTTGATGAAGATGGTGAGTTCACGGTCAAAGAATTGTCAAGAAAGATCGAGGAAAAGATTCTAGAGTCGGTTAATGGAGGTCAAGAAACGCTTTGGAATAAGTTGGTGCCTAAGAAAGTAAACATATTCGTGTGGAGGGCATTAAGAGGAAGACTACCGGTTCGCGTGGAGCTTGATAGAAGAGGAGTTGACTTGGATTCGGTTCTTTGTCCAAGTTGTAAAAACATTGTGGAAACGTGTTCTCATAGCTTGATCACTTGTGATTTGGCTATGGGTGTTTGGGACAAGATATTTAGATGGTGGAAGGTGGGGATTGTTAATGCTTTCTCTATTGATGAATTCTTCTCATCAAATGGAAATGTTAATGTCCCTATCTACTTTTCTAGTATTTGGCAAGCGGTTATTTGGACTACCGGGTACTACATATGGAAGGAAAGAAACGCTCGTGTGTTCGGTAACAAGTTTTCAAGCACTAACAAAATTGTTTAAGATATTCAACTAAAAAGCTATGAGTGGATTGTGCGAAGATCTAAAAAGTATAAAGAGATAGATTGGCAACAATGGTTATGGGACCCTACAAATAGTCGTGTTCACTAAATATTACTCGTATCTTCTGTTTCTGGGATTGGGTGTACTGATGCTGTATTAGAGATTCATGGCTGCAAGTTCTGATGTCTATATTTTGTCTAATTTGTGTCAGCTACAAGGTGTGATACAGTAATACAAGCGACAACCTCAAGTTTTGTGGTGGCTTCAGGGGATTGCACAATTGCAGTAACGGATTTAATGTTCACAGTAAGGTGACAGTGCTTGGTACTTCATTTTATTGTGCTAGTTTTGTTCCTTGCTGTTCTTCCTTGATTCTCAAGTGGGCCATCTCAAATGGTTTGTGGCTCTTGTCATGCGTGTTGGATGTATCTCGTCTGCAAGAAATATGGTCAAGTTTTTTTGTCTACAAGTGCCAGCTACAATATTTACTTAAAGGAATGCAAGTGGGTGACTCAAGATTTTTAAAGGTAGTTCTATTGTGCACTTAAATGGTATAGGTTCATGGGAGAAATAGTCCTTGTGGTCCTATATAATCATGTGACAGTGATTAGTCTTAGGAAGTCTTTTGTTTTGTACCTTGTTTCAAGTATCTATATGGGGCAGTGTAGTGTAGTTTTATGCAATGTTTCGGGATTTCTAAGGTCCTTTGTGTTTCTTGTTTGTTCTTTTGGGTCTCTACCTCAATTTAATTTGCTTGATTAATTGGGGTGAGATGCCATTTCTTTGTATCTTTGTTTTTTTTGTAGGTTCTATATATTTGTTGCCTTTCTAAAAAAAAAAAAAAAAAAAAAAAAAAAAAAAAAAAAAGTACATTCATATAGATGTATCGACTTACACGTGTTTGTAATAAATTTTGGATGGTATATTCAGAAAACGAGGATTCTGGAACTAATATCCATTATTAGTAAAACAGAGGCTTTGATGCTTGTTTTATTTCATCGGTTTGAAATTTTGGTATTAAAAACATTGTATATTTGTATATGGTAGTTTTACGAGGGATAATATGTTACTTGAATTAATTTGTCGGAAGATTTGGGTTTTGGTTTTTGAGATTTTGAAACCTTAATTTGTTGGTGTCGTGGTTTTAATTTGGGTGGTGGTGGGATGATAGTTTTTATGAGAAACCAGGGTGGAAATGAGCCGAGCCGCTCGTGAAAAGCTCGGCTGCTCGGGATCGGATTGGTAAAAAACTAGAACAAGTCGAGCCTAAACGAGCTCGAGCCTAAGTTTCAGCTCATTTATTAATCGAGCTTGAGTCCGAGCTTAGCATACAAAGTTCGATTGTGCTCGCGAGCCTGAACGACATTAGGATATTTTAAGTAATAAACGTATATAAACGTTATGCTTTTGTATTATAGGCAAGCTTACCTCGATAATAACTAGCTCAAAATAGATATATTACGAGCCGAGCTCAAGCCAAGCTTTAATTTTTCATTGTCAAATCGTATAAATGAGCCAAGCTCGAGCTTGTATAAAATGCCACGAGCCGAGCTCGGGCTTAAAAAATAAGACTTGAAACGAGCCGAGCTTTATAAAACTTAAACGAGCCAATCTCGAACTTTGACGGACTCGAGCTCGGCTCGGCTCGTTTCCACCCTACCCTCCAAAAATCATATACTTTCTCTGAGAAAATATATGATTTTGGGGGAGGGAGAATAAAGAGTAAATGGAAGAAGAGTAAGTGTTGGTGAAGATGTAGAGAAATTTGTGTTAGTTGTGTGGGACCTGATAAAAAGTTGAGTGGAAAGACAAATGATCATAATATACTTATGAGCAAGCCTTTTAACGGTTAAATTTAACGTCTGTTTGTTCAAAGAATCGTGAATGTTAAGGTTTCGAAGTTGGGGACTATGTAGGTCAGAAAAGAGTCAAATGACTAAACATGCAAGTCAACATAAGTCGGAAAGAACCATCCATGTAATTTACTCAAGATAAAATTTATCTATGCGGTGCAGTTAATCTCACCTCAATCACCACTTATTTACTTTGACTTCAACACGTATTATTAGAACGTGTAATTTTATGGAAGCTTTAGGTCAATAAAATTACATGTTGTAATAATTACAAAATTAGATATGTTAACTAATCTTAGTGGATTGATTAATGGATCTTCTACCAAGTAAAACTGATATTGCATTGACATTATAACTTCTTCCAAGACTACATGATTTGATGTCATAAATTTCCTAAAATGACAAGCCCTGAAAGTTGAGTAATTAAAAACTATTGTGTACACAACGAGAGCCTGCAAGTATAACTTCTAACAATTTTGACAAAGCTAACTTTGTAGTGAGCTACTTTCTCACGAGTCGTATTATTGGGCCGGTTTTTATCCGAAATCATGAACAATTGAAATCAAGCTCCATTTTGAACATATATATGGTGTGATGACTTGAACTAACACTATTTCTCATTGCATAAAATATATAACAAAAAGGCATTTATTTGTTTTAATGCATAAGTACAATGCTTTTAAAACATGTATTGAAAAAATATGAAATCCTTATTCCGTCTCACAAAAAAGTTCACCTTACTATTCATGTTTATCCAAGAAAAAATGTTCATTTTTTATATATGAATACGAGTAATATTTCTGACTATTTTTACATTTTTGTCATTCTAATTAAAACTATCATTAATTGGTCATTTCTAATTCTATGATAAATGTAAGGGTAAATTGACTTTTTATCAAATAAACTTGCATTAATTACACAAATTATAATTTGTACATTTTTTGTTTGTGAACAATATTTTCAAGATGAAGGAAGTAATGACTTTTAAATTGGGTAACTATAGAATTGCACCTAAATGATATTATCATCTAAAATGAATAACAACTCAAACTAACGTATAACAATCTTAAGGGCCCGTTTGGTTTGTAGATGGGTTTAGATTAGGATTTTGATTTGAATTTGGTTTAAAATTTGGATTTGAGATGAGAGAAATTATTATATTTAATTAAAAAAATTAATAATTGAATTTAATATTAAAAGAACAAAAACTTGTGGCTAATATATATTAAATGATTTTTAACTGTTATGAATGGTAAAAACCCACCGTGTGACATAGGGATGAAAATTTGGACCGACTATGGCGCGTGAAACTAAAGTCATAAAACCAAACAATGGATTTTGCAACTCTTTCAACCCAACCTCACCCAACCCCGCATACCAAACGGGCCTTAAATCATGCCAAATTAAGTTTTCAGTTGAAATTTAACTACTGTACAACAAACACACTAGTGGTTATAGCCTTATAGGGTGTAAGAAATGGGAAAAGAAATGATAAGTGATGGTTGGTTGAACATAATGCAATCATCCATTACCCGCAGGGGCGCAGCTTCTAAGGGGCCGGGGGGGGGGGGGGGGGGGGGGGCCGGCCGACCCCCCGAAATTATTTTTGCGATGTAGGGGTATATAGTTTTCGTGTAGAAAAATTTCGGCATTTTCGGTTTCGCCCCCCCCCCCCCCCCCCCCCCCAATTTAATTCGGTTTCGACCCCCCATAGTGTTAGGAAAAAAAAATTTAGATCCCGACCCGCCACTCGAAATTTTCAAACTTCGCCACTGATTACCCGTGGTTGGTTAATACATCATTCCTTACCAATTTAAGGGTAATCAAAATTCATTCACTTTTTTTTCCTTCAACTACCAATAACTTCTTTATTGTCCCTTCTTTTTCTAATTATCTTTTTTAATTTTATTACTTTCACTTAATTTCTCTTTTCCAATCACCTTTCTATTTATCCGTTCTTCAATTTCTTGATTTGCGTTGAATGACATAATCAAAACCAATACTATTTTGTTTTCTTTCGTTGTGCTTTGGTTTCTCTATTTTTTCCATAGGTAAAAGATTAAATCTTACTATAAACATATAGTCTTGTGATTTTTTGTTGTTTAGCACTAACTTGTTGCTAATTGATCTTAATCATTGTTGTTGATTTTGACACTGAATCATCAAGAAACAAACAATAGTTTATTACCAGACATTTCAACCAAGCAATATCAAAAATAATGGAATAGCCATTGCATTCCTTTGCATTATCATTATCATTATCATTATCTTTCTCATTCCTTTAATCGAACCAAGTCCCCTAATTAAAGGGTAAAATGCAAAAATGGTCCCTAAACTATCACGAAATCACAAATATGGGACCGAGACAAAAAGGCACGCAAATTTGCCACTAACATTTCGTAAAAGTGCAAAAAAGCCACTGAGACACACTGTTCACTAACTTCCGTTAGTTTTCCTCGTTAAATGCAGTGAAATGACTAATATACCCTCGTCTTCTTTCACATTTGAATTTCTTTTTAATTTGAATTTAACTTTAATATAAAACTAGACGAGTACCCGTGAAAAGCAACGGGATTTTATAGCGACAAATAGTTTATTGATAAAAAAAAGTTTATAGGTTATAAACGAAAAATAATAAAAGTTTGAAGATTTGGGAATTAAACATAATGTTTTGAAACCCGGTTCGACCAGGGTGGTTCAACCGGTTGAACCATTCCGGTCGAAAAATGGGTCGATTTAAACCGGGTCAACTTGCTAGGTTGGGTCGAAAACGGGTCAAATTAAACTGGGTCAACCCGCCAGGTTTGAAGCGTCCCGGGTCAACCCGGTTTGTGTTTTAATTGGCTATATTCAATTTGGTAGATATGTTTTTAATTGGTTGTACAATGTGAATAAATCATTGTACTTTCTTAAATAATGGATAATGTTTTAAAACCCGGTTCGACCCGGTTGGTTCAACCGTTCAGGTCGAAAAATGGGTCGAGTTAAACCGGGTCAACTTGCTAGGTTGAGTCGAAAAAGGGTCAAATTAGACTGGGTCAACCCGCCGGGTTTGAAGCGTCCCGGGTCAACCCGATTTGTGTTTGATTGGTTGTATTTAATTTGGTAGATATGCTTTAATTTGGTTGTACAATGTGAATAAATAATTGTACTTCTAAGTATTGGGATGATTTAATAAGAGTATTAATTACATTTCACTTTCTCTCTCATTTGACCATTGTTGAATACTTAACATTTCCCTTGAAAACTCAACATTTCACTTTTGACTATTTTTCCATTATAGATAGTATAGATCAAGAACATCAAGAACAAAACCTAGACATTCAAATCAAAACCCAGATCAAACAATATGAAATGAAGAACATCAAGAACAAAAACCCACACATTCAAATCAAGAACATCCTAAAATTAAGAAACTTATATAAGCACACAAATTCTAAAATAAGCCTAAAAAATTTAGCTTATGTTTTCATAAGCCCAAAACATACAAGCTAATAAATAAGCTTAGACAAACACCCCTTAAACCAAATCCACATCCTCCCGGAAACTATTCCCCTTCCCGCTCACCAAAATTTCTCACTTTCAAACCACATATAATAAATAAAGCCCAAAATATAAATCCAAGAATAGGGTTTTACATGGCAATGGTGGGACCATGTAATAGTTCATTTAGTCAAACACTAATTTAATCTAATCATCTTTTTTATATGTTTATGTTATTGTAAGTTGTAACACTTGCATTTATCAATTTGGTATCAATTAATTAAAGTAATTTACCTTTTTATTAGTTTTAATTGAATGTGGGTATTTGAACAAGTTTATTGAATCATGGTTGTTATTTAATGGTATTTAAGGTTTCTGCATATTATTCTTAGTGTTTTTTTTATTTAGTTTAAAGTTAGAAAATAGTATATGTAAATGATAAGTTCTGAAAGCGATATATTTTTGCTGGGTGAAAGCTGAAAACACATAACATACTTATTCAAAACAACAATGTACGCAAGGAATTTTCAAAATTATCATTGTACGCAAGTTATTTCAAATTTCGTACAATGTACGCAATATGACCTGGAACCAGCAGGTTACCAGGTTTCAAACTTTGAAAATTGACAGGGTTGGTCCCTGTGGTTTACGTTGACTTGCACCGGTCATCCACTAACTTTTTATCACTTAGTTAGAAAATTACACGTTTGGTCCTTGAATATTTATAGGCATCTCATGCACAGTCCATCACAAAAAAAAATTCCAAAAAAAATATTTTTTTTAAAATATAGAAATTTGTTTTAAAAAAATTACAAATTAAAAAAATTATATAAAAATTAAAAAAAATAGAAAATAAAAAAAATCAAAAATTTTTATTGAAAAAAAAATCAAAATTTTTTTAAAAAAATATTAGAAAATAAAAAAAGAATAATTTTTTTTTAAAAAAATAATTTTTTAAAATTAAAAAAAATATATAGAAAATAAAAAATTTCGAAAAAATTTAAAAAAAATAAAATAAAATAAAAAAATCTTTTTTTGAAAAAAAATTTTTTTTTAAATAATATTTCGAAAAAAATTAAAAAATTAAAAAATAATTTTTTAAAATAAAAAAAAGTATAGAAAATTAAAAATTTCAAAAAAATTAAAAAAAAATTCAAAAATTCAAATTTTTTTTTAAAAAATATTTCTATTTTTTTTGAATTCAAAAATTTTTTTTAAATAATATTTTTAAAATTTTAAAAAAATATATAGAAAAATATTCGACATATATATATTTACAAAAAAAAAATTTAATATTTTTTTAAAAACAATTTTTTTTTCAATTTTTTTCGAAATTTCTTATTTTCTATATTTTTTTTTAATTTTAAAAAATTTTTGAATTTTTTATTTTTTTGAAAAAAAATATTTTCAAAATTTTTTTTTAAAATTTTTTCGAAATTTATTATTTTCTATGTATATTTTTTAATTTTAAAAAATTATTTTTTTAATTTTTTTATTCTTTTTTATTTTTTAATATTTTCTAAATTTTTTTAAAAAAAAATTTGATTTTTTTTCAATAAAAATTTTTGATTTTTTTTATTTTCTATTTTTTTTTTATTTTATATAATTCTTTTTAAAAAAATTTCTATATTTTTCTTTAAAATGTTTTTTTTGGAATTTTTTTTGTGATGGACTATGCATGAAATGCCTATAAATATTCAAAGACCAAACGTGTAATTTTCTAACTAAGTGATGAAAAGTCAATAGATGACCGATGCAAGTCAATGCAAACCACAGGGACCAACCCTGTCAATTTTCAAAGTTTGAAACCTGGTAACCTGCTGGTTCCAGGTCATATTGCGTACATTGTACGAAATTTGAAAATAACTTGTGTACAATGATAATTTTGAAAGTTCCTTGCGTACATCGTGTGTTTTGAATAAGTATGTTACGTGTTTTCAGCTTTCACCCTATTTTTGCTCGGCTTAGTAACTTTGGTTTTTATTTTTTTTAATTAATTTCGACAAATTTGTGAGTAAACCCCTAGCCTCTAGTTGATGAATTTTGGTGTTGTTGTACATGTAATTTGTAGGTGCAGTGTAATGTGTTAGCGTATTTTGTTCTTTTATAAGACACAATGGTTTTTTACTTGATGTTTTTTTGTGTTTTTGACTTATATAGCCCTTTGTTCATGTGTTGTGATTAATTAAAGTGAATACGGGAGCAAGTGAGAAAAAAGTGATTATCTGTATTATCTCAATATATTGAAGTATAAAAAGGGTGTTGCCGCTTTACATTAACTGAAATCAGAAACGTTTTGGAGGTGCCCGATATTGCGTTTGAATACAGATTATGATGCGTTTGCAAAAAGCCCATCTTAGCAGGCTATAAAAAAAGAGTAGAATGTATTGTTGGGATGACTTGATGTGATGTTCTTGATTTGAATGTGTGGGTTTTTGTTCTTGATGTTCTTGATTTTGTATTGTTGGATCTGGGTTTTGATTTGAATGTCTGGGTTTTGTTCTTGATGTTCTTGATTTTATATTAAAGTTAAATCTATACTATTTATAATGGAAAAATGGTCAAAGGTGAAAAGTGAAAAAGTGTAATAGTCAATATTGTGGAATGTTGAAAAATGTATATAAGGAAATATTAAAATGCATTTAATACTCTTATTAAAACACCTTATTAATTAAAAGTACAATGATTTATTCACATTGTACAACCAATTAAAAATATATATACTAAATTAAATACACCAATTAAAACACAAACCGGGTTGACCCGGGACGCTTCAAACATGGCGGGTTGTCCCGGTTTAATTTGACCAATTTTCAACCCAACCTAGCAAGTTAACCCAATTTAAATCGACCCATTTTTCGACCGGAACTGTAACAATTCACATTTTCAGGTTAATTACTATTCCCGAAAATTTCACTATTCATTTTTACTATTCACTTTTGTTATTCATTTTCCCCGAATTTGATTTTTATTTCATATTCTCGTGTGATAAATCATTTCCATGGCAAATTAAAAGTTTGACACTCATCAGATCATTTTCGCGAAAGTTATTAAGGAAATACACGTTTTAGGGTAAAACGTCATTTAAAAATTCTATGCACAACGAAACTCGACCGTGTTAATTTTCCCCGCATCAGAAAAATGTTTGATACACTCATGATTTATTTGAGAATTAATCATGACTGAGAAAAATGTGACCAAATAAACCTCGGCCGTGAGAAACAGGAATTTTCGTTTTTAAGCACTTTTACTTAGCCGTAACCTTAGCCTATACCTGCACCGCATTTCTAATACGATTTGAGTTTTCACATTTTTGGAATAAGTCAACATATTTTCCCTCCTCCTTTGACCAAAAATCATTCCTTGATTTTATAAATCATTCCTTGATTTTTAGGCTTACGGTTTTATGTCTTAAAGACATTAAATACCAACCGACACTAGACTGAGCCCAGTCTAGACATTATAAGTCATTTTAAATCATTATTATCACATTAGAAAAGTAACATTTTACTTTTCTCAATTTTACACAATATTCGTACGTTTTACGTATTACGCGTTTTAGACCCGTATTTCCAGTTTTAGCAGGGTTTTAGCACCCCAATAGAACCTACCACTCATTTTATATTTTATTATGGAGTATATTGACATGTTTAATCATTCTTTCAAGTTTCAAATTTTTACGATACCCGATTTTACGTATTATTGCTTAATCATTTACGGTCAGCATTTTACGGAGTCAAAACTAACCATATAACTAGGATAATACCATCCAAAGACCAAGTCTTCCTCCCTAAGTTTTGTAAACAGCCTATAGGGGGGGTCACCCTTGTGTGGCTTGATCTTAACCATTGATCCATTAGATGTCAACATGTGTAAAACTTGGCCACCAAGTTTTAGGAAAATATCCTAAACTTGCACCTCTTTAAGGAAACTTCCTAGTTACTTTCCTAACCTCCTCAAGCTCCTATAAAAGCCCCCTCCTCTCCTCTTCTTTTTACGTCACACATAACACTCACAAACACCATCTCCTTAGCTAATTCACTCCAAGTTTCATCCAAGATTCAAGTGCTACAACAACATAGAAACACTAGTTTAGTTTTGATTCATCAAAACTACTTCCAAACCCTTATAAACTTTGGTGATTCTCTTGAGTTTGAATCCACTCAAGTCACCTCAACTTTCATCATCTCTCTTTCAAGAATACAAGAGTAGAAAGATTGCATGAAGTGAAGTAGGGTGAAGCTAAAGTCTATCAAAGTCCTTACCTTACATGTTAACTTCCTTTCTTAATTGAAAGCCAAAAGTTGTAAGCAAACTCTAATACACTTCCTTGCTTAAATATCATATTCATGCTATTTACATATCATTCATGCTATATTATGTCTTGTGATCATGTCCATGATGTATAAAAATGGGTAAAACAAGTTATTGTAAATGATTGTTAACTTATGATAAGTAAACAAGTAAACTAGTAACTTTCTTGGAGAACCACGACCAAAATAGTACAACTATGATATTGGACACTTACTTAATATTAAAGAGGACTTAACAAGGAAAACATAGCAATTTGAATCACCTAAAACGAGTACACGAGTCAAAAGTTATGACCATTTGAAGTTACCAAAACTTTGCGGCAAAACTGCCTAAATAGTTTCTGTGACAGAACATAAAACACGCAAAAAGAGGCCCTTCTGGTCCGTTTCATGAAAAAGTTAAAGCACGAAAGTTGTCCGGAATCACGTTTTCTTCAAAAACTCAGGAGCACGTCTCCAGAAAACCAATAACGAATGAGATTTTTCTCAGTTTATTAACAACTATTTTACATATATATGTCACTATATAATGGTTATGGTTTATAAAGACCAAGATGTCTTATGACCTAGATTCAAGACCACAACCATGGCTAGAGCCAAGGTTGAGTCTCAAGACCATGGAACAATGACCAAAGGTCATGGCAAGACCATGACTAAATGACCATATAAACTTACTTAGGCGAAAACATGAACCAAAGAGTTGGCGATAACTTAAACATACAATTTAGATCTACTTCATTTAAAAGAACCATGAGATATTACAAGAAATTGTCATACAAGTTATAAGAAACTTACCCTAATAACAATCTTCATGTAAAGATAAACTTTCCTAAGTTTATTCAAAAATTGGACATGTAACTTTTCGGATCAAAACTTATATATATATATATATATATATATATATATATATATATATATATATATATATATATATATATATATATATATATATATATATATATATATATTTTATCAACTACTACATTAGTAGGGAGCCTCATGTGAAGAGTTCATTATGTAAGCCGTCGAGATGAGTTGTGGATTTACGAATTAAAGTGTCCTGGCTCCTCGAACGTTTACTAACATGACTTCTGAATTATGTCGGCCCGAACGGTAGTAAACGATATATAAACTATACATGTTTCATGAACCATTTCTTTTCAAAGACTTACACTACACTTTGTACCACATCATGGACTAAATGCAAGACATATATATAGGCACTTCTTCACATTCTTTACTCCAATCCTAAGTCGCGACATTCTATTATAGGTTGCTCGTAGAAACCTTCACGATCCAACCATTACCTTCACTACTTGCTATCTTACTTAAGGTGAGTTCGTAGCCCCACTTTCTATTGTTTAACTATTTTACAAACCCATGGGGGGGATACATGCTATTATTTTTCTACTCGAACACAATGCTTTCTACTGTATGCTACCCGACTATGTTTATTGTCACTAAGTAACGATTGCCATGTTCGAACTCCCTATATCATGAACCATTAGTCACTAGCTATAGTGAGCGCGAATATTGTGAATAGATCTATTGGGATTGACGAATCCCATTTGTGTTGAACAACTACGAGTTCAAACAAATGCACTATATTTGATAGTTTGAGGTATAATGGCAATATTACCTTGGTAGGGCTTCTACAATGCCAATTTTTGGTTCGATGTTAATGCTTTGGTTGCATGAGCTTAGTGAAATAATAACGACTTTTGTTTTCTAACTATGAATATGTGATTAATTACCTCACATTACGATTATTGTGTTCAACAATTTAACTACAAACTCTACGAATTCCACTCAACCATTGTGTTGACTGTTTTAAGCATGTATTTCAGGTCCATAATGAACGAGGCTGACACGGAGGAGCACGGATATTCAAGAGGGCTATAAATTTTATTATCATTCAAAAACTCATTTAATGTAAATTGTAAACATGGAACCATCTGGGACCTCATTTTGTAATTTCTGATATTTATATAATTTGAATGATAAATCTTTTAAAACGACTCAACTAGAGTTCGTTTTCTAATATTATGACTGTTGTGCCGTCGAGTAACACCCAAGTTGAATTCCGCTGCATCATGAATTGGGGGTGTTACAGGAACGGTTCAACCGGTTGAACCACCCGGGTCGAACCGAGTTTGAAAACATCATCCATTGCTTAAAAGTACAATGATTTATTCACATTGTACAACTAATTAAAAACATATCTATCAAATTAAATACAACCAATTAAAACAAAAACCGGGTTGACCCAGGACGCTTCAAACCCGGACGGGTTGACCCAGTTTAATTTGCCCCGTTTTCGACCCAACCTAGCAAGTTGACCCGGTTTAAATCGACCCATTTTTCAACCGGAACGGTTCATCTGGTTGAACCACCCGGGTCGAACCGAGTTTCAAAACATTATGTTAAATTCCCAAATCTTCAAACTTTTTTTCATTTATAACCTATAAACTTTTTTTATCAATAAACTATCTTTCGCTATAAAATCCCGTTGCTATGCACGGGTACTCGTCTAGTATAAATTAAAAAGAAATTCAAATGGGGAAGAAGACGAGAGTATATTAGTCATTTCACTGCACTTAACTAGAAAAACTAACGGAAGTTAGTGAACAGTGCGTCTCAGTGGCTTTTTTGCACTTTTACGAAACGTTAGTGGCAAATTTGCGTGTCTTTTTGTACCGGTCCCATATTTTCGATTTTGTGATAGTTTAAGGATCATTTTTACATTTTACCCCTAATTAAACTACTCACCTTGCTCGAGGACTATTTTTAAACTTTAATGGGGCCAATATTTTAACTATCATCTCCTAATTCCTACACCAATATAGTTGCCTTACAGAATTCATTGACTTTTGCAATAAAGAAATATCTTGGAGAATTCCTAGCTAGTAGCTAGTCGGGTTAGAAATTTGTATTGACAAAAGAAATTTCATGGAAACTCCAAGGTCCAAAATTCTATGATGATTTAAGAAATACCTTAGCAACATACACCTAGTTACGTAAAATGTTCTCTCACTTCAATATAAAAATAAGTATCCTTCTGAAAAACAAGTGAAAGGACTGCATATGCAAATTCCAACTATTCTAATAACTCCATGGTTAAAAGTGTGAAAAATCGAACTGTAACAATATAGATATTACGAGTAGCAATTTAGTACGGGTCATCTTGTTGACCCAGCTTTGACCAAGATAAGATCTGAGTCCATTAACGACAATATGAAGCCCAATTTTCTAACGAAATCGAGATGATAGTTAACCAAATTGTAAGCTACATGTTCAACATTATTAATAACTCTCAGATATGTGCATTAATACAGGTCAACTATAATAGATGAAGGTCAATACTTTGACTCAAAAAGTCAAATGGCTTTGATTTTGATAAGATCAACCCACTGTTTTCAATACCTTTATTTATGAATTTAAAAAACATGATCTCAAACATTCAATTAAACTCCCACAATTTTCACTAAGATCAGAGTTAGATTTTCTTAAAAAGTCATTTATATGGAATTAACAAATATCCTACTTAAAGATCAAATCTGTTCAAAAAAGTAGCCCAACTTTTGAATAAGCTTTTCTTAAATATAGCTTGGCTGTAACAAACATCGATACACCCCGCCAGATTACCACTAAACATGAATGCAATTTTCATGTGGTACTACACCGAAAGAAGTAATGTCCTTTTCTTTAACAACAAAGAAATAGATTTATTAAAACTAGCTAGGAGATACCAAAAAACAAAAACAAAACCTGACAAATTAACAGCAAAGTGCCAATAAAACAAGGAAATGGCTAAACAAACGAACTTTCAAAATTTACAGAAAACAAGAAACCAAAACTTGTTTACAAATCAACAGCAAAGTGCTAAGATATGGAGCAAAAACAGAAATGAGGGCGTGCACATTTAAATAGATGAAATATCACAAATTCATTATAAGTAAGCAAATCCCGGCACCTGTATCCATGCCTTTGAGACCAAACTGATATGAACATTCCACAGTAATGTCGTTTTATTTGATAAGTTCATGTTCATCTCGTGTTCCCAGCTTCAAACTATATATGTCCAAACATGGATTTTCTCAAATCATTCTTTGATGATAACGTCTTATTCCTGGAACATTTTAAGTAGCTTCTGTCATTGACTTGAAGAAATAAAAAAATAAAAAAATAATAATAAATTAAAAAAACATAAAAAAATAAATAAAAAACAGAAAAACTCGGTGAATTTGATGAAAGTCAATAGTTTGACTCAAAAGTCAATTATTTTAATGGTTCACCATTTTGATCCAATGTAGAAGATTTTTTTGTAAAACAAAACTGAATATGATTGTAACATGATTATCTCCAACATCATGTAAAATCCAATCCTTTTCATCATGATCACCGTTGACTTTCTGAATAAGTCAACTGTGTTATCTGAACAACATGAGTTAACTTATCTAACTATAAAAATTTAGACAGCTTATAAAAAGTAGTTAACTTTACTCAATACACTTCTAAAGTTAATAACTATACCTTGATTTAACTGTATACATTGGAGACTTGAATCATCAGTCCCGCCTCCTTGTACTTTGATTTAAAGGCCTGAGTAATGGCAAGGATTGATTAAGCCAAGACAAAACCTTTTAGTCTGAAGGTATTTGATAAGCAGATGATTATCAAGTAAAACTGTTTATTGACTACTTTGACCTTTTAAAGTACTCGACCTGCGGTACCAAATTATTGTTCTTACATGAAGGTATTTGAAAAGTTTTCAGAAAGATAAATGAAAAATGGAAGTTCAAACAAGACTAAACCACCTATTTAAGTTCAAATAAGATGAATTGGTTCACAAATGAATAAAAAGTATTCTGTTCGGAAATTAATCACCTTTGTGTGCTGATTTTGCTTCCCAGTCAGCGGCCTCCTGACTGAAAGAATTTAAAAAGCATAAGTCATACGAGTAACACATATACTAAGTTCTAATTCTAATAATAATAATAATAATTAAAAAAAAAAAAAAAAGTACCACACGATTGAAGCTGCCATGCAAAATCAAACTGGTTTCTCTAAATGATTGGCTGAGGAATGGTAAGAGGTGTAGGCGAAAGATATGTATGTTGATGTTGGGAATACTGTTCTAAAACCATACGACAGAAGCTGCCATGTAAAGCCATTGATACGCAGACGTTTCAACTGAAAAATACTCTGTGGAAGATGACTTATGCCCGTACCTTCTATATTTAACTCTTCTAACTGTTTTAAACTTCCAATTTCCTCAGGCAACTTTTCAACTAGAAAACAGTAGGGGAGATGGAAATATTTCAGACTCTTCATCTGACAGATGCTGTTTGGAATATCTCGTAAAACTATACACTCTGTTAGGTCTAGTTCCTCTAGACACTGTAATCGGCCAAGATCCTCCGGTAACTTCTCAAGAAGCCAAGAAGATTTGATTTTGAAAGATTCGAGATGTTTCAACTTACAAAGGCTATCTGGAAGACGGATTATGCCTGTACCTTCTATGTTTAACTCTTTCAAACTTTCTAAGCATCCAATATCCTCAGGCAATTCAACAACTCGAATACAACCGCGGAGACTTAACTTGTTTATACATTTCATCTTACAAATGCTGTTTGGAATATCTTGTAAAAGTTTACAGTCGGTTAAGATTAGCTTCTCTAAAGATTCTAATATGCCAATATCCTCCGGTAACTTCTCAAGAAGCCAACAAGATTTGATTTTGAAAGATTTGAGATGTTTCAACTTACAAATGCTGTTTGGAACTTCTTGTAAAAGTTTACAGTCGGTTAAGATTAGCTTCTCTAAAGATTCTAATCTGCCAATATCCTCCGGTAACTTCTCAAGAAGCCAACAAGATTTGATTTTGAAAGATTTGAGATGTTTCAACTTACAAATGCTGTTTGGAATTTCTTGTAAAAGTTTACAGTCGGTTAAGATTAGCTTCTCTAAAGATTCTAATCTGACAATATCCTCCGGTAACTTCTCAAGAAGCCAACAAGATTTGATTTTGAAAGATTTGAGATGTTTCAACTTACAAATGCTATCTGGAAGATATTTAATATCTGTTGATGAAAAAGTTAGCTCCTCTAGACATTCTAACTGGTCAAGGTCCCGGGGTACTTCTGGAATACTGCCTTCAAGTGTAAGCTTTGTTAAACATTGTAATCCACAAATGCTTCTTGAAAAACTCTCAACATTTCCAAACGATGAATTTGGATCTTCTTTATAATAACATTTAAACCGAAACTTTGAAAAACTATTGTCGGGGTGCAGTAGGCAAACATCTGTGGGTTCTGCAATCAGATGTAACTCAGGTAAAGAACCAGCCTCAGCTGGTTGAGACTCTTTGTCAAACACAAAAGACTTAAACCTCCCACAACCACGTAAGTCTAAGAAAACAAGCTTTTTCAGATATCCAACCGGAGCATTAATTTCTACCAAATCATAACAATTTTCAAGATTTAACCTTTTGAGATTTGGAGTCAGCCGAAGGTCAAGGGTCCTCAACTTTGAATGACTGAGGTAGAGCTCTTGGAGCTTTAGACTTTCAACAGGCATTTGAAGTTCCACCAAATCAATACAGCCTTTGAGTCTTAGCCTCTCAAGATTCGGAGTGTTCCCGAGGTGAAGGGTCTTCAACTTTGAATGACTGAGGTAGAGCTCTTGGAGCTTTAGATCAGGAACTTTAAGTTCCACCAAGTCATTACAGCCTTCGAGTATTAGCGTCTTAAGATTCGGAGTATTCCCGAGGTGAAGGTTTTTCAACTTTGAATATCTGAGATTGACCTCTTCGAGCTTTGGACTTTCAGCAGGCATCTGAAGGTATACCAAACCATAACAGCCATTGAGTATTAGCTTCTTAAGATTCGAAGAATGAGCAGGTATATGAAGCTCTTTGAAATCATGACCGTCTTCAATAGTCAACTGCTCAAGATTTGGAGCCAACCTAAGGTCAAAGGTCCTCAACCTTGACCAACCGATTGAGAGGAACTTGAGCTTATAAAGAACCTAACATAAGTAGAAAAAGCAATTAATATAGGTTCAATGACAAACCAATAGATAAATAGGATCATAATGAAACATGAAAAACAACAAATTAATTCTACCTTTTCTTCTCCATCTTCCCAAAGTTGAACAATCTTGCTGTCATACAATACAAGTTGAACAAGATATTTTCCTTGAAATGTATTCGGTAAACTCGAAAAAGGAAATCCAAACCATCTCATAAATCGTAAGGAACTTGGAAGGTATTCGCTAACTTTATCAAATTCCGGAACAATATTGCTATTTCCGAGATCTATGTAAATAAATCTAAGATCCTTCATTTTTGCTAGACCTTTTACTGCAATTTCAGCACTGAAACCCTCCGGTGAATTAAAGTACAGACATTTAGTTGCTTGGGTACCCTGAAATCGAAAAAATAAAAACCCATTAATTTTTGTCGGAACCCTAAATTTCAAAACGCCCAAAATCACTCATCAAATTGAGAGTAAATGAAGATGATATAAAGCGAATTGAATGATATTTCAATTCGACTTAATGAATTTTTGAATATGATTATTAGAGAGAGAAAGTCAATTTGGGGAAAACTTTTTAGAAACACAAACAAAGTTGAGTCAAAGGATGTAGCGCGCAGTTTGTATTTTCTCTGATTTCTTTTTGTGTTTTTTTTTCTCAATTTATTTATTTATTTTTTTTTTCTTTTCTTTATTCATCTCTTTTTCAATAAAACATACTTATATTGTCTATGTTTTCATATTTATTTCTCTCATTACACGAATAATTTTTACATAAACGTAAGAAAGAAACAAGGTGCTTAATTGTAAATATTTAAATCTTACAACAAACTTTACATAACAAAACAACTAACCCAACATTTCATTTAAACAAAATTAAGCGACTGTATCATTCAAACGGTTCAAGCACACGATCGCCACCCATTACCGATAGAAACGAGACCGGCTAATGGGTCGTCAAAGAGGAATTGAAACCTAGCATTGTGCTTAAAATGTAAGTGATACGTCTAGTACAATTGAATCAGAGAAGACTGATGGTTTGGGTGACAAATTAGTAAAATTCCATTCGTATAGTGACAAAAAAGTGTGGTGTATTAATAATAAATTTACAAAGAAGTGAAGAAAAAAAATTAAGACATAGAAATAAATGTAAAGAATTAAAAACGAAAAATAGAAAGAGAAAGAAACATTTTGTGAGATGAAAAGATGTGAGAAAATGGATTTTTTTTTTTTTTTTTTTTTTTTTTTTTTTTAACGTAAACAAGCATACATTGGAACTCAAACACACAATTTTCTCACTTTTCAAAAACTAGCATGGTGTGAGAAAAAACTCGAGAATTGTTAGTTGTGTGTTTTTTATATAAAATTTGACAACTTTTATTTTATACTATAATATAATACCTAAAAAGACAATAATATCCTTTTATTAAACGGTCAAACATAGTCAATGGATTTGGAATTTTGGACCGAAACTGCAACGGATTTTTCATTTTAGACCAAACACGAAACTTCTCAAACTATTGGAACAAAAATGAAATACCCCGTCAAACCAAAGAGACAAAAAATGTAGTTAATTCTCAATTTTATTAAATCATAAGTTGATTCTTACCGAGCCAGTAGTCAATATATCTTCAATTTCCTCCTCAATCCACAATCGGCTATGTTTGTTAGGTTCGTCGGGGTGCTCACGGCGAACAATATTCTTACCCATTTCTTCTAAATGGTCATGCATCCCCAATTCCTCAGCTTCATTATAACTTATAAGAGATTTCTGCTCAAGAACTCTCAAACCATATATAGCACGAAATCCACGGCTTTCAAGCGCTCTAATTGCATCTTCTTTGTCCCAACCTTTTAGTATGCATGCAACATCTAAGAATATTTCTTTGCATTCATCATCTTCTAGACCATCAAAGCTTATTTCCAATCTTTTCATAGTTGCCGTTAATGGAATTGTTTTTAGTCTTTCTATGGCATCTATCCAATAAGGCTCACTTTGACCAGAAAGAAATGAACCCAAAACTTTGATCGTTAAGGGAAGACCATGAGCATATTGTACAACTTGTCCTGATAACTCTTCGTACCCTCGAGTTGGAATCTCTGTTTGAAATGCATACCTACTAAAGAGGCAAATTGCTTCCGTAGATGATAACAGATTGACGTCATGAACAAAGTTCACTCGGTGGGCTAACAACACTTGCTCATCTCTTGTGGTAATGATGATTCTACTTCCCGATTTAAACCAATCAGGCTCGCCTGCTAACGCCTCAAGCTGGTCTATACGATCAACATCATCTAAAACAACAAGTGTCTTTCTACCACTCATTATGTCTTTCAACATGTTTTTCCCGTCATGAACACTACTAACTATGATGTCTTGTTTATTTAACACATCTTTTAATATCCGTTTTTGAAGCTTCTTTAAACCGGACAAAGAAGGATTTGAAACTTCCCTTACATTGTCAACAAAGCTTTTTCCTTCGAAATGATTAGAAATTTTATCATAAACGGCTCTCGCTAAAGTTGTCTTCCCCCCACCTCCTATCCCCTTGATCCCGATCATGCGCACATCTTCAGTACCAATCTCTAAAGATGAAAGAATACCACTGATTCGGGTCTCCATACCCACTAACTTTCCATCAGCATTCGAAAGAGTGGAATATTTCTTTTTGAAAATAATATCAACAATTATTTTGATCAATTCAGATTCATTCCTGTATCATTAAAGATTATATTATTAGCTTGCTCAAAGCGCACATAAACAGTAGGATTTATAACATAAAAGGATATCATTATAAAAACTGAATGAGATTGAATTACCCGTTAGCTGTGGTCTTTAACTCCCACCCAGCCAGATTTGATGCTTCTTCCATAGCCTCTCTCCATTTTCCAGCAGCCTCCTTCTTTTCGTGTTCGGCAAATGCTTCTTTAACTGCCCCACTTTGTTTGCGGACTTCAGTGGGCTCCACATCAAAAAAGACAGGATAAACATTCTGCTCTGTCGTCTTCTTACATTCCATAATCTGCACAAGCTCATTTAGGCACCAAGATGAAGATGCATATGTCTTTGAGAAAACAATGATGAAAAATCTTGACTCTTCAATGGATTTGAGGAGTTGATCGTTGATTGTTTTTCCTTGCTCGATTTCCTTATCATCCTTGTATGTTATAATGCCTTTTTGCGTCAGCGCTTGATAAAGATGGCCAACGAAATTGTTACGGGTGTCCTCACCCCTAAAACTCAGAAACACGTCATACTTGAAGCTCTTATGAATGGATGAAGATGAAGTAGAAGCCATTGGAAGTAGGGCTCAAGCTAGCTATTGAAAGAGTTTATGTGAAAAAGTTCTAACAGCAGTGATTTGTTTGTTTGGAAGAAAAATTACTGGAATGGACTAGAGAAACAAAAGCCAATGAAAAAGATAGATAAATATTCGTTATTGATCGAACTTTATGATGAAGTGTTTGGTAATTATATATTTTTGTTTCACAAGAAAAATGATTAGTTATGATAATTTCTTTTTCTCAAAATATTGTTCCAAAATCGTTCATTTTTTGAGGCTATATTGTTTGTGATAGTTACGCAAGAATGATGTTTATATATACTTTAAAGAGCAAATCAAGTATCATGCATAGTGGAAAACTTAATCACTCGTTTTTCAAAACCTTTTGCAAAAAAACACATTGTTTGAGCACATATAAAAGGACTGATTTCGTTTGTTTTGCATTTTTATTTCCATGCTTGGTGCTTGGGTCTATAACTATAGCAGAACCAGATACTCAGATAGCAATGTGAACAAGATATGTTCATTATAGAGAACCAGATACTCAGATAGCAATGTGAATAAGATATGTTCGTTTGAAAACATTGGAATGTGGTGGGGACAACAAATGACACCTTTTGCTAAAGGAAATTACAAAGGAAAAAACCATATGAAAAGATGATTAAGCTAGATTCCTTCATGAGTGTGGCACATATCAAAATCACACGCAATTCTCATTTGTAGATATATTTCATATGAACTTTACACATCACATGCATGCCTTTGATTTACAAAATTCGATCAAATAACTTTATGTACTACAATCATGAAAGTAATTCTTTTTAGATATAAAGATAAAGGGATTATTGTTTGTAAATGTAAGTTGTCTATGTATCTTTTAATTTTTTTAAACAATGCGAACAATTTACTAATTCTACTACTATATGCGTTAATTTAACAGTTGTTTAGAGTTATTTACATAAATCGTCCTTGTGGTTAGAACCAAATTGCAACGTTAGTTCTTACTGTCAGTTAGAGTTATTTACATAAATCATTCTTGTGGTTAGGCCAAATTGCAGTGCTAGTCCTTATTGTCTGGCCGCCACATGTCACCACCTAAGTGGTGCCACGTGGCATCGAGTCGGGTCAGGTAGGATAACGGGTCGGGTCGCCACATGGCACCACTCAGGTGGTAACACATAAAAACCCATTTTTGTCTCCGCTTGGAATCGAACTAAGGACCTCGAGGTTAGGGGTGAAGTGAGTTACCAGTGGACTCTGGGCAACAATTCAATGATTATACGGTTTAATAATTCTTTTAGGCAGTCCATTTTACTAATAAAAAAAGTCAATATAGATTTGACCTTTCATTTAAATGGGTTATGGACGGGATCAAAATTTGAAAAAAATACCATCAGACTCGTTTTTCGTGCTCTTTCCAATTGAGTGCTCGGGGAAATTTTCCAACTTTGTTGAATCTCGATAAACGCGAAAACGTCGTCGAAACTCATCCCAAAGTCACTGTTTTTGTTTTATTTTCAAACCTTGTACCTGCAAGACAAAATAACACATAAAAACCATGCATGCAATATAATTAACATATTTGCAATATATTTTATGCGTTATTTTGTCTGACAGGTAAAAGGGTTTGAAAATAAAGCAAAAATGATGATTTTCGGATGAGTTTCGATGACGTTTTTACGTTTTTCGAGGTTCAGACGAAGTAGGAAAAATTCCCCGAGCACTCCATTAGAAAGAGCATGAAAAAACGAGTCCAACGGTACTTTCCTCTCCTTTTGAACCTTTCTTAAGCTCATTAAATGAACCGGTCAAAATCTATTTTTATTAATAAATATGGACTTCATGAAATATGACATTAAATAGAAAAATGTGAGTAATATATTACTTGAGGGTATGCCTAGTTCAACTGGGTATCACCCTCACTCCCACAATAGCCACCCGGGTTCGATCCTAGCCGAAGGCAAATGGGGTTATTTATCCAGTGCCACGTTGACCACTTAGGTGGTGCCATGTGGCGACCCGGCCCGACTCGGTTACCGACCGACCCGTTATCCTACCCGAACAGATGCCACGTGGCACCATTCAGGTGGTGACACATGGCGACCCGACATACGGACTAACTCTGCAATTTGGGCCTAACACAAGGTCGATTTATGTAAATAACTCTAAATGACAATAAGGACTAACGTTGCAATTTGGTCCTAACCACAAGGACGATTATGTAAATAACTCTAAATAAATGTTAAATTATGCATATAATAGTAGGATTAGTAAATTGTTCGAATTGTTTAAAATAATTAAAAAATACATACACAACTTAGTAAAAAGTGATAACTTCATTACATTTACAAACAATTATCCCAAAGATAAACTAACCTTAAGCACCTTCTAGATCTAGACATCAACTTGTACCAATACTTCTCATTCTCCCCATGTATATATTGGCAAATATTCTTGTCACTAATGATTAAGAAATATACTGGTAAGTCCTAGTCTATTAGAGCGAACAGAGCCATAACGCAAGAGCTGCGTTATGATCTAGGTGGCAATATTTCAACACCGTTAACTCGCGTTTCCCACTCCGAGTCCTCTAGCGTTACGTTGGCGTTGCAACTTGTGTTTGTATACCAACGTAAGTTGTAACGTAGCAGGGACAAAAAACAATTTACAAACAGCCCCTCAAGTTTATTTAAGTCTTAAGCGAGTGTGTGTGTGTGGCGATGATGGTAGATTGGTAGGGAAGAAGATATATTAATGGTTTTGCAATTTAGTCCTTGTGTTTTTTGCAGTTTGGTCCTTGTGATTTTTGTAGGGTTTTTTTTTCCTTTTTAAAAATTTTTTTTTATAGAGAAATTAAAACTAAATAACGTTTTTTTTTTATTTAGTTTGTTAAAAAAAATTGTGATTTGTTTTTATTTAATATTTTCGCATGTTTTATAAATTTATATTTGTTTTTTTAAGTATTTGTAATTTGTATTTTTTAAGTATTAGATTGTTTAATGAATGAAATTGTTGAGGATATAATTTGTAAATTGTATTTTTTAAAACGTGGGTCTCAAAAGATGGTGTTATTTGGTATTATGATACCGGGTGATATTTTGGTGTTGAAATAATGTGGCGCTGATGTGACACAAAAAACCCGATGTTAACATGTTATGGCTCCTTACGCTCTTAATCGAAGAAACCTGTACTCAAAGATTCTTGGATTCATCATCATCATATTTTACTTCGACATGAACACAAATTCCCGATTGCATACTCTAAAACATACAAACTCTTCTAGTCATATCTTATTAAATTACAATTCTAACACCTTAACCATCTTGAAGTATGTACATAAATTTAACAAATAGTTACCGACATATATTTGGGATTTGTCACATACGAGGATGATAACCCGCGCGTTGCCGCGGGACGTTTTCCCAAAAAGTTTTAGCAAGTGCTGGAAAAATAAGTATGGTAGTAATAATATGCAAAGCATGCATGGTGGCATGCATTTGGTGCTGTAATGTTACATAGAATCAAACAAAACATAATCTGTTTTCCAGGATAACAATATAAGGTTCATATCTTGAAAGCTGGAACTGTATTGCATAGATAAGTGTCATTTGCATCTACTGATGCAATGGCATACAAAAGATGAAGTATGCAGGTTCCATAGCTAAGTTGTTTGCGCAGTGCAAGTGTCATACAAAAGATTAGTAGGTTGTTACCTAAAGACACTACAGCTTCAGTCGAAGCGTTATACAAAAGATCAGTGATGTTTTGCCACATATTTCTGCATGCTGTGCACAAATATGTCACAAAACATATTAGTTTCTGATAACGGCAGGACACCGTTTAAATATTTACATAGGTAAGTTATTATTCAGTTTTGTTTCTTCTTTTCGGTAGTTCTGGTTGGTGCTTTTTCTGCAGTTGTAGCCTCGGCTGCTGCTGCATAAACATAATGAAAATAACAATGTTAGGAACAACAGATAAAATGAAAAGAGTGAAAATCATAATCATTTTGTTTAAAAGAGTAATTAGATGGATAAAAAAGATTATTTTGAATTGGTGTATGAGTAAAAAGAAATTATGGTTCATGAATAACAAAGGATGGTTAGAAAATAGTAGATTATGTGAGATTTTGTAAGGAGAAGGAGCCAAACTACTCATAACATGTGGATAGTGTATTATTGTGCCACTGTGAATAGCATATCTGGTGAGTTTGTGTAAGTGTAAACAGGCAAGTGATTGCTAGTATGTGGATGCAATGTAAAGATGCTGTATGAATTCTGCATTATTTGTAAAATGTTGTACTCTAAGTGCGATCAGCTGGTAAATTTTAAATTAGAACTAACAAAAGAGAATGTCAAGGCGTCCTAAGTGCGATCAGCTTAGAGCTGAGGCTAATTCTAACAATTGGTGAGAGATGTTTGTTCTTTATTGTCGCAAAGCTGGAATTGAGGATCTTCAAATGGCTCAACAAATGAATGCTCTTTGTGGGAGATCTGTCGGTGTTACTCGTGAAAGGGCCGAATTTATACATGAGTTGGAAACTATTGGAAATATTTATGCGCAAACAAACAGCAGAGTATTTTAGAGAGGCCCTACGAAAAGATGACCAAAAGGCCCTGCAAATGAGGATCATGGCGGCTGAATTGGAGCTAAATGCTCGGAATCATGATGTATTTATTCAGAAGCTTAAAGGTCTTATAGATTTCTAAATTTGGAACTGCAATGGAAAAAGTGTGTGGGTATCTATCATATGTCATCTACGTTTTTGTTTGTATTTGCAACTATCTATGTGTGTTTGATTGTGAGATGAGTGTTTGTGTAATGTCTATGAGAGGTATATTTCAGTTGCTTGTAAGATATTTCATCGAATAAAAGAGTGCTGATGTTAAGTAAATATGTGGCATGTACCTTTTTGCTTCTTTGACCCTGGTAGCTGTTCTTGAAACAATGCTCTTTTCACTGTTTTGGCCTTACTCTCTTGGCTTGGCTTGGCTTGCATAACTGCTTGCATAGCTGTTTTTGAAGCTTCTTGGTGTATGAATGTCAGAGCTGGAGGTGGTGTTGCTGCTTATTTGTAAATCCGAAATTAGTCTATGCATCTATAACTATTAATTTTAACATCAATTGTTGACTTAAATGACATTACCTGAGGTTGCTTGATCCTGAAGGAATGGATTTTCTGGTGTTTCTGAGCCAGCCTTTGCCTTTTTTTTTTTCTTCAGCACTTTCGTCGGTTGTTAATGCAAGAGGACTTGGTGGTGTTTCTAGTTATTTGGCAAAAAAAAAAATGAGTATTTGCAGGTGCAACTGCTATTCTAAATGTCGTAAATTCTTGGAGTAACTGCATTACCTGATATTTGTTGATGCTGAAAGAATGCGTTGTTTGTTGTTTTTGAGCCATCTTGTTCATCTTCTTTTTCTTCAATTCTTTCTTGGTTTGCCAATGCTAGAGTTGCTGGCAATACTCCTAGCCATTCATAAGAAAAAAAACAGTATTTGTAGGTGTGAATATAATTGTTATAACGGTAAACTGTTGACTTAAATGAATTACCTGAGGCTGTCTCTAGGAGTTTGCTTGTTCCTTGTTGTGTGTTCTTTTTGTTAAAAACCCGATCGAGATTGAAGTCTGTTGTTCGGCTTGATGTGTTGAAATGGAATTGGAAAATGTTTTTTTCACCTTCAATTGCAAAAATTTCTGGCGGTATTTCTTGTGGGTCTTTTGCTGTGTGGTTTGCTAGCAACTCTGGGCATGAATACCCTGTGATATCATCTGCTGCAGGGCTAAAGAAAGTGATCGGAACTGTTGCAGATGGGTCTGTGATGAAGCCTTTGAAAATATACCTGCATTTTTTCACCAATCTAAGTAACTATTGCTTTGCTGGTATTTTATGTATTTGTTCAATATCAGATGAACCTAAGTTAGAGGGCCACGTACCTATATGATGGTTTTTCTTGTTTTCCATGATTAAGACAACGGTACATCCCATCTTCTTCTTTCACTTTGGAAGCACACTGGTTGCAGCATATGTAATACCAATCTCTCTTTATGTTAATTGAGGTGATTGTTGCTTCAGATGTGAACCTGACGCCCTAAAGATATTTTTGAAAAGTGATTAGGTGTGTAAGTTTTTTTCCAGCAAACTTTGTGACAAAGCTATTCGTTTAGTGTTATATCAAAGTTACCGTGTAGCTATCTGGTTCTTGTTTTAAAAGTGTCTTCAAAGGGAATCTGTTCCGGAACTTTTCTTTTTCAATATCTTGATATGGAGTCTTTATGATATTAAGTGGTGGAGTTTTCTGGTGCTTCTCTTTGTATCTGTTTAGTGTTTAAAAATTACAATGAATATGTTATGGCAATAATGCATGTCCTTCTGTTATTCTAAACTTTTTGGTTTAAAGCTATTACCGTGCTCTTGCTTCATCAGCTTCTTGTATCTGTGGGTTTAAGTAATATTGTGTTGCGGAAGTTGCTGTTAGCTGGTAATCTGGCACGATTTTGTTTTAGAATGTCATAAGAACTCGAACATTTTAGATTTTATAAATCATTAATGCAATACCTCTAAATTTTGTGACTCTGCAAGAGCTGACAGCAATTATAATTGGCTTCTGCATTGTCTCAAAGTCAGCGTCTTCAAATGTTTTAGCCATGTCATCCCACATTGTGAACTCGACAACATTACCACTGGCAAGATAAAGAAGCTGTTAGGCGAACGGGAAAACTTCAGTGATTATTTTTTGTTAAGAAAAGATTAAAGTGTAAGCTAATGTACCTTAAATTTTCAATGTCCACTTTTCTAAAGACACTTTCATTTTGGTTTGCATCTGTTTTTTGAGCAACTTCTCCTGGCGACCTCAAACATCCCATGTAATCTGTAGGCAGATAATTGTTATGATTTTAATATCTGTGTGAATCTAAAAAATTTGAGAGTGAAAAGGCTACCTGTGAGAATTGGATACTGCATTCTGCCTGTTGCATCTTCTCTAGGGACTCTGTGCTGAAGCTGGTTATACGAAGCAAATTCAAAGTAGTGGTGCGGGATTTCTGGTGCTTCTATAGGATCAAATTTTGTGGCTCTGCCAAACCTAAGGCTTGTTCTGTTGCTAATTGTCTGCTGGTAAGGGTTGGTTGGTTCACAGCCGAAATCAGAAAATCTGTAGACCAACCCAAGTTTGATTTTTGGGCTAAAGTAATCGATTTCGTTAACATTCATGTTGGCTTGTATAGCGTTTCCCTGTTCATGGTTATACGGAGTTATGTAAATCTGAGTATTCATGTTTTTTTGCATGACACAGGAACTGAAACGTACCTCACGATCTATCAAGATACAACAATACGCTGTTTCTTTCTTTTTTCCGGAGATGCCACTCTGATCTTTTTTGGCATAAGTCACTGAAGTCCATTTTCTATACACTCTAGCTTCAAGTACTTTGCTGTGAGATGTTGGGCGCAATTCACAGATTGTTGTAATTTGTGGTGTGCTGCTAGCCTCAACAATTTTATCTTCACGCACTTGTTGCAACAGAGGCTGCGTATTTTGTTCCATTGTGCTGGAGCAGAGATAAAAAATAAGAATAAGGTTTAAAAAAGATTTGAAAACTAAGTAGCATATAAATCATAGGCAACTGAATATTAGCATTACGACGCCTAGCAACTAAAATTCAGTGGTACTCAAGTTACCTGTTGGTTATGAGTTTTATGATATTTGTAGAAAAGCAAAAGACAATAATATGTAGCTGTGATAGCATAACATAGAATGAGAATGACCAAAATATTGTGCAAATTTTTTCAGAGAAGTACAATGACATATAGCTAATTATCTATCCTAAATAGGTCGCAACTGTTAAAATAGGTAGCAAACTATGAATCCTAAAGTGACTTTAAGGCAAAAAAAGTTGAGAGTCCTAAATAATTTGAAAGCGGAGAACTCGAAATTAAAGTAAAATAAAGTAACGACAAAAGCATAAAAAATTTGTTATAAAAAAACAGATATCCATAGCTATATCTGCATCGGCAGCAGAAAGCCTCTATCTTTTATCTTGATTAAAAAATCTTTGTAAACAATATTTTTTGTCACATTCGGTCTTTGATTTTCTTGCTGTTTGATAAGGATTTTTAAACCGTTAGGAGATGTAGCTCTAGAAAGAGCCACATACAATTGGCCATGACCAAAAACCGGTTCGGGAAGGTAAACACCAATTTTGTTTAGAGATTGGCCTTGACTTTTGTTGATTGTCATAGCATAACAGAGTTTTATTGGGAATTGAGTGCGTTTGAAAACGAAAGGAAGATTTGGATCTTTATGGATTAAGGGTATTCTGTGTATAAACACTTTTTCACCAACTCTTGTGCCTGTGATGATTTGCACTTCAATAAGCTTCGACATCAAGTGTGTAACTATCATACGTGTCCCATTGCATAAGCCACCTGCTAGGTTAACATTCCTTAAAAGCATCACCGGTGATCCAACCTTTAGCTCTAGCTCATGTGGCGGGAAGCCTGGTAGCTTAAATGTGTTTAGATATTCAGGAGGATACAACATTTCTGTTTCTGCGCCGCTATTCCCAACTGGTGTGGCTATGTCGTAGCTTGCATAAGTTGTTGGCTCACCATCAACCATTGATAAAACTTTTGAGTTGATGATGTCTGCTGTGTCATTCTTTGGACAGACAATCGCCTTTTGTTGTAGAGTAATTGCTGAGGGTGTCTGAAGGGTGGGCTGGTCATAAATGAAATCTATGAGATTTGAGAGGCCTTGATCATCATCTTCAATGCAATATCTAGATGGGATCTCAACCCATGCTGAATCTCTTGGATTTTCTTGATCAGGTTCTCCAATGTTACCATCACCAATGTCGGTAAGCCATGAAGCAAACGAATGGGCTGAGCTCTGTTCTTCTAAAGTTAGGTCTGTTCGGAATAACCTCATGTTTTCTTTAAGTGTCATAAGACGAAAGTGCGGCCACAGGTGTGATTCTGCAATAGATGATGCTATTATTTCCATCTTTGGTGCACCTTTTTTCACCGGCAGTGTTTGCCGGAAGTCTCCACCTAACACAATAGTTTTTCCACCAAATAAAACATCTGGTGCATTTAGGATGTCTCTCAGAGTCCTATCTAATGCTTCAAAGCATCTTCGATCGTTCATGGGCGCCTCATCCCAGATAATGAGGTCTGTGTCTCTTAACAGATTTCCTATGTGAGTGTTTTTTTTAATCCTACACAGCGACTCATCTGTAAGTTCTAATGAGAGCTTGAATCTTGAATGTGCGGTTCGGCCTGATGGAAGAAGAAGAGAAGCAATACCGGAAGAAGCAACGGCCAACACGATTTTTCCCTCACATCGCAAGGCGCTAATAATCGCTTTCCACAAAAAAGTTTTACCAGTTCCTCCGTGACCATATACAAAAACCAATTCCTGCTTACCCTCTCTGAAAGCGTTCATGATGATGTCGTAGATCTCTCTTTGCTTACTGTTTAGTTTTGGAAGTGAATCATCTCTTTCCTGTGCTAACACTGGCCGGTTGTAGTTCTTTTCTTCCATCAACAGCCGGTTGTTTAACTCATCCAACAATTCCTGTGGAGGTGGTTGCAAGCCATAATTTCTAACTGATTTTCCAGAACTACTGAGTATTATTTCTAACTCATATAGTATGTACCCTTGCAATTCAGTGTCATTCACATAATAGTTTGGAATTCGCAGCTGGTGTGAGATAATTGATGGAATATCATGGCCCATTTCTTGCCAATACTTATCCCATAACCGCAAAGGGCCTGTCACTTCACAATGAGTAAGGACTTGCGTAAACAGGAACCTGAGCTCTGCTGATGATGCTGATACACATGCTTCTTCAAGGGCTATATCCCATTCTTTATCATCACCCAGTAGACCGAGCGAATCACATGCAGCGCGATATGTGGGCCACACAACATGGTTAGCTTTTCGTAGTTCTCTAAAGTCTTTGCACCCTTTTTGATGACATAGCAACATTCTTAGGTAGAAAAGCTCCCCTGAAGTTGGATGTATATATGCAAGCCTGCCAATAGAGAATTTGCTATTTTTTCTGCGTGACCAAGCTTTCTGATCTCCATACCAAACAAACTCTGATGGAAATTCTAAGTATGTCAAATGGCGTCCGTCTTCATTTTCACTGTTATAAGTAAACCACTCTGTCAATGTTGTTAACCTGCGATCACGCCGATTCACCACAGATTCTAAATTGTCGCCATCTCGGAAAGTGACATGCTGCATGTCTTCTAGATGGACTGAAAGTATCTGCACCGCTGGCTCTCTGCTATGAATTTCGAATTTCAGTATTCTCCAGCAAGCCTCATGAGGGCATATAAATCGCCCATCAAGGAAATTCTGTATTTCATCAATGAATGGTTGCCGTTGCGTTGTTGAAGTAGATGCCTCACCAAGAGATCTTGTTATTTTAGCAAATATTCGATCTGTTCCTTTGGATATGTATTTGAACAAATATTTTATTAGCATGCTCCACCCACAATATTCGACATTAATATGTGCCTCAAATGCCAAACAAAGATCACGGTTATATGGGACGACATACGTATTGTCAAGCTTCATTTGGCCTTTTGTTACAGAAACTTGTGACTGCCTCCTTCGATAATGTGGGTAGCCCTTATCATCAAAGAAAGTTTCGTTATTGAATTTCTTGGGGAAATTCTTGGTACAGGTCTCGCCTTTCATACATGGTGCGGTCAGCTTGGCTTTCCCACAGGGGCCATGCATCATCATCTCTGAAACTATTTTATAACCACGTAGGTCAGCACGTGGATCTGGTAGCTCTGCAGAAATGTATTGGTCTACATCCTGAGCATTTTGAATTTTGTCTGCCGAAGAAACCCAAAGGAGCGTGTGACAGTGTGGGAGTCCGCATTTTTGGAATTCAATGGTATACAACACTGCATGGTAAAAGAATATAACAACCAAGATCACAATAATGCATGACTATATCACATTATGTAACCATTTAGTAAACATAGCTGAAGTAAACGAAAATGGAAAGACTTATACAAACAAAGAATAGGCGCACCTCCTGTGACCCGACCGAATGTTTGCCTTTTTTTGATAAACTTGACAAAGGATTTCAGCTTTTGCTCGAAAACTCTACAAACTATATCTGCTCTGTCGGCCGGAGCCAAATGAGGAAACTGAGCCATGTATCTTTGTATCTCAGGCCATTTTACATTACATGTGAATGTTATAAAAAACTGTGGATTACCAAGGACACGGCAAATTGCCAATGCATCCAAGTAATGGCTATACATATACCTTGGACCTCCGGTAAAAGAAGAAGGCAGTATAATTCTTGACCCCACATCTGACCCATCACGATCACCCCTCGAAATTGCATCATACAGGCCTGACAAATACTCTCCTCGAATATCATTTTGATGCGTTCTATAAAAATCCATTCTGTTTTGCTCTATACAGCAATAGACACCTACCACATACTGTTGGAAAAGCCTGCCAGTTCGGAAAAGTAAATTATAACTGCCATGCCTTGGATGTAGCTGGTAAGTGTAGAATGCATTCATTGAGACCCTCTTCGGCTCATCATTTGGATTTGCTGGCCTTAGGTATAACTTTGTATGAAATCCCGGCTGACCATAGATGAAAATCAACGGGAACTGCAACGACTTGTATGATTTATGGATTTTGCTGATTCTTTTGAGTGGCCCGTCTCTATATTCAATGACAACATCATAATTTGACTCGCTCTCAGGACCCCTGTCAAAGACAATGGCTCCAAGAGTGTTTGATGACGGGAGCTCATAACCACGGGGGCCTTCACCACTGTATAGCCTTATCTTAAATTCTGGCACATCTGCCTGACCACACTTGTCACGCGCAGTTCTGAATATCTGGACCAGCTCATTGTTGGCATCTAAGAAATGAATCAGACCTTGCACAACTTGTGGGTCTAAAGGAGGTGCGCTTGAATTGGAGAAATGACTCAATCTATTTTGGACTTCGTTCTGTGTATCGTAGATATACAGTTGCAAGAATTTTGGGTCGTTGTCACCTGTTGGACAAAGCGTACCTATCTTATGATAGATCTGGCCTGAAACTTTAAAAACATAAGGCCCTCTCCCTTGATTGACCGTGTCGTCCACCGTCGCACCAAAAGAAGTCATCGCAAACATCTGGTTGTAAGCCCTAATGCTTTCCATAAAGGTTGCATCTCCAAAAAGCTGCTTAATATATTCTGGCGGATCTCGCTCAGGCTGCATAAAAACTTTACCACCTCCACAACATAAATGGTATCGAGGCACAGCACTGGAAGGACCATGACCTGTAAGCCGTTCCCCACGCCAAAAAGCAGCATTACAATGCCTACAACGCTCATTGCAATCTCCCAAATCATCATACATACCTGATGCATCTATGTTAACAAAGGAGCAGCTATTAAGTAAAGACGTTGGAAATCTACATTTATTTAAAAGGCCGACTATAAAAATATGGAATGGAAAGACCTACCTTCAGCTGTATATGAAGTTGATCCTTCATTGAAGTTCGATGAACTGAGGCGGCGGCGATTAACACGGCCTGTGGAGGCCTGATTTGTGCGTCTAGTTCTTTTTTGAGGCTGCCTCTCACGCAGGATATCATGGGTAGTGTTTGGGCCAGCATTGCCATCCAAGACCATTCCTATCATGAAAAAAGAAGGGTGTAAAAACCACAAACAATATAAAGGTAGATTATAAAAACGTGGAATAGAAAGACCTACCTTCATTTGCATAAGAAGTTGATCCTTCACTGATGTCGTTTGAACAACTATTTGATTGAGGCTCAAAATTAGACATGAGACTAAGGATCTCTAGTGGAGAAGACTAGAAGACATTTGTAGATTGGAGTTGTGAAGACATTAGTGGCTTGAAGGTGTCAAGACATTAGTGCATTGAAGTTGTGAAGACATTAGTGGCTTGAAGGTGTCAAGACACTAGTGCATTGGAGTTGTGAAGACATTAGTGGCTTGAAGGTGTCAAGACACTAGTGCATTGAAGTTGTGAAGATATTAGTGACTTGAAGGTGTCAAGACATTAGTACTTTGAAGGTGTGAAGAGAATAGAAGATTGGTGTATAGAAGATTGGTGTGTAGAAGATTGGTGTGAAGAAAATAGTAGATTGGTGTGAAGATTGGTGTGTAGATTGGTGTGTAGATTGGTGTGAAGATTGGTGTGTAAATTGGTGTGTATATTGGTGTGTACGGTTTTCTCCGCCATAAAGGAGGTCTTTGATCTAGTGAAGAAAACTCTCGAGTAGGTGACTCGGGGAGTGGAGTAGGGCAAGGAAGGTGTCCTTGTAGCCGAACCACTATAAATCCTTTGTGTCTCGGTTTGATCTTTCCATCTCTCACTCTTTGATTTATTACTTACTTGCATCTCACACATAGTCATAATTGATAGTATTGTGCATATGTTGATTTCACATAAAGATCAAACTAAAATTCATTCATAAAACTAATCTTACAAAAACCAACCTAGTACTTATAATTATATCTATACACTACTACACATATATATGCTTACATAAAATATATGAAATTGTATATTCTTTCCAAACATTATACATAAGCATTGTATATATAAAACTTTTAATAAATCGTGTATTTATATTTTTGTAGTTAAGTGTTTTGAAATTATACATTATACATAAGTAGTATTTATACAAAATCATAAATTAACTAGTATATATATTTATGTATTAAAGTGATTTGAAAGTTTTATCTTAGAAACTATCTTTTATAAAATAAGCAAAACGAAAAAGACGTAAAACTATTCAACCCCCCCCCCCCCTTCTAGTTTTCCACAGAAGTTACTAAAACCTTGCGGCAAAACTGTCCAAAAACTTTCTGTGACAGAACTAAAACACGCAAAAAGAGGCTTTTCTGCTCCGTTTCATCAAAAAGTTAAAGCACGAAAGATGTCCGGAACGATGTTTTCGTCAAAAACTCAGGGCACAGGTCCAAAAAGCCCATAACGAATGATATTTTCTTCAAAATCTTAACAGCTCTTTTAAATACTCAAATGACTATATAATAGTTATGGTTAAGTAAAACCAAGAGGTCTAATGACCTTAAAGCCAAGACCACAACCATGGCTAAGGCCAAGGATGAGTCTCAAGACCATGGTAACAATGACCAAAGTCACGGCAAAGCCATGGCTAAAGACCATATAACTTTCTAAGGCGAAAACATGAACTAAAGAGTTAGTTGTAACATAATCATACAATTTGGATCTACTCCATCAAAATGACCATGAAACTTTGCAAGTAATATTCATTCTAGACTTAAGAAACTCATTGAAATAACAATCTTCATTTAAAATAAACTTTCCTAAGTTTATTCAATTATTTGGACATGTAACTTTTCGGATAAAAAACTTATATATTTTTATCAAATACTACAACACTAGGGAGCTTCATGTGAGGGGTTTCATTTGGGTAAACGGATCGACGAGTTGCTGGATTTACGAATTAAAGTATCCTAGCTCCTCGAACGTTTACTGCATGGCCTCTGAATTATGTCGGCCCGAACGGTAGTAAGCGATATACAAACTATACATGTTTCATAAACCATTTTTATTCAAAGACTTACACTATATCATAAGTACTACATCATGAACTAAATGCAAGACATATATAGGCAATTCTTCATATTCTTTGACATTACTCCAAATCTAAGTAGTAACGTTCTATTATAGGTTGCTATTAGAGACTTTCGCGATTCGACTACCATTTGCATTTCTCACTACATAACTTAAGGTGAGTCATAGCCCCTCTCTTACTTGGTTTACAAACTCTTTGGGGGAGATACATGCTCAACTATTTTAATTCAATTTCGATTAATTGCTAACTATGTGTTGTATCTGAACTAAATGTTTATTCATGCTAAGTACCATTATATCCATACTTAGAGTTTCTATATCATGAACCATTAAGCACTATGCGTAGTGAACACGAATGCTATGGTTAGATCTATTGGTATTAGTACGTGTAACCATTAAGTTGACTCAATTAGAGTAAACAAGCGCACTATATTTGAGAACACTAGGTAATACGACAAATCATGAATCATGTGTTGAGCTAACGGACTAGGTACAATTACGAACTAAGAAGAAACTAGAATCCATAAACTAGAAAACTTAAGGTTCCAATGTCAAAGACTAAGAGCATCAGAAGTACTACCTACATGTGATATTGTATTTAGTACAATAGTCATACACTTGGAATTCTAGGAATCTGCATTTAGTATTGCATATACTTGTTACTAGGTTTTATTTACAAGATTTCCACAACTATTTCCACAAACTCTATGAACTCACCAACCTTTGTGTTGACACTTTAGCATGTATTTCAGGTCCATAATGAACGAGGCTGGCACGGAGGAGCACGGATATTAAAGAGGGCTATAAATTTTATTATCATTCGAAAACTCATTTAATGTAATTTGTAAACATGGAACCATCTGGGACCTCATTTTGTAATCTCTGATATTTATATAATTCGAATGATAAATCTTTTAAAAAGACTCAATTACAGTTTGTTTTCTATTATTATGAGTTATGACTGTTGTGCAGTCGAGTAACACCCAATTTGAATTCCGCTGCATCATTGAATTGGGGGTGTTACAGATTGGTACCAGAGCCATGGTTATAGAGAAACGGGTCTAATTGAGACCTAAACTATAACCACACTTACAAGCAAAAACATTTTATAGCCTTCCGCTCTCTGTGCCTTCCATCCTCCAGACGATTATGGACATTTTAGACATTTTATACAACGCAAACATTTTAGCATATTGATATATGTACCCTTAGTATAATTGAGCATTTTCCCGTAAGTTTTAGAATTGTTTTAACATTGTAATTCTTCTCATAGAAATCATGTGCGCACCCACTTATCCTGATTATGTTCCCACTCTACCTAATAACTTCCAAGTCTTACCACCCTCACCCGAGTTCGGATTTGACTTCGTAAATGCCTTCACTTCTGATGACGAAGAAGAACCTTTCGAAGATTTAACCAACGAAGAAGAGGAGGAACCAATGCCAACTATTTTTGCGCCGAATACTTCTAATTATTTTGAACAAAATTGGGTTGAGGCAGACTCCGAGGAGGATGATGAGTATGAATATGTACTAGCGCCATTATCACCACCACTATCACTTCCCTTTTATATCCCTACATATGATGAGTTGGATCACTCATTATGGATCGTATCACAACCACCATTGATCCAACAAGAAAGTCAGCATGGATACTATAGCCTCTCAAACTTCATCGACTCGTACCTCCATGACACACTAAACCAAGAAGTTGCCAATCAATCAGAGCTGCTAGGACCTTCTAACCCGCAATAGACTAGTGTGATGATACTAGTTATCTTTTGTATTACTAAACTGATTAGACTCAGTTAGTAAATGTTATGAAATCCATGTAAAAACTAGCGATAGTAAAAACGTTGTAATTACTAAACTGAAAGTATCAGTTAGTAAATTTTGAAGAAGCTTGTAATAGGTTTCGATTTTGTAAATCAACCAACGTTGTATGAATAAAACTCTTGTTTTATACTATCATGTGTTATGCCTTTAAACCTCCAACGTAATTATTCTATCATTTCCCATAAAAAATCATGCTTATTTCACAACTCTCTGCTCACCAACTATTTTGAACACTACGTCAATTTCCCCCGATTATCTTACTCTCCATCTCCGAAGATGAGGATGAATATTCATTTCGTACTTTTGGAACACCAGTATCATCTCGTAATACACTACCTTGTAACTCACCGGCTAAGTATGAATGTTGTGTCGGGAATTCTTAGGTAGAATGATTTATAATGTCCTTATTTGAATGGATTGGGATGCCTTTTCATTTAAATAAAGAAATTGTAAATCACCGAACCATAAGTTTATATTCCTTTATTTACATTGTTTGTGATGTCTCTCTATGTAAATAAAGAATTATAAACAAGTGGGCTTATTTGTATCCGAAATAATATAAGTATGAAGTCAATAAACACTAGGTACAACAACAGATTACCTACTAGGCTATGATTGCAACAACTATCCCAATTTTCATTAGTACGAGATTTACATTTTGGTTTTCATAATGATAGTGCAATAACAAACAAAACTCATTATGAGGCCATGTAGCCATATGCATGGGCAGCCGTACATAACTCGTTACGGGGCCATGTAGCCATATGCATGGGTAGTCATACAGAACTCATTGCGAGGCCATGTAGCCATATGCATGGGCAGCCGTACAGAACTCATTACGGGGCCATGTAGCCATATGCATGGGCAGTCGTACAGAACTCATTACGGGGCCATGTAGCCATATGCATGGGCAGTCGTACAAAACTCATTGCGAGGCCATGTAGCCATATGCATGGGCAACCGTACAGAACTCATTACGGGGCCATGTAGCCATATGCATGGGCAGTCATACAGAACTCATTGCGAGGCCATGTAGCCATATGCATGGGCAATCGTACAGAACTCATTACGGGGCCATGTAGCCATATGCATGGGCAGCCGTACAGAATTTAAATACTCGAAAATGTATTTAAATTGTCACATTTTTCAGTTCTAATCACTGAATAAAAACTGTACACATTAAACCCTAATCTTTTGAATTTTGTCACTTTTGAGTATTTTGCATATATAAAAAGGCTATTCTGCCATTCGTTGTCTATATAATGGTTAAAAAAAGGTAAAAGCGTCATTTTACATTTGCAATATAGCAAAAAGTGAATAAATTAAAAAAGTTGGGGTTTAATTTGCAAAGTTTTTTGTTCGCTTTTTAAAGTGTAAAACATGACAATTTGGATACATTTATAATTAAGTGATTAGCTCTTATAACACTAATTATGACATAATAAGCGAACTTTTCGATACACATTCAAACGTTTCATGTTCACCGAGCATAACTATGTGATTATAGCAAAAGCAAATAAAATTGACAGAATGACTTGCTATGCATGTACCTTTTTTCGTAAACAGATTATAATCATTGATCCAATTATGTTGGAGGGATTTATTCTTTGAGATTTTAACTTTTTATAATCACTTTATTCTTTCATCTTATTATAATTGTTTGCTGACAAAAATTCACATTTTTATTTTTATCCAAAGTTTTTGTTATATAATAATTTCAAATAAAAGTAATAAAAAAAACTATATCAAATTTTTATATCCGTCTTCTTAACAATAAACAATTAATTTCATACAACTTGAAAAGAAAACATGAACAATTAATTTCGGACTATAAACATATATTCAATTGATTGAGTCAAGCTTCAAGTCACTCTCAAAGGATGAGAACGTAAATTTAGCAAGCCTCATAATTTGACTAGGATGGTCAGTACGAAATATTAGAAAATGGGGCCAAATGTTTAAAGTGATTGGCACACCATTTTAATTCGTCTTACTAGAAGGTAACTCTAGTCGTCAAAAAGCATTCATAAGTAACAACTTTATAAGTATTCGTATTGATCATCTACATGTTTGTATGTAAACTAAACAACTTTGAGATCGTTGAAAAGAGTAAGAACGTTTTAATAATATTTTCGCATGCAATGCAATGTTGTTGGTAATGTGAGGGATTAAAAGCTAAAAGTCATGAGGTGCATTTTACTAAAACCAGTAAAGATTTGTAACACAATAAATTGAGATCAGATGCGCTTCTGAAAAGAGTTGCTATAGCTGACACAATTTTACATTGCGCAAAAAAAATCATATGGTTCACAAACATCCAGAGAACCCTTCTGCCCGTAGATCTTATAGCGAGTAGAAAACGCTTTGTGGATGTAACTGATCAAACTATTACATGTTCAGTACTGAAATCAAACCATGAAAACACAAGTACTCCAATAATACCAAGTAATATGCACTTGAATAAAAACAAATTAAAGAATTTCAACATGTATCGACCAGAAAAAAAATTTATATGTACAAGTCTAGTCAAAAGTTACATAGGCTAAAAAAGAAAAAAATCACGTTATTGGGTGGTAACAACCCAATACGGATCACATATAGCTAGCTGGTTACTCCGGAATACTTTGTAAAGCAGGCCTCCACGCCCGTTGATGAGATTCAACTCGATCACTAACATTCATCAACTGAGCAAGCACTTGCTCCGTCGTTAACCTCTTCACTTCTGCACTACCCAATAATTTCTCCAACTGTTTTTTTGATATTTTTATCTTTATCTCCGTCTTCACCTTTTTTTCACCATATTTGTCCACCTTATTGTTGTCACAATGGTTACCTACACGAGATTTATTTTCGGGTGATGTTACTAGTAATCGACAGTCATCGTTGTCGGGTTGAATGGCTGGCTGCTTTTTTATACAATTTCCCATTTTTATGGTTTCCGAAATATGATATGAAAATATGAGTTGGGTTATAAGTTTATATAGGGTATGCAAATGAAGACCAACTTGAAATAAAGTGTCCTACATGGCTTTTGAAAATTTGACCAATCATTTTCGAAGTGTTTAGGTTAGTACCCGTTCAAAATAACTAGTCTATATATTTGTGTGATGTTCCACGAAACATCTATATATAGAAATCAGCAACATGAGTTCGTAGTACTCCGTAATTTTTATAAGCTACGTACATAGATCCACTAAAAATATATGAAATCAACTTCGGTACATTTACACTCGACTTGCTAGTAAAGTTTGGGAGTTGTACAGAGTGTGTGTCATTTTATGTATTTCATTCTTTGTATATAGGTCTTAGTTGAATAACCGCTCTACTAACTAATCGAGAAGAGGTGATCGGGTGAAAAGTATCAAGTGGATTACTGTATTAGCACTCTATTTGATTATTGTTATTGGTTATATGATTTTTAACACAATTATGTTTTACGTACAGTTATGACACAAGGCATGTTCAAGTGTTGAACTTTTCAAAAATATATGAAAACCTTTTCAGTTTGTTAATGACTTAATTAATGTGTTGAACTTTTCAAAAGAAGTTGTACGACGAGTTCAACTTTCACTTTGATCAGTAGTTTCTGTTATCATCGTTGTCAAATTATGTTCAAGTGATTAAGTCTTTAAGTTTTTTATAAGCATTTAATACAACCATATTCAACGACTGAGTCTTCAAGTCCTTTGAAGAATAAAAATGTAGATTTTGCAACCCTCACAAGCATGCATGCATGGGAGTATGAGTCATTTGAAAAAATGGGGGCAAAGGTTTTTAGAGTGACGGGTCCATTTTCTTTTCTATATTGTCTTACAAAAAAGTTAACATGAAAGATAGTCGGTAAAAAGCATTTAGAGATCTAAGTTTGCCACCTCAATACATGTCCGGTAACACCACATAACTAAAATACCTTCTTCAGTTATAAGAGCAAGGGGTATCATTACTAAAGGGCAAACTTTAACTTAATGACACGTCAGCGCCACATCAACTTTAACCTTTCACCTTTAACTCACAAAAAACACATCTTATCATAACTCAACAACAATTTACAAAAACACCCTTTCATTTAGAGAATAATATTGATTGATTCATTCAATAATGCAGATTACATGTACAAATATATAGAGGACTAACGATGATTCTAGAGACGGCGGGCTAGGCCCATTACAACAATATGATACATAATGGACTAACACCCATAACACACCAACAAAAACACTCACTCACTCAATATATATATATATAAAAAAAAAAAAAAAAAAAAAAAAAAAAAAAAAAAAAAAAACATATAGGGCTCGTCAACCCAATCACTTTTGTCCTAGTAATATGGCTATTGCTATGGGATGGTACAGTATGGCTATGCCATTGGGTTTTGAACACTTAATTACACCGTTCACTCTTATAAGCATCCGTATTGATCTATAGGTTTATCTAAAGGCACAATGTAATTATCAAATTACTGTAACTTAATTTACGTACGTTGAAAAGGACGGTAACTTTGAGTACAAACAATATATACTCCGTAGCTCTTTCAATGAAATAGTTGTTGAATTTAATACCAATCTTTTTTATTTATCCGAAACAACTAATTTTTGCAAAAAGTTTGGTCTTTAGAGAAAAGTCATAATGGGATCAAACTGAATCTTGAATTAAAGTTACCCGTCAAAATAACCTGTTTGTGAATATATGTTACATTCCACTCGATATGTATTTTTGTATTCCGACCATATTATAATGAACACATAAGGCCGGTGGACTTCAATGATAAGATTTTAATCTTCATGACTCATGAGTATCAACAATTTTTCTAACATCACGTGGTTTGTCTACATGAAAAAGAATGACATGTTTTTCATAATTCAATAATGACATGTATGTGGAGATAAGGTTATTATTTCAATATCTATATATAATTTAAATTTTGTGTTGAGTCACTTTTCATGATCAACTTTTGCCTTCCAGAATCAGAAAGATACTTTTCAAGTTTGAGCTTGTTCATTTAAAATACAAGTTCTTCTAATTCATCTTTATTCTTTATATTTGTTTGAGGTTGGTGAGTGAGAATATAATGATTTATTCATATCTTCATTTTCAGAATTGAAAAGTTTGTCTTTGTAAGGAAATATAGGTATAAGTTTTGAGTTGATTAATTATATCTTCATGTTCAATTCTTCGATCGGACCATTTTTCTATAAATCGTATGATTTTTTTGTCTTTCTAATTCTTTTAGGATTCACATTTCTATAAACTCCAAAACTGTCTTACAAGATGACTTGGCAATTCGACATATAATGACAACTTAAAACATATACCAAAAATAGAAACAAAAAAGTTACATGTTTCTATATATATGCCATTAATTTGTGCTCTAATTTAAAAATAGCTTGTAATTTGTAAATGTCGATATTTGGTTATAGTTTGTATATCGTCTCTTAGTAGTACTTATCAATCCATCCACGAGTTTGACATGGGACCATATATTGTCTTATTTATAGTTTAGACTTATATATTGAGTTATCGACACAAGATCATGCATAAACTGACTCACGTCGAAAAAAACGAATGGAAAAGAACGACTATGAAATGTGAACCAAAGTCGAACTTTATTAGGAAGAAATCTGAACCATATGTATGAAAAAAAGGGTATGTGTCAATTTTGAATAAGCTGATTGGTCTAAAAAAAAGGGTATATGTCGATATATAGTTTGTATATCGTCTCTAAGAAATTTGAATTTACGTAAAATGTGTGTGAACCAACTTTTTTTTTTTTTTTTTTTTTTTTTTTTTATTAAAAATTAAACTTTTTGGATTGGATCAAAAGTGTAGATTGGCAGGGACACCTCAACCCTGTGTACCATAATTGTACCCATCAACCCTACCCAACAAAGATTTGATGCCTGTGAAATACCTCCACCCAATACCCAACCATGCTGCGGAACGGAATCGAACTCGCGTCCTTTAGTTGGATCAAGACATCACATGGTTGGCCCAGGCTTCTAAGGTAGCTAGTTGATATCATTAGAGCTTGTGGTCCCCAAGTGAGGACTTCCCGGTTGGTCACCCAACCCGATACTACTCTCACCTAGCTCGCTTAACTTAATAAGCTTCACCCAGTGGACCACAAAGCCCCATGATAAAATTAAACTTTTTAGCTAAAGGTTTTTTCTTATATGTCTTTAGGGCGAAAAAGAGGAATAGATTTTCTATCTTCTAGTTACGTGTATTTGGCAAAAGCAAATACAGATATCATATATATCTCATTTGTATCTACACTTTAAAATACGCACACACACAACAACATATGCATATTTAGAATGGTATTTAGAATGGTATTTTTCTTGTTGAAAAAAAAGGACGATATGTTTCACAAAATCTTAATCTCCCTCTTTGCCTTATTTTCACCATGATTGTCCACCGGATGTGCATGCCTCTATATCAAGCAATCGGCACCAAGACTTGTAGTCAGCATACAAGCTACTCGGATCAACTGAAAATATATTTGATATAAACTTCAATTATTTGATACTTGGCTTGAAATTAAGTGTGTGACGTTGTAATTCTTCATCCTTTGTATATGTATACAGTTGCATAATCACCCTACTAAGTACTAACTAATCAAGTCGATAATAAAACCATTGTAAAACCTAAGATAATCACCCTAATAATAAAGTGTATTTTTGTAAAAAATCTATAACCGAAGTACTAGCTAAATTAACGAATGAATAAAGTGTATTTTTGTAGCCTCCTTTTTTTTTTTTTTTTTTTTTTTTTTTTTCTCCTTACGGCAGGCTTATAAAGAAACAGCCCAAATTGTATTTGTTTTTTTAGCAGAACTTAACTTGGAGTCCAACAACTTGTTAACACAACACACCCCCTCCTTGGCCCACTAGTTTTTTTAGCAGAAGTTAACTTGGGGTTTTCAAATTTCTTGTGGTAATTAAACATTCAAAAATAAAAAATGATTTGCAACTAAAGAGACTAAAACTTGAAACCTCTTTATTTTATTCATCAACAAATTTGTGTTTATAAATGGCTTTGAAAAACAAAATATTATAACAAAAACAGGTCGTCAAAAGGATCAACCTCGATCGAGAAGTCCAACAATGGTGTCATCAGCCAATTCCAACCCTTTCCGAACCACAGTCGTGTTAAACTTTTCCTTTTTCTGTATATATCAACATTTTTTATATACGTTCTGCTCATACAACGACGTCTGCTTCAACAAATGTATATGTGTATAATGATAATAGTACTCGTAGTTCATCCTCCTGGCTTCTTTCATACATAAAAAACCACTTTGCACACACGAACATGCATGCATGATGCATGTATTTACTTATTTCAATATTAAATATTTCACATGTTACAATTGTAGACGTGCATATATGGTTTTTGTCTATATGTTGAAGTATTACATGATATGATCTATGTACACTATTTGCTTTGGCCAAGTACACGTAAATAACTAAATAAGGTACAAAAATTATCCATTTTTTCGCCCTTAAAGACATGATAACAAATATCCTTCCCTTTGATCATAATCAATCGTTAACCGGAAATTTAGTTGAACAATTGAACTTTGAATAAAAGAATGTTGGTTCAAAGACATTTGATGTAAATCAAATCAATTTTGGACCAATTTGGGCATGATCTTGTGTTGATAACGCTAAACTATTAAGCTAGTACACTATATGGTCCCATGCAAACTCGTTGATGGATTAATAAGTACTACGTAAAGATGGAAAATAGGAAAATGATATGCGTGCCTAAAATGTATGCCTAAAGATATGCCTAACAACAAGATTATAACAAGTGTCAAAATCAAAAATAGAGATTAGGAGTGAGAAAATATGCATGTGATGTGTCAAACAATGAATTGATTAGGCATGAATTTAGAGGTTTCTATATCATTGCTTATGATAAATATATCTTTATCATATTTTCGTTAATGCATTCATATATTTCCTAATGTTGAAAGGAAACTTTGATTAGAGGGTAAATCTAATGTTGCTCCTACAAAACTATAAAACTAAATGGACATTTGCAATTGCAAGTTATGTGGAAACTAGAGCTCATGCCAAATAGGCAAAATAGAAACATGTTTTTTCTTTCTACTTTTTGGTTTATGCTTTAAGTTGTCAAGTCCTTTTTAGACACATTTGGATTTGCTAGAAGTGTGAATCCTAAAAGAATTAGTAATATAGGTACAATTTGATTTATAGTGCAAATGGTCTGATTGAAGAACAGTGCCGTTTTTTCTTTAAGGAAAAGAAGAACATGCGTTTTTATATGTGCAATAAAAGTTTTACTGTACTTCGTAATTCTTAATGAAAGAGATCACCCTTGGGGTTCAAGGAAGGGTTCACAGAAAGGTTAAAAGCGTATTCATGAGGTTCAAAGATCAATCAAGAGTTCACGAAAGGCTTAAGGTCTTATCTAGCGGGTTCATGGCACGCGAGAAGGTTCAGGTTGCATCAGGGGGGTTATATATAAGGTCCAAGGTTACATGTGTTTGATACTTTGATGTATAAATTTTTAAACTTTCTATTAAGCAAGTTCCAGTAGCAAAGTGCAAATAAATAAACCTTTTATTAAAAACCAAGTGGCCAAAGTGTGAAAAACCAAAATTTAAAACAAAGTATCCACATTTTTACCGGGTTACTATTTTGACCCACTCTCTCTACCCAAAATAAATCACATTTTGAGGGTCTTCGTATTTCTTGTGACAGTGTAGCAATTGACCAATAAATTGATTAGGATACAGTAGTAATTAAACGAGATTTAAGTGCCAATTTTTAGCTTTTAAAAAATTATTTTTATCATACAATTTTGCCGAAAAAACTTGTGTATGATAACGAAGTCATTAAAGAAACCTTAACTGGATTCATTTTTAACTTGACAATATCATATCCAAACTCACAAATGAAAACCTCAGTGAAAATTTGATGAAAGCCAATAGTTTGACTCAAAAGTCAAATATTTGCATGAATAATGATTTCATCCAAATGTATATAAAACTAGTTTATGATGTTGCATCACTTATAACACTTTCACAAGTTTATTTTTAACATGATCATCACCAACCTTTTATCATAGTCCCACCATTTTCATTAGTTTGACTTTCTGAACAAGTCAACTGCATTTATTCAGCTCCATGAATTAAAATAAAGCTCAAATTCTTTATTGATTTACAGTGTATACTTTAAAACACTTCTTTACAAACAATCGTACTTTGGGAGTGTACCAGAGAAAACTATCAATGGCCGAAATGGATTGAGCCAAAATCACTTGACAATGATCAATGATCAACAATGCCTGGGGAAAAATCCTAAATAAATCATTTGAATGCACATGAGAATAGATGCGGAGAGATATGAGCTGAGTGGCAATCGCTTCCTTGCTCATCAGACCTTGAAAGATCGAGTCGAAGCAAAATATTAGGCAAATGTAAAATCTGTATGATAAAAACCATACCCTACAGGAAATCGTTCGAATTGAGAAATTGCTTCACGACTTACCCAATCAGAGTTCACTTGGCTAACTGTTATGCGTTGATTGACGATAGCTTCCTGCTGATCGGATCTCCTAATAGCAGCAAATGGTTAAATTGTTAGAATCATAGTAAAACACATAAATTGCAGAAACAATGAATAATTTCATAATCAGTTTAAAACTTCAAAATAAAGTACCTGTTAAAACAGCTCTTCGTGTATTGGCTCCTTTGGTATGTGTTAGTATGGGTTATATGTAGCGACTATTTCATCAACAGAGGTTCTTCGTCTCTTGAGTGATAAACCAAATGTAGAATGAAGCCACACTGACTCAACAATACACAGACCTCTCAACTGGAAAATGCTCTGTGGAAGACGGGTTATGGCTGTACCTTCTATGTTTAACTCTTTCAAACCTTCTAAGCATCCAATATCCTCAGGCAGTTTAACAACTCGACCACAACCGCGGAGATCAAAACTATTTATACATTTCATCTTACAAATGCTTATTGGAATATCTTGTAAAAGCTTACAGTCGGTTAAGATTAGCTTCTCTAAAGATTCTAATCTGCCAATATCCTCAGGTAACTTCTCAAGAAGCCAACAAGATTTGATTTCGAAAGATTTGAGATATTTCAACTTACAAATGCTATCTGGAAGATATTTAATCTCTGTAGATGAAAAAGTTAGCTCCTCTAGACATTCTAACTGGTCAAGGTGCGGGGGTGCTTCAGTAATACTGCCTGCAAGTGTAAGCTTTTTTATACCTTGTAAACTACAAATGCTTCTTGAAAAACTCTCAAGGTTTGTACAAACACATAGACCCATCGAAATAAGCCTTTCAAGATTTCCAAACGATGAATTTGGATCTTCTTTATAATAACATCCAAACCGAAACTTTGGAAAACTATTGTTGGGGTGCAGTAGGCATACATCTGTGGGTTCTGCAATGAGATGTAACTCAGATACAGAACCAGCCTCAGCTGATTGTGACCATTTGTATTTGTCAAATACAAAAGACCTAAACCTCCCACAACCACTTAAATCTAAGAAAACAAGCTTTTTCAGATATCCAACCGGAGCATTAATTTCTACCAAATCATAACAATTTTCAAGATTTAACCTTTCGAGATTTGGAGTCAGCCCAAGGTCAAGGATCCTCAACCTTGTATGACTGAGGTTGAGCTTTTCAAGCTTTGGACTTTCAGCAGGCATTTGAAGTTCTACCAAATCATTACAACCTTCGAGTATTAGCGTCTCAAGATTCGGAGTACTCCCGAGGTGAAGGTTTTTCAACTTTGAATGACTGAGGTCAACCTTTTCAAGCTTTGGACTTTCAGCAGGCATCTGAAGGTACACCAAATCAAAACAGATTAGCTTCTTAAGATTCGAAGAATGAGCAGGCATATGAAGCTCTTCGAAATATTCACATTCATCAATAGTCAACTGCTCAAGATTTGGAGCCAACCTAAGGTCAAAGGTCCTCAACTTTGAATACTTGATTATGAGGAACCTGAGCTTATGAAGAACCTAACATAAGTACAAAAAAGCAATTAATATTGGTGCAATGACAAACCAATAGATATATAGGATCATAATGAATGATGAAAAACAACAAATTAATTCTACCTTTTCTTCTCCATCTTCCCAAAGTTGAACAATATTGCTGACCCATATTTCAAGTCTAACAAGATGTTTTCCTTGAAATGTATTCGGTAAACTCGAAAAAGGAAATCCATACCATATCATATATTGTAAGGAACTTGGAAGGTATTCGCTAACTTTATCAAATTCAACAATATTAGAATAATAATCATCATCATCCCCCATTTTTGCTAGACCTTTTACTGCAATTTCAGCACTGAAACTCTCCGGTGGATGAAAGTACAGACATTTAGTTGCTTGGGTACCCTGAAATCGAAAAAATAAAAACCCATTAATTTTTGTCGGAACCCTAAATTTCAAAACGCCCAAATTAAAATCACTGATCAAATTGAGAGTGAATGAAGATGATATAAAGCGAATTGAATGATAATTCAATTCGAATTAATGAATTTTTGAATGATTATTAGAACGAGAAAGTGAATTTGGGGAAAACTTTTAGAGAGATAAACAAAGAGGATGATGAAATTTGACAGCTACTTTTATTTTGTTTAATAAAATATCTAAAAAAACAATAATATCCTTTTATATTAAACGGTCAACCTATTAAGTCAAACTATTGGAACAAAAATGAAATACGCGAAAGGGACCAAAAATGTTGCTAACTCTCCGTTCTATTAAATCATACTAACTTGATTCTTACCAGATCATTAGTCAATATGTCCTCAATTTCCTCATTAACCCACAACCGGCTATGTCTTTGAGGTTCATCGGGGTGTGACCGACGAACAATATTCCTTCCCATTTCTTCTAAATGATCATGCATCCCCAAAAACTGATATTTATCACTAGAAATACTTATAAGAGATTTGTGCTCAAGAACTCTTAAACCATATGTAGCATGAAATCCACGGCTCTCAAGCGCTCGAATTGCATCTTCTTTGCCCCAACCTTTTAGTATGCATGCAACATCTAAGAATATTTCTTTCTGATCATTATCTAGACCATCAAAGCTTAATTCCAATACTTCCATAGTATCCTTAATTGGAATTGTTTCTAGTCTTTTTATGGCATTTTTCCATTCAGACTCATCTAGATCACGAAGATGTGAACCCATAACCTTGATCGTTAAGGGAAGACCATCAGCATATTGTAAAACTTTTCTTGATAACTCTTCGTACCCTTGAATCGGATTCTCTTTTCCAAACGCATGCCTGTTGAAGAGGCAACCCGCTTCCGCTTGAGATAACAAAGTCACATTATGAATCAATCCTACTCCGTGGGCTGCTAGTACTTGCTTATCTCTTGTTGTAATAATAATTCTACTTCCCTTCTTAAACCAATTACAGTTCCCGGCTAACGACTCAAGCTGGTCTTTATGATTGACGTCATCAAGAACAAGAAGTACTTTTCTACCACCCATCGCTTTTTTCATCTTGTTTTTCCCATCAAGAACACCACTTACGGTGACGCCTTGATCATTTAAAATATCAGAAAGTACTTGTTTCTGCAACTTCTTCAAACCAGATGAAGACGATATTGAAACTTCCCTTACATTTTCAACAAAGCTATGACCTTCGAACTGAAAGGATATTTGATCAAAAACAGCCTTGGCTAAAGTTGTCTTCCCCGCACCACCCATCCCCCATATCCCTAGCATGCGAACATCATCAACATTAATTTCTAAAGATGAAACCACATCCCTTATCCGTGTCCCCATGCCTACCAACTCTTCATCTAAAATGAAGTTAACTGAATGCAAATCTCGTGAAATGTCTTGAACAAATTTTTGTATGAATTTAGCTTCATGCCTGTATGTAAAAGATATATACAATTAGCTGTTTTGAAATTCTCAGATGAAAAGAATACTTAATTTCAGATTTATATCTATCACATAACTCACACCAAAAAGAAACTAATGAAATTATATTGTAGATATATTAAGGAAGGAATTACCCATCGAGCATATCCTCCAATACCGAGCCAGCCAGACCTGCTGCTTCTTCCATAGCCTTTCTCCATTTTCCAGCAGCCTCCTTCTTTTCGTTTTCGGCAAAGGCATCTTTTACTGCCCCAATTTGTTTCCGGATTTCAGTGGGCTGCACATCATAGAAGATTGGGTAAGCAGTATGCTCGGTCATCTTCTGGCATTCCATAATTTTAACCAGCTCATCCAAGCACCAAGATGAAGAAGCATAGTTCTTAGAGAAAACAATAATATAGCATCTCGAGTCTTCAATAGACTTGATGAGCTGCTCATTGATCCTTTTCCCTTTCTCGATATTCTCGTCATCCTTATAAGTGACAACGCCTTTCTGCTTAAGAGCGTAATAAAGATGATCAACAAAGTTCTTACGGGTGTCTTCGCCTCTGAAACTTAAAAAAACATCATACTTGAAGCTCTTTTGAATGGAAGAAGATGAAGTAGAAGCCATTCTAGTTGTTATCTAAGGATCGATCTGTTTTTGAGAGAATTATCTTAACTAAATTGCAAAGAAACAGGGGTAAGATTATCAAGTGTATATTGAGAAGAGAAAGACTCAATAACATACGGCTATTATTTGGTCAACAAAGATAAGATACATTTAAGAGAGATAGCTAAGCTCACATGAACCACTCGTTCTTTACTTTGACTTCAACATACATTTTATTATTTTCCCAAACAAATATAAACTTTACTTCCATAAAATTACTTGTTCTAATAATTACTCCGTTAAAAAACTACATGTTCACTAATCTCAGTGGATTGATGGATCTTTGAAATTGTAAAATCAAATATTACAATTCACATCATAAAGTCTTTTTCTAATCTTACATTTTTTATGATATATATTTTCTAAAATGACGAGCTCTAAAAAATGGTTAAAAATTTGTTCTGCAAGTTGAGAGCATGCAAATAGGGGTGTCAAAAATCCCAACCCGACCAGGACCCGACCCGGACCCGAACCCGAATAAAGATACTCAGGTCGGGTTAGTAGGGTTCAAAATCTAACTCGGGTCAACCCGATTAACCCGAATACGAAATAGGGTCGGGTATCGGGTTCAAAATACTTTTCTATTCGGGTTCGGGTCAACCCGACTAACCCGAGTTATTTATTTTTTTTTTATTATTTTTTTTTTTGGCTGTATTTTGATAATTTATAATATAATGTTTGCCTATTCTTTATAGTTTTAGAAGGTTAATACATTTAAAGAATGAAAACTTATTGTGTTGATTGAAAACTTATCTTATGGATAATATGTATGACTTGTTAATTGTTACAGTACTTTATATGCCTACTGTTGTAATTTTGTAACCAAAATACCTAAATGTCTGCAAATGTTATTCTATGTTTTGTTATTTAAGTGATACAAATAATAGGTTGCAACTAATGTTAAGTCATTGTAGTCTTGTTCTTTTATTTTTCTATTATTATATGTACTTAGTATTTGCCATTTTGCCTACTGATGCAAGTTGTAACTTGCAATTTTACGAATATGCAAGTCTACAGCTACTGCAGTCGACTCCAACAAACATATGCAACTTAATTATTCATTTGGTAAGTAGTTATAGATACAATTCAAGACATTCTTAGCTTGTTACCACGCAAATTTGCAATAAGCCTACTGTTATAAATGGCACAAACCCGAACCCGAGTTGACCCGACCCAATTTGACCCGAACCTGACTAACCCGAGTTCAACTAGGGTCGGGTTCGGGTATATTATTTTTAGCTCAACCCAATTTCGACCCGACCCGATTGGCTCGAACCCGACCAACCCGACCCTATTAATACCCTTACATGCAAGTATAACTTGTAGTCAACTATTTTTTCACGGGTCATCTTCTTGACCCAGTTTGATCTGAATTTTTATAACAGATGAAATCAAGCTCCATTTTGTTACAAAACCACCATGATCAAATGTTACCTTTTATATTTAATCATCAAATACACTCCTGATTTTGCATAACTCGAGCTTCAAATTAGCAAACTTTAGACTCAAACTTCATTCTATCAGAGTGATATCAATTTGTAACAGTAAGAGTTCTTTAAAAGCTTCAAACTATCTTTTAGAGACACTAAACTCAGATCTAAAATATGTTTATTAGTAAGAGATGTTTTCCGGTACCAAGCAGCTTCAGAAACTTCACCAACACTTCTGAAAGTTTCCATTTGTAGATTGGCTGATACTAGTGTCAACTGCCTTTACACAATCCAAATCATACTCTTAATGTCTCAACATGATTATGTACCAATCTCACATTCAGACAAGCTGTCAACACTCATTTCTTCTTTGTGGAGGTTTTCTTAGCCTTTTTATTTTTAAATCCTCCTCCACTCTCCTGTCAAAACAGCAAATGTTTTAATGATAATAGAAATCAGACTTGCTAAAGGACAAAAGCGTCTTTATTTAGCTCATATCATATTTACACACAAAAGATAAGTAAACATAAAGTTTATTATAGTAATGAAGAAGGTGAGAAAGTTAGGAGACATAATTTTAGCAGAAGCACCTTTTTATAGTGAATGTCAGCAGCTTTGTCAGTCATCTCTTGCCCGTTTTTAGCAACATAAACCTGAAAGTACAAGAAAATTCTATTTATATCATACAACACATAAAGAGATGCCATCAAACGGTGGCAATTCCTTACACGAAACATGACCCCAACATGGAAATAAACAGGTTCGGATCTGGTCCAAACACTTTTTGGGCTGTGTGTGTTAAACAGGTTGACCCGCCAACCCATTTGAGTTTTTTTTAAGTTTTAGATAAATTATATTTGTAACGGGTTAAATGGGTTAAAAAAGTCGACCCGTCCACCATTTTAGAAAAATGGGTTGACCTGCCAACCCGTTTGAGTTTTTTAAAGTTTTAGATAAATTATGTTTGTAACGGGTTAAATGGGTTAAATAAGCTAAACGGGTTAAACAAGTCGACTCACCAGTTTAGAAAAATGTGTTGAATAGGCGATGTTCAGATTATGTGTAAACGGGTTAGGATTGACATAGTTGACCTAACTGCTTAAACATTCGTTCTCTAATTAAGGTGTTCTGAAATGCCAATCCGAACCCACACCCGACCCATATTTGGTTCTAACAGTTTCTCGATTTGAAATGACTACAATAACAAAACACGGACTTTCCAACTTACCCTCTTCCCATTGCCATTTGTGAACCAATGTCCTGTAGCTTGACTTGAACCCTTCTTTTGCCAGCATCTTTTGTTATCTTTTTCGCAGTATTATCCTTAGGATTCATAAAACCTTGTGACGTTTCTTGAGTTTTTGATTTTATTGAATTTTTCCTTGATGAGCTAGTCTCAGCTTTATTACTTCTAGCAGCTTGTTTAGTTTTGTCACCATTGCTAAATTGGCCCCTAGAAACACAAGACAGCATAAGAAATGATATCAGACTTTATTTAGTCATTTGCATACAACCATCTTTTTTGAAATTAATCCTACGGAAAACTTTCAATAATATAGCAGAATTAACTTGCATGTAATCTATATTTGATGTACTGGGCTGCTCAGAACCTCTATCGTTTAATGGGAAAAAATTGCACAAACAAATTCGAACTAGCTCTTGAATCCTCAAATCATTATGGAAAAAATACAGATGTGCTGGCGGGCGAGGATCATCTAAATCTATTACAATGTCCATAACATGACTATTGTGGTTACTCTTTCCAACATTACTCATAGCTTTCTTTTTATCTTTCATGGAACTAAAATATTCGTCACAGACCTCATCCAGTGCTGGTGTCGGTTTTTTTCCTCGAACCGAGCCGACCGAAACCGAACCGACCAAACTCGGTTCTAACTCGGTTTAGGTTTTTACTGAGTTTCGGTTTCGGGTCGGCTCGGTTCGAGCAAAAAACCGACAAAAACCGAAACCGAACCGAGTCGAGAAAAACCGAGTAACTTCGGTTTGGGGTTTTCCCAAGTTTCGGGTTTCAGTTTTGTCGAGTCGGGTCAGTTTTGACCCGATGCTCTCCCCTATTTGGAACTGTTACTGACTGAATAGTGTTGTGTTGGAAGAGTCTCAGCTGCATTTAGCAATAATAACAACCAGTGAATATCAGAATGATAAACAAGCACACATGACAGCAATTAGCACACTGGTTTAAGATACGTGTGACTGCAAATTAGTTTATGGAATCTTATAAATCATAAAACTAGCACAAATACCATCCCTGTATGCAAAGTTAATCAACGTGGATATCTTTGTGATCTTTCTTGGATTAAAAAGAATCACAAATTGCTGCATATTTAAGCGTTTATGTCTGTGCTAAATACAGTAACGAGTTACAAAGTGGGATGATGGATTACATAAGATATCCCCTGTTAATAAACACAATCCCATTTCATTATTCAGATATGAAAAATCATTGGTAACTATTACAGCTTTCTTGTTAAGACATCAGTAACTGTCCAAAGGGGTACCGAACGGCACCAATTCCCTAAAAACGCCAGGCTTGCTACATTATAATAAAATGTAACTAAATATATTACATAATAGACACAATGAAGTTATCAAGGGTTACTCGTAAGTCCATCCACCCACAAAATACAGAAACTAAGTCCAGCTTTTCGTTACTATTAGAGTTCAAAATAATGTAATTGCCTGCCAAACTCATCCTGATAAGAATGCAGAATCACAAACTTTGTTTCTCTCTTTATGAAATAAATTTGAACCTACTAAAAAAGGCATTAGTGACTACTCTTAATATCTGATAATTACGTTTTGAAACGGCAAATAATCAGTTAATTTTAGTGTTTAGACGGACGTTAACTCGTTGATTTCATTTTTAGACAAAGTATTTCAAAGTTGCTGATTCATACAATCTGATTCGGATTACTTTACCATTAAACTTCAATGATAATCAACATTACCAAAGTAACACTAGCACAACTAAAGGGTACCTAGGAACAACTGTTAATTTGCTTATCAAAAGTTCTAAATTTGCAGTTTGGATAAGCAATCCCAGACACCCTCAATACCACAATAAACAGATAACAAAACAATCCCAAACATCCCCTAATCATCGTATCATATCATAACTAACAAACCAACTCTAATAAACAAACAATCACACAAAGAAATATCAATTACTTTTACCTTAATCAGGAGGTGTTTGGGCCAAGGAAGGGCCATCTGTAGATAGGCCGCTGGAACGGACCAAATCAGAATTGGAAGAGTGGGCTGAGGAGGTGACAGGAGACACAGGTTCAGGTGGAGATGAACTGGGAAGAGGGTGGGGAAGTTTCGGTTTAGGAGTCTAGAAATGTGTAAGATGATGAAAGCTAAAGACTTGTGGGAGCATCTGAAAAAGATCTTTCACGAAAATAAGCACAACGGAACTATTCAGCTTGATAACAAGTTGCTAAACTTTGACGGTGTCGACTCGTCTATAACCAGTACTTCCAGCTGATTAAAATCCTAGCAGATCGTTTGGCAAATTTGGGATCATAGGTTTTTGATGAAAATCCTGTTACCTACGCCGGTAATGGTCTATGTGATAAGTTTGCTTCGCGATTAGAGGGTGTTTGGGGTTGAATAGAAACAAGATTTAATCAGTTTGTTTAATATTTGGACAGAGTCTAAATGATTGCGATGTATGAATGTATGATTATGTAAGAGCAAACTACTGGGGTTGCTTAGAAACAAAATATAATCAGTTTTTTTAGTGTTTGGACAGAGGGTAAATGATTGTGATGTATGAATGTATGATTATGTAAGAGCAAACTAGTCAGTTTCAAAGTTGCTTAATCAAACTAAGAATCTAATTCTGATTATTTAACCTCAGCAATACCAAACACTAGCACAATTGAAGGAGTCCTATAAGAAACTGTTGATTTGCTTATTGAAACTGATAAATTGCTCATAGGTTAAAACAACTAGCTTCATTCACAAAATCAAATAACCATGTTTGGATAAGCAATCCTAAATTCTTAAAAACTATATCAAACCAAAGCAATAATCAGATAAACAGATTCAATAAATAAATAAAGTAAATACTTTTACCTTTAGCATTATTATCCTCCGGAGACGAAAAATCCTCGATATCATCATCATCAACAACCACCGAACCCAAACCCGAACCCGAACAAAATTCCACGGTACTCTTACCATTACCAGAACCCGAACCCAAATCCACCGTACCCAAACTACACCCTCACCTTAATCGCTTCAATCTTGGCCGTACTACCTCATCACCATCATCTGAATCAACAACAGTAAGCGTCTCACTCTCAAACTCCTCATCATTATCATTACCATCAACAAGTGTCTTCACATCAGAAGCTAACAGAACAGCTTCCAAAACCCGGTTCGATGTATTATTCGGTGTGATTTGGGGTTCGAATGTATCGAAATCGAAACCTAAGGAGAATGAAGGTATTTCAAAATCACCCATTATGCTTAATTGATTATTCGTATTGTGAACTGAAAGTGTTTAGGTTTTGATTAATGTGATTATACGATGGATTTGATTTATTACACAATAGACACAATGAAGTTATCAACGGTTACTCGTAAGTCCATACACCCATAACATAGAGAAACTAAGTCCAGCTTTTCGTTACTATTAGAGTTCAAAATAATGAAATTGGCTGCCAAACTCATCCTGATAAGGATACAGAATCACAAACTTTGTTTTTCTCTTTATGAAATGAATTTGAACCTACTAAAAAAGACATTAGTGACTGCTCTTAATATCTGATAATTACGTTTTGAAACGGCAAATAATCAGTTAATTTAAGTGTTTAGACGAATGTTAACTGATTGATATCATTTTTAGACAAAGTATTTCAAAGATGCTGATTCATACTATCTGATTCGAATTACTTTACCATTAAACTTCACTGATAATCAACATTACCAAAACTGTTAATTTGCTTATCAAAAGTTGTATATTTGCTAATAATCCACTCACGAAATCATATAGTAAGCAGTTTGGATAAGCAATCCCAGACACCCTCAATACCGCAATAAACAGATAACAAAACAATCCCCTAATCATCTGTATCATAACATAACTAACAAAGCAACTCTAATAAACAATGACACATAGAAATATCAAATACTTTTACCTTTAGCATTATTATCCTCGGGCGACGAAAAATCCTCCATATCATCATCATCATCAACACCCGAACCCAAATCCACTGTCCTCTTACACTTTCCGAATCCCGGAATCCCCTTATCCTCCGCACTACACCCGCGCCGTAACCGCGTCAGTCTCGGCCTTACCTCCTCATTATTGTCGTCATCATCATCTGTATCAGCAACAGTTAGTGTCTCAATCTCAAACTCATAATCATCATCATTACCATCAACAACTTTCTTCACTTCAGCAGCTATGGGAACAGCCTGATTCGGGTGTTTGGTAAGTTCATTGGGGAGATGATCGAAACCCAATGAGAAAGAATCCCAAGCATCCCCTAATAAACCAACTCTAATAAACAAAAATCATCGATATCACCATCATCACCCACAACAACGGAACCCAAATCCTTCAAAAATCAAAACCATGTGGCCAAAGTGTGAAAACCCAAAACTTAAAACAAAGTATCCACATTTGTACCGGGTCATAATTCTGACCCGCTTTCTACCCAAAACAAACAAACCACTTTGTTGGGGGGTTTTCGAAATCCATGTGGTAGTGTCGCAATTAATCAATCAATTGATTAAGATACATCTGTTAATAATGAATTTGGAGGAGTATACGTGTATTACATAAGAGGTCCTTTAACTCTTTCCTTTTCTTCATTTCTCATCCCTTTTATTTATTTATTATACACTTTTTCCCCTCTTTTGTTTATAAGTGATATTCAAAGTCAAACCCTAGGTCGTCCCATTGATTTGGATGGCCCGGTGCGAAATCACTAATGAGAACCTCATAAATCATGAAAAGTTCAACTATTTTGAAAAATAAAAAGTTCTTTGATATCATGCAAACAAGTTCTCCGCCTTTAACTATTTTATTTTTTTGAATTAATAAGTGATATTCAAAGTTTAACCTCACATTAGTATTTTAAAGTTTTCATAGATCTAGACATTCGTGAGGGGTAGTACCTTTTTTTTATGGCAACTATCTGTCTAAAAATATATACAGTAATTCTGTTTCACATGTCTTACACATGACTTGAACCCACAATCATTTGGTTAAAGAGCTTCTCCTACAATAAGATGTACAATTAAGACACAAATCTTTTAGTTTAACTTGAGCATATTCTTGAGTCAATCAATTAGAGAATTTTATATTGATAAAAGCACTAACTTGTATGTAGTTTAACGGTAAAAAAAATACCATTAGGTGTGATTTATAACTAATATGAAGCAAATAAAATAAAATAAAAAGGTATAGATATCATAGTTCATCCCCTCTTTGTCCTAGCTTCAAACATAGTATTACAATCAAATTATGAAGCCTTTAACTACTCTTATATCATCTTAACATCTCAAATTATGTCACAAAATTTAAGCAAATTTATGATAAGAGGTATATATATGTCATTTAATTGTTCATGGAACATTATAACTCAAACAAAAAAACACATCATCTATTTTTAATCTTACATTACTTTGAAACTACTTTTTAGTACTTGTGGCCAAAGTTAGAATAACCAAAACTCAAATAAACTACTAATTTGTGTTCAAAACAAATAATAAAAAATAATTAAATAAACTACTAACTTCATTTCTTTTCTCTCGGGTCATCTTCTTGACCCACTTACAAGCAGGGGCAGACCTGGGGGATTCATGAGAACCCGATATATGTTTGTCGCCTGGTATAAATTTTCGTTAAAAATCTCAATTTCTTGTACATGAACTTAGCCTCGAAATTTTGTGTCAAACAAAGACATGTCTTCCTTAGTTAGAAATACATGCATTCTTAATTTGTTTATCAGTTTTAATGAAATCGTACATTTTAGTCTGTGAATTTGTATAATATTATAAAAACTATTAAGAAAATGACATTATAGTAGGATCTTAAGATCCCGATCCGATCTTACGATCACGATCTTGCAAAGACGAAAACGATCCTGGGTAGGATCCCGATCTTGAAAACCTTGCTTATAATGATTCGATTATAGGAAATATGACGATCTAGAAATGGTCATTTTCCTGATTATTGGGATTTTTAGTTTATGCGAGTACTTTAATGGTCGAAACAATAAACTAAGGCACTCATTTGAATTTAGCGCTGAGCAAATCATCCGAACGGACCGGATCGACTGACGGACGGACCGATCGAAACAGGACCAAACGATCACATTCGGTCCGTTCCTCGGTCTCGGCTTTTGGGCTAATTCGGTCTCGGTCTTGGTCGGTCCGGTCAAGTCCGGACCGGATCACAAACCGACTATTTTGCCTTGTTAGACCGGACCGACCGAGACCGGACCTGACCGACCACATTCAGTCCGGTCTTCGGTCTCGGCTTTTGGGCTAATTCGGTCTCGGTCTTGGTCAATCCGGTCCGGGACCGAGGCTTAGCCTTATTTAAGTTATTATAAATCATAATAGAAGGATATGATTACTCTGTTCTCAAGGTTTTTTTTTTTTTTTTTTTTTTTTTTTTTTTTTTTTTTTTAGATTAAAGGGAATGAAATGAAGTGAAACTAAAATTATGCGTGTTCTTGAGTTTTCTTTAAAGAAGGAAAGAAAAGGGGGGTGATGAAAGTTTTTTTTTTTTTTTTTTTTTTTTTTTTTTTTTTTTTTTTTAGTGGACGTACAATTGTATTAACTTCCAATGAAGGTACATCATAAGAATAGAAACAAAGATTTGGACATCAACCAAATCTTTACAATACATACAGATACTAAAACAACACTATCCGATATCAGCTATATCACACTTTTGTTAAAACAGAATTCACATACATTCAAAATAGAGCATTATCTTTACCTTCAATAGCTTCCATACTTTTGACAAATTCACCTTATTATGCACCTACCATCTAGCTACATTTCCCTTACTAAATTCCACCATACCACTCAACATGCCACCACAGTAGACATGGTAGAAATGGAGAAGAGTTTTTTCTTAAAAATGTTTCACTCTAATAATGAGATGAAAGTTTAGGACCCACATTTTTATTTCCCACTTTCTTTACTCTAGTTTCTTTACTTTACTTTCCTCATTTTTAACCAACTTGAGAACACAGTATAATATATCACAACCCTCAATTTACAAAAGGCTCAAGTATCTTATCTCTTAATGAGGTGAGATGAGTGATTACAAACTCGCGCACTTAAATTTCTGATGTCTTCTGCATACTAACGAGTTACATCCCATGAGATGCATGAGCTATCGGACCCATCACGCCCCAAGAGGCTATGGGTCTAATACCATTTGTAATGCCTCTACAAGCCAAAAAAATGAACATATGTGGATATCTTTTTGGTTTCAATTAAAAACCATGGTAGAAGAATAATTGTAAGTCAACCTCAAGTTTATAATATCTCAATTCCTATCAATGTGGTATGAATTATTACAATTTTATGTATATTTGAAAATGATTTTGTAAACATTAAAGTAGCTTTGATAAAAAGAAAGTTCAATACCACGAAAAGAACTTTGCCTATCATATACTTTACTTTTGTTGCATGTGATATAGTTTGTAGAGGCAACCACAACTACAAAATCATTGAATACGATAAATTACACTTACTACATGCACGTAATGCTTTCCTCTTTTTATCATAATCTTTATGACTTTATCCTTGTCGAGCTAATATCTTTTTCATTATCGCCACTTCCATCACCAGGGTTGTCTTTAAGGATGTGCAAGATGGACGACCGGTTAAGGTTTCAAAATTTTTAGAGGCCCTAAAATTTATCTCGTTAATAATTATATGCGTGTGTACACATATTTTTTTACGAAAAAAAAGTATTTAGATGGGAAAATATCTTAAATGAGTAATATGTTAAAACGTTTGAATAACTAATTGCATTATATCTTATAAACGGTAACACTTTATATATAACATTCTTTCTCGAAATGTCTCATTATGTAATTTCGTACAGGATCCTAAATTTTTTTATCAATTCATGAGACGGCCCTGTTCATCACATCCTAACCTGAGACATTCACCACTCATCACCTTGATATTGTACGAGTATAGGAGCAATCGAATTTGAGGCTACATTCCCAAAATGATCAAATCATCGAGTTATTTTTTTTTGTTCAACGGCTTTTGGCGAGGACATTGTGTCCTCGCCAATACCTTCGTCGCCATTTTTGTTTATCCTTGTGGTGGCGGCTACATACATTAACAAAGTGAAAGTTTATTGTATGAAAAATTACTTAAACTTCGGAGACGAGTTATTCAAATTCCTAGTAACCAACTAACCAAGTGACCAAGTTTCTAGTTATAAGTAACATTAGCGACCTAAGTGGCTTAAGTGACTTGTTTGGCAACAAACTGAAAGTTGATCAAAGTGTGGCCGAGATGCAAATTAAATTGATCAACTATATTTGCTTTTATGTGTGTGAGTTGGTCAGTAAAAAAATATAATTTGGTAAAAATGTTGCTAGTAAAGTAGAGCTAGAAAATGTAATTTGTTAAATGGTATAAAATTTATTTCTTTCAGTGTGGACTTGGTGAAAAAAATATATATGAAGATCCAGTGATCATAAACTTATTAAGCATATCCATATGTTTGCATTTTAGAATATGCTTTAGTAAATCGATAAATCCACAAAGTGATCATACCAATCAATAAGCTAGTAACTCCAAAAATATAGAGACGGTAGTATACTTTATAGTTATCTTTATACAGAAAAATTTACTAAAATAAAAGAATCTTTCAGAAAACAAAAAAATGTAATTCCCCAATAGAGATCCCACACAACGAAATTGTCTCACATATTGTTGTCTCCGTCACCTATTCTTGGCAACCAAGTTTTTCTTTTTTGTCAAGAACCCAATTTTGACTATCTCCACCTTAGCTTTTTAGTTAAAATAATAAATGACTATAATATATCCACGTTTGCTTTCTTTGTAAAAATATATATCCTTAACATTATGTTTTGATGCACTAGCTATTAAGCATATCAACTTCTTATATAACGAGTAGACTATATTTACTGAAAAGCATATAGCATGTTGTTTTATAAAATACATGAACTATGTACACAAATGACATCTAAGTATCTACGCACGTGATTTTCGTTTGTTTTATCAATACTTCTAGTATACTAAAACAACTTTGTAAGCCACCACATACTTTTTTGTTTTTATTTATATAAATTATGGCCAAACTTAATTTTTACGTAAATATAATAAATGATCAGAATAAAAACAACATTAACATATATATTGAGACAATACAAATATCTAACTGTAATAAAGTGGTTATATCCATCTAAGTCACTTTTAGTGAAGAAAAATGTATGTAAGTGATGGTAAAGTTATATTTATCAAAGTGATTAATTGTTTTACTTTAATTTGTTCTTAAATAACTGTCACAAGAAATGAAAAACAAAAATAAAACATCATTACAAATTGTATTTAAACACAAACTTTTATTTTATATTACAAATTGTATTTAATATACATTAATTAAACTTATAAATTATGATAATTAAATCCAATTTTTAATTAAATAAACTCAAACTTTTTTTTTTTTTTTTTTTTTTTTTTTTTTTTTTTTTTTTTTTTTTATAATCACCTTAAATAAATTTGAGGGCACCCGTTATACAAACTTATTTTTCAGTTATAAATTTTAGTAGTAAAAAATTAATTTAGGATAACCTAAAATAGAACTGTTGAGAGTTAACATGGAACATAGAGAGTATACTTTAACCTAAAATAAATGTAAAAAACTAGTAAGAAATAAAGATGCAAATCAGGAAAGAGTTAACAAATATCTGGCATACATGTTTTTGTTGGTATCCATAAAAATATTTTATCCAATCAGTAAATTAATATGGCCATGCTAACTCAATTTTTTTTTTAATTATTATTTTTAATTGAAATAGTTTTAAATCGTTATCACTTAACTATAATCATTTGGCCATCGAGTCATACTTAAACTATGAGTCTAAAAAACTATGTGTTTCACATAATAGGTGGTGTTTGAATATGACGCTATTATTTCGAAATAATTACAAAAGAATTGAAGATTCCAATGACCTTCTCAAACAAAACCACTATAAAAACACAAACACATAAACCTCAAAAACCTCATTCATCACTCGTACTTCATACACCAAAAATAGAAAAGTGAAGTGGTGACATCAAGAACATCATTGAAAACATCATCATTCATCACTCATTTCATCTGATCAAACAAAAAATGATGAGTGACATCGTTAATGTTCCAAACTTTGGTATGTTTCATAATTCTACAATAAACCCTTTGCTAAATCCAGTTTTCTTACATGGGTGTGTTTCTTTGATCCAGTTCTTGTTTTTCATATTTATATTAGTCTCATTGGTTGTTAAAAGATTAAGGGTTGATAGAACCGATGTTTCGAAACAAAGCTTTGGCTGTTTGTATTACAAACAAGCTTTGTTTTGTTGTGTGTCTCTTTCAGTTTTTAATCTTGCTTTGTGTTTTTGGAATAGTTTTTATTGGTATAAAAATGGTTGGAATGATGAGAAGATTGTGACACTCTTGCATGGTGGTCTAGGAACACTTGTTTGGTTATTTGTTTGTGTTTATTTGCATACAATCGTTTCGAATTCGTCGACAGAATCTAGGAAGTATCCGTTTGTTTTAAGGTTTTGGTGGGTGTGTTTCTTTACGGTTTCTTGTTATTCACTTGTGGTGGACTATGTTTACTATAAGAAAACAAGTAGTTCGATTACGATGTTCTTTGTGTCTGATTCTGTGTCTAGTTTCATGGGGTTGTTTCTTTTTTTCGTGGGGTTGTCGTATAATAGTGAGGAAGAAGGTCGAGATGGTAATCTTGAAGAACCACTATTGAATTCGGGTTCTGTTAGTAATAAGGGTGAAATTTCATCAACTTATGACAAAGCAAGTTATTATAGCTTGTTAACATTTTCTTGGATGAATTCGGTTATTGCAAAAGGTAATAAAAAGCCATTAGATCTTGAGGACATCCCTCAGCTCTCAGATATTGATAGTGTGAGAAAAGTGTTTCCTGTTTTGTTAAATAAAGTAGAGTCTTTAAGCAATGGGAGTACTCAAATTACAACATTTGGTCTCACAAAAGCGCTATTCTATATCGTGTGGAAGGATGTTGTGATCACGGGTTTGTTAGGTTTAGTATCTTCATTGGCTAGTTTTGTCGGTCCTTACCTCATAGACTCATTTGTTCAATACCTGAATGGTATCCGAGCTTATGAATACCAAGGTTTTGTTTTAGTGGCTGCATTTTTCGTGTCTAAGATTATAGGGTGTTTCACACAACGACATTGGTACTTTAAGCTTCAACAAGCTGGAATTAGAGCCCGATCAGCTATTGTTGCCATGATTTACCAAAAGGGTTTGACCATTTCTGGTCAGTCAAAGCAAGGGAACTCGAGTGGTGAAATCATCAACTTCATGGCTGTTGATGCAGAAAGAATAGGTGACTACGCTTGGTATATGCACGATTTTTGGTTAGTGTTTGTGCAAGTAGGTATCGCATTACTACTTTTATATAAAACCTTAGGACTAGCCGTCATATCTTCATTTATCGCTACAGTTCTTGTATTGTTGGCTAATTATCCACTAGGAAACATACAAGAAAAACTTCAAGATGATTTGATGAAATCGAAAGATAAACGGATGAAATCAACATCCGAAATCTTAAGAAACATGAGGATTTTAAAACTTCAAGGTTGGGAAATGAAGTTTCTGTCGAAAATTGTTAAACTTCGTGACGAAGAAGAAGGGGCACTAAAGAAGTATATGTACACTCTGTCCATGACTTCATTTATTTTCTGGGGTGCACCAATTATTGTGGCGGTGGCCACTTTCGCTACATGTTTGTTTGCTGGTATCCCGCTCGAATCAGGGAAAGTTCTTTCTGCACTCGCAACTTTTAAAATACTTCAAGAGCCGATTTACAATCTTCCAGACTCGATTTCAGTGTTTTTCCAAACAAAAGTCTCACTTGATCGCATTGCCACATTCCTTCGCTTGGACGATATAGATTCTAATGCTATCAATAAGGCTCCACATGGTAGTTCTGAAACGGCTATTGAAATTATGAGTGGGAATTTCGCGTGGGATAGTAGTGTGTCTTCTAACCCGACACTCAAAGATATAAACATTAGAGTGAATCATGGTATGCGTGTTGCTGTTTGTGGGACCGTTGGGTCAGGGAAGTCAAGTTTATTGTCGTGTATATTAGGTGAGGTGTCTAAGGTGTCGGGAAGTGTGAAAGTAGAAGGTACAAAGGCGTATGTAGCTCAATCACCATGGATACAAAGTGGGAAGATTGAAGATAATATTTTGTTTGGTCGGGAGATGGATCGAGAGAGGTATGAGAAGGTTTTAGAAGCATGCTCGTTGAAGAAAGATCTTGAAGTTCTTTCGTTTGGTGATCAAACGGTTATTGGTGAGCGTGGGATTAATTTGAGTGGTGGTCAGAAGCAGAGGATACAGATTGCTCGGGCTCTTTATCAAGATGCTGATATTTATCTTTTTGATGATCCGTTTAGTGCTGTTGATGCTCATACAGGAAGTCATCTTTTCAAAGTAAGCGTTTTTTGATAATCCTTTTAGTGTGTATTTAAAAATTCTGTCACGTTATTTGAATGTTCATGTCTTTTTTTCTTCAATGACAGGAGTGCATGTTGCAATTTTTGGACTCGAAGACTGTCATTTACATCACACATCAAATCGAGTTCTTACCTGCTGCAGATCTTATTCTGGTGAGTCTTTGATTTTCATTTAGTTTGTTCATATCAGCACATAAAGGTATTGCATTTCACTCGAAGTTTGTTCACATCATCTTTTCTAAAGGACTGAAATTTCTAATCCCGTTGTTTCATACTAAACTTATGTCCTAAATGCATGTCCATTTATCTTGTACATATGAACACATGTCTCACTAATGTAACAACTTTATAATCAGGTTTTGAGAGATGGAAGAATCACACAAGCAGGAAAATACAATGACATTCTAGATTCAGGAAGCGACTTTATGGAACTTGTAGGCGCACACAAAGAAGCTTTATCATCCATTGATTCCATAGGAACAACCGGTGATCAAGCACAATCAGATAGTTCCACAAAGAACACAACCAACACTCAAAATGATAAAACAGATGATATCTCGGGTTCAAAAGCACAACTTGTTCAAGAGGAAGAAAGAGAAAAAGGAAGAGTAGGTTTCTCAGTCTACTGGAAATACATAACAACCGCTTACGGAGGGGCACTTGCACCACTCATAGTATTGGCACAAGTCGTCTTCCAAGTACTTCAAATTGGAAGCAATTATTGGATGGCTTGGGCTTCTCCAGTATCAGCTAGTGATCCAGCTCCTGTCGAAGGCTCAACACTAATCATTGTTTATGTCGCTTTAGCAGCTGGAAGTGCAGTATGCATACTTGCAAGAGGCTTGCTTCTTGCAACTGTTGCATATAAAGCGGCTACTATTCTATTCCACAAGATGCACTTGTCTATTTTCCGGTCGCCCATGTCTTTCTTTGACTCTACTCCAAGTGGACGAATACTAAATAGAGTAAGGAACCACCTTCTATTCTTATTCAATTTTTCTAGAATCTAGATGTAGCAAAATGAGCAGGCCAAACACATTGGCTAATGGGTCAAAACAGGTCATTTTTATTCGGGTTGAAATGGTAGAAACACTTTTTGTCCCATCCTTATATTTTCTATAAATAATGCATGCTTAAATGTGATAAGAAATATTATGCATGCGTAATAACATAACCAACTTTGATTTGATTTCTAATTCAAGTAACTACCTTATTATCGGTTAAGGTAATCATAAGATCGATTTGACCATGTTAATTTGTTTTAAGCTGTTGTTTTTGACTTAGCATCTTTTAATTTATAGGCATCTACAGATCAAAGTGCAGTCGACATGCAAATTCCTTACCAAGTCGGATCATTTGTATTTGCCATCATTCAGCTTCTTGGAATCATTGCAGTTATGTCACAATGTGCTTGGCAAGTGATCATAGTGTTCATTCCTGTTGCGGGAATGTGCATTTGGTTACAACAATATTACTTGCCATCAGCAAGAGAAATGGCACGTTTAGTTGGAGTATGTAAAGGTCCTGTGATACAGAATTTTTCTGAAACAATATCGGGATCTACCACAATTAGAAGCTTTGATCAACAAAGTAGATTTCAAGACATGAATCTGAAACTAAATGATGATTTTGCTAGACCAAAGTTTCATGCTGCTGCTGCTATGGAATGGTTAGGCATACGGTTGGATATGCTGTCGTCTTTTACTTTTGTTGTGTTTTTAATTTTCTTGATATCTATCCCGGAGGGAACTATTGATCCTAGTATTGCGGGCTTGGCTGTTACATATGGACTTACTTTAAACACTTTACAAGGATGGGTTGTGTGGACTTTAACCAATCTCGAAAACAAAATAATTTCGGTGGAAAGAATATTTCAGTATTCTTCTATTCCGAGTGAACCTCCACTTGTTATAGAATCAAATAGGCCCGATGATCAGTGGCCGTCACAGGGTGAAGTCGATATACGTCATCTTCAGGTACTTAAATCATACTATTTTCTTCAATAATGATATTGTACTGGTCAAGTAAACACTATTATTAATTCTGGTGAGTTCTTTTGAAAAGGTTCGGTACGCACCACATATGCCACTTGTGTTACGAGGTCTAACTTGCACTTTCAGTGGTGGAAAGAAAACCGGGATTGTAGGAAGAACCGGTAGCGGGAAGTCAACTTTGATACAGACACTCTTCCGCCTTGTGGAGCCAGCAGCTGGACAGATTCTGATAGATGGAGTTAATATATCCACAATTGGACTTCATGATCTTCGTTCAAGATTGAGCATAATCCCTCAAGATCCAACCATGTTTGAAGGAACAATCCGTAGCAACTTAGATCCCCTTGAAGAGTATACAGACGATAAGATTTGGGAGGTAGCTAAATTACATAATAATGATTTCTATGCTTTCAAACATCATATTGTGCTATATGGGGTGTTTGGGGTTGCTTACTTGCTTAATATAATTGCTTGTTTGGTTAATGCTTTTTAAAATAAGCAACTTCAATATGTTTTTCTTTAACTTTTAAACAATCAAATATCCCAAACCCGTTCAAATTAATCTTCTTATCTTCTATATTAAAAACATCCCATAATCTAACAATAATTGTTATTACTTTAGGCACTCGATAAGTGTCAACTTGGAGATGAAGTGAGGAACAAGGAAGGGAAACTCGACTCACCAGGTCGATCTTGTTCATAGTCTTTATATTTAAGCATTTTCATCTTATATTACAGTGTCTTATTAGTTTTCATTTTACACAAATAGTTACCGAGAATGGAGAAAACTGGAGCATGGGTCAAAGGCAGCTTGTGTGTCTAGGGCGGGTGCTACTCAAAAAAAGCAAAGTCTTGGTACTTGACGAAGCTACTGCATCAGTCGATACTGCAACTGATGGAATGATTCAACAAACACTCAACCGACACTTTAATGACTCTACTGTTATAATGATTGCACATCGGATTACATCTGTGCTTGATAGTGACATGGTTCTGGTTCTAGAACAAGGTACGTTAAGCAACTTTGTCAGCTCTTGTGTATGATTCCATTAAAGTCTTGATCTAAGAAAATTTTGTTCTGTATAGGTTTGATTGAGGAATATGATTCGCCAACAAAGTTGCTGGAAGATAAATCGTCTTCGTTTGCAAAGCTTGTTGCTGAATATAGTATGAGATCGAGTTCCAGTTTTGAAAACTTAGCAGCGACAAAATAATTTGAGTGCAAAAATTGGTGCTTGATGATCTGATCTCGATTAATGCTCGAAAGTGCATGTAGACGTCAGAAGCTAAATGAGTTAAGAGTGTTGGCTAGCTAGGTTATGTTGGCACGAGGAGCTTGGGGCACTTAATAATCTGATCGTGTTTCCTCGAACACACATATCTCCACTGTTTTCTATATTTTTGTTTTGGGCAAGATTAATTAACTAGTTTCTTCTTGTAACTTGTTTAAAATTTACCAATGTACTTATAAATTAAAGATAATTTTCAGTCGAGTTTTGAATCTTATAATTAACGGATCCTTCTTTCAGTATCATATATATCATTTCCTTTTAGGTGAAACTATGAAAATTACAATAAAGACATATTCTTTGATGTACAAGAACTAACCCATGGTTTGCTAAATGGTTTGTACAAGGTTGGGGACATCGAGGCTGAATTGCTGATACAGTTCTCTTACTGATGACAAGAATCCTTGAATATATTGAAAAATAAGCATTTTAACTTCTGAATCTGCTTATATTAGATGAAAGTCAATAAAATGAGTAATCGACTCAAAAATCATATAGTTTAATGCTTAAGGATTTCATCCAAATGTTGAATATATTTATGCAAACAAAACTTGATTGCGATATTACATTACATGTAAAAACCTTACTGAATAAGTCAAGTGTGTAAACTGGACTCCAGATTCTGTATGATTTAAAGTAGTGTTATTCAAATAAAACAAAAAACAATCTTACTTTCAACAGCTTCTTACTCATACAAATATCCTATTGATAACAAACGATCCTTCAAATCTATCGCAAAAGAAAACTTTGAACTTTATCTGCCCATAACGTCTTATTCCTGAAACATGTTATAGTAGCTTCTATCAATACTATAAACGCTATAATATAAACTCTTTCATTAACATGGATATGAAAATAACTGAGTGAAGTTGATGAGAGTAAAAAGTTTGACTCAAAAGTCAAATATTTCAGTGGTTGATCATTTTGTCCCAATGTAGAAGTTTTTTTTATGTAAATCAAAACATGTGTATGATATTAAATTACTTATAAAACTTTACTGAATATGATTATAACATGATTATCTCCAACATCATGTAAAATCCAATCATGAACACAGTTGACTTTCTGAAGAAGTCAACTGTTTTATCTGAACATCATGAGTTAACTTTTCTAACTTCAAAAATTCAAACTGCTTATAAAAACTAGTTACTTTACTTAGTACACTTTTAAAGTTAATAATTATACCTTGATTTAACTGTAAACATCTTGTATTGAAGACTTGAATCATCAATCCCGCCTCCTTGTACTTTAATTTCAAGGCCTGCATGATGAGGGCATGATAAAACAAACAAAAAAGCATGTTACGATGTGCATAATCTAGTAAGAAAATGATAGCAAGTAAAACTTTTTATTGACTAATTTGACATCTTTAATTACTTGACTTGCAATGCCAAATTATCTACACCTACACTACATATAATGTAGGGATCACATTTCCAGCATTTTTTGACTAAAACGTTTCATACACAGAAAATTAAGCATTACAACAAATAAAGCACAAAGTATTAACCAATTAAACACAATCTAATTCAACTCATTTAATTAATGTTATTTTTAAAACACCCTTAAAATGAAAAACACATGTTATTATACATATTGTACGAACTAATAAAACACACAAAGCTTAATACAATTTATATGCAAACAAGTTGATAGTACATATGGTTTTGAAAACCAGACCGGACCAACGGGTTCAACCGGTTTAACCGTGAACCGGAGTCGCCACCGGTTCGGCTAGCCAATAAAAGCCGTCCGAAAACGAACCGGAGAGGACCGGTCGGAACCGGTGAAAACGGATGAACCGGATTAGACCGGGATCATTGTCTTCTTGTTTTTCTCCAGTTAATCAGCTGGTCATTAGTATTTTGTTAATCACAGGGTACCCACGCCTCAGTTATTCTTACATGAAGATAAACGAAAAATAAAAAATCAAATAAGACAAACCACCTTATTAAGTTCAATGGCTCACAAATGAATAAAAGTATTCTGGTTAAAGTAGTTGGACAAAACTCAGTTACATGAATTTATACAACTAAATTAGTTTCTATACAAATGTTCGTAAATTAATCACCTTTGTACGTGTGCTCATCGCTTCCCACTTCCCAGTCACCGAAACTCCGCACTGAAGGAAATTAATTAAACATTAGAATGGATAGTAACACATGTATTAATTTAAAATTGGAAGTAAAGTGAACATAAATCAGAGAAAGTACCTGTTATAAATTTGTGAACTGGCTTCTGAAAAGATTGGCTGAAGCATGATGAAAGAAGACTCTTGCTTGGTTTTGTTCACTTCTCTATGTAGCTGAAGGAGACATTTGTCGATGTTTGTATCATGGATGTAAAACCACACGACTGAAGCTGCCATGTAAACCCAACGATACGCAGACCTTCCAGCTGAAAAATGCTCTGTGGAAGATGACTTATGCCCGTACCTTCTATATTTAGCTCTTTTAACAGTTTTAAACTTCCAATGTCCTCAGGAATTTTTTCAACTAGAAAACAATAGGGTAGTTGGAAGTTTTTTAGACGTTTCATCTGACAGATGCTGTTTGGAATGTCTCGTAAAACTATACACTCTGTTAGGTCTAGCTCCTCTAACCACTGTAATCGGCCAAGATCCTCCGGTAATTTCTCAAGATGCCAACAAGATTTAAGTTTGATAGCTTTCAGATGCATCAACATACAAATGCTATCTGGAAGATTTCTAATCTTTGTAGATGAAAATATTAGCTCCTCTAGACATTCTAACTGGTCAAGGTCCTCGGGTACCTCTGGAATACTGCCTTCAAGTGTAAGCTTTCTTAAACATTGTATACTACAAATACAACCAAATATACTCTCAACATTACTGCAAGCACAGAGACCTACAGAAATAAGCCTTTCAAGATATCCAAAGGATGAAGCTGGGTCTTCTTTATAATAACACGAAAACTTAAAATTTGCAAAATTATTGTCACAGTGCAACTTGCATACATCTCTGGGCTCTGCAATCTGTTGTAGCTCAAATAAAGACGAAACCTCACACAAACCACGCTCTTTATCAAACACAAAAGATTTAAACCTCCCACAATCACATAAGCTTGAGATGACAAGCTTTTTCAGATACCCAAAGGTAGCATCAATTTTTATTGAATTATAACAATCCTCAAGATCTAACCTTTCAAGAGTTGGAGTCAGCCCAAGGTCAAGGGTCCTCAACTTTGAATGACTAAGGTTGAGTGATAAGAGCTTTACACTTTCAGCAGGCATTTGAAGTTCTACCAACTCAGTACAATGTTCAAGTATTAGCGTCTTAAGATTCGGAGTATTCCTAAGGTGAAGGTTTGTCAACTTTGAATGACTGAGGTAGAGCTCTTGGAGCTTTAGATTTTCAGCAGGCATTTGAAGTTCCACCAAATCATTACAGCCTTTGAGTCTTAGCCTCTCAAGATTCGGAGTGTTTCCGAGGTGAAGGGTCTTCAACTTTGAATGACTGAGTTCAAAATATTGGAGCTTTAGAGCAGGCACTTTAAGCTCTACCAAGTCATTACAGCCTTTGAGTATTAGCATCTCAAGATTCGGAGTATTCCCGACGTGAAGGTTTTTCAACTTTGAATCAGTGAGGTCAAGACATTCAAGCTTTAAACTTTCAGCAGGCATTTGAAGCTCTACCAAATCCTTACAGCCTTTGAGTATTAGCCTCTCAAGATTCGGAGTACTCCCGAGGTGAAGGTTTTTCAACTTTGAATGACTGAGGTCAACCTTTTCAAGCTTTGGACTTTCAGCAGGTATATGAAGTTCCACCAAATCATTACAGCCTTCGAGTATTAGCGTCTTAAGATTTGGAGTATTCCCGAGGTGAAGGTTTTTCAACTGTGAATAACTGAGGTTGACTTCGTCAAGCTTTGGACTTTCAGCAGGCATCTGAAGGTATACCAAATCATAACAGCTACTGAGTATTAGCTTCTTAAGATTCGAAGAATGAGCAGGTATATGAAGCTCTTCGAAACCATGACAATATTCAATAGTCAACTGCTCAAGATTTGGAGCCAACCTAAGGTCATAGGTCTGTAATTCTAAACAATTATGGAAGGTGAGGAACCTGAGCTTATGAAGAGCCTGACATAGGTACAAAAAACAATTCATATTGGGGCAGTAACAAAAAACAAGTAGATATATAGGATCATAATGAATCATGAAAAACAACAATTCTACCTTTTCTTCTCCATCTCCCCAAAGTTGAACAATTTTGCTGAAACATATTTCAAGTTCAACAAGATATTTTCCTTGAAACGTATTCGGTAAACTCGAAAAAGGAAATCCATACCAACTCATATATTGTAAGGAACTTGGAAGGTATTCGCTAACTTTATCAAATTCAACAATATTGCTCTCATCATAATCCTTTATTGTCTTTAAGAGATGTATGTGAATAAATCTAAGATCCTTCATTTTTGCTAGACCTTTTACTGCAATTTCAGCACTGAAACTCTCCGGTGGATGAAAGTACCCCCATTAACTTTTAGAGAGACAAACAAAGAATTTTTGAATATGATTATAAAACCCTAAATTTCAAAACGCCCAAAATCAGTTGATCAAATTGAGAGTAAATGAAGATGATATAAAGCGAATTGAATGATAATTCAATTCGAATTAATGAATTTTTGAATATGATTATTAGAGAGAGAAAGTGAATTTGGGGAAAACTTTTAGAGAGACAAACAAAGAGGATGACGAGAATTGTTTTTTATATGAAAACTGACAAGTAACTATTGGAACAAAAATGAAATATTCAGTAAACCACAGGGACCAAAAATGTAGTTAACTCTCACTTTTATAGTGATTTACTTCTTACCATGTCATTAGTCAATATATCCTCAATTTCATTACGAATCCACAATCGGCTATGTCTTTGAGGTTCATCGGGGTGTGACCGACGAACAATATTTCTTCCCATTTCTTCTAAATGATCATGCATCCCCAATCGCCCATATTGATCATAAGTTATAAGTGATTTCTGCTCAAGAACTCTTAAACCAACTTCAGTATGAAATCCACAGCTTTCAAGCACTCCAATTGCATATTCTTTCCACCAACCTTTTAGTATGCATGCAACATCTAAGAATATTTCTTTGTGATCATCCTCTAGACCATCAAAGCTTAGTTCCAATCTTTCCATAGTGGCCTTTAATGGAATTTTTTTTAGTCTTTCTATAGCATCTACCCAATAAGGCTCACTTTGACCACAAAGAAACGAACCCAAAACTTTGATTGTTAAGGGAAGACCATTAGCATATTGTACAACTTGTCTTGATAGCTCTTCGTGCCCTCGAATTGGAATATCTCTTCCAAACGCATACCTACTGAAGAGGCAACCCGCTTCCGCTTGAGATAACAAAGTCACATTATGAACCAAGCTCACTCGGTGGGCTACGAGTACTTGCTCATCTCTTGTTGTAATTATAATCCTACTTCCTGGCTTAAACCAATTACACTCACCAGCTAACGCCTCAAGCTGGTCTTTACGATCGATGTCATCAAGAACAACAAGTACCTTTCTATCACGCATCATTTTTTTCATCTTGTTTTTCCCGTCAAGAACACCACTTACAGTGACACCTTGATCATTTGAAATATCTGAAAGTACTTGTTTCTGCAATGACTTTAAACCAGACAAAGATGGTTTTGATTCTTCCCTTACATTTTCAACAAAGCTTTGACCTTCGAATTTGAAAGATATTTGATCAAAAACAGCCCGGGCTAAAGTTGTCTTCCCCGCACCTCCCATCCCCCATATCCCTATCATGCGAACATCACCAACACTGGTTTCTAAAGATGAAACAACATCCTCTACTCGAGTCTCCATGCCGACTAACTTTTCATCCAATCTGAAATTGATGGAGCGTAACTCTAGTGAAATCTCTTGAACAATCTTTTGGATAAATTTAGCTTCATGCCTATATGTAAAATAAGATTGTTAAAAATCCTACTTTAACAATCAATTTCAGATATATAACACATACAATTGTATATGAAGTAATGGCAAAGAATTAGCTATCACTTAGATAGTAAATGAATAACAGATAGGCTGGGTATAAGGTAATATTTTTCCGGGTCAAAACAGGTTGGGTCTACCCGCAAACTCTTCCCTTCAACATCTAACTTATAACATACTCGTTTCAATGCATTAAAAACTGCTTTTAAGGTTATATGTCAGTGTCAATACAGAAAAAATCTTAAGTTTGTGAATAAAAAACTACTTTAAGGTTTATATATGCATTAAAAATACACCACGTTAGGATATAAATAGTTATTTCCCCATTTGACCCGTTTGAGATGAAACATGTTTTTTTTTAAAGCCATTAATTATGTATATATATAAATAAAACTAGCAAGGAGCTAATAACAGCCCCCCTAAAACTACAACTACATTGGAACCCACGAGAATCATTCAATCGTAGATCAAAAGAAGTAAAATCAAAGAATATTGCAAAGATATGATGAAGAAATTTACTTACCCATTAGCAATGCTTTTCAACTCCCATCCAGCCAATTCAGATGCTTCTTTCAAAGCATCTCTCCATTTCCCAGCAGCTTCTTCCTCTTTATGTTTTGCAAATGCATCTCCAACTGACCCACTTTGTTTGCGAACTTCAGTAGGCTCCACATCGTAGAACACGGGGTATGCGGTATGCCCAAAACCCTTCCGGCATTCCATAATCTTAACAAGCTCTTCCAAGCACCAAGATGAAGAAGCGTAGTTCTTGGAGAAAACAATAATGTAAAACTTTGAGTCTTCAATGGCCTTAATAAGCTCATCACTTATCATTTTCCCTTGCTTAATATCCTCATCATCCTTGTATGTTTCAATACCTCTTTGTGTAAGAGCATGATACAGATGATCAACAAAGTTCTTTCGAGTGTCTTCCCCTCTAAAGCTTAAGAAGACATCATACTTAAAGCTCTTCTGAATTGAATTAGTTGCCATTGAAAGAGTGTGAGTGTTTGTATGTAACAAAGTCAATGGATTAATACAAGAATGGAAATGAAAGAGAAACGAACCTGAAAAACAGATCTGGGCAACGCTAATCTTCTGTTTTGGTCCCTTACCTTTTTTCTTCTTTGCAACTTTTGAACTTTTTTCTTTTATCCACTTCCAGTCCGTTAACTTTTCAGCTAACTAGCTGCAATTGTTATTTAAGATGTACTAATTAATAAACTTTTAAGTAAATATAACTTGGGGGTTTGGGTGTGATTTGGGGTTCGCAGAAGGGTTAAGATCTTATCCACGGGTTTCATAACTCGCGAGAAGGTCCAAGGTTGCATCCGGGGGGTCATATATAAGGTCCAAGGTTACATTTGTTTGATATAATTAAATTTCAAGCATTCTATTAACCAAAGTTCTATTAGTTGCATCTGTGGAGGCCTGGAGGGGTCATATAATATAAACCTTTTGGCCAGAAGTGCAAATAAATAAACTTTTATTTAAAACCTTGTGGTCCAAGTGTGAAAAAACAAAACTTAAAACAAAGTATTCACTTTTTTACTGGGTTACGATTCTGACCCATTTTCTACCCAAAACCAACCACATTTTGAGGGTCTTCAAATTCCTTGGGGTAGTGTAGCAATTGACCATTAAATCAATTCATATTTAAAGCTCTTTTGAATTGATGAATATCAAGTAGACGCCATTTAAATAATACATAAAGAACCGTGGTAGATTTATATCATTATCGTTGAGGAGATTTTATATAAGCGTTACAAATGTATATCATTACCAAACTTGAGTTAACCAACATCATATTTTAATTCTATATTTGTATTAACTCTCTATCTCATTACTAATGCCAAGTACATTCTTATAATGCGGATAAATGTATAGACGACCCTCATGTTCTGATCTAACAAATGTCTGAAAATGGTCCATAAACCACAGTCTTGAAACTACAATGGCTACCATTTAGCAATTTACTTAACTATAGATTATTTTTAGTACTAGTGCTCAAAATGGAAATAATCAAACTTACAGTTTAAAACCTTGTGGCCAAAGTGTGAAAAATCAAAACTTGTATAAAATTTGACTACATTTTTCTGAATCATAAGTGCCAAGTCATGTTTGATCAACAACCACCAATTTTAATCCATCAATTCATTAGGATTTACTAATTAAGCAAGACTTAAGGCTCCATTTCGGCTTATGAACAATGGTTTTACCTTCAACTTTGTCTAATAAAGATTGAAACTTGTTCTAGAGCTTCAAAGTTGTTAATGATTTGGAGACATGAGTGAATCACATATTTAGTACTTACCCTTTTATACAAACTCTTTTAAGCTTTCAAAAATTTCTTTAAATGATAACATGTTAATATGCAAACTCATATCAAAATCGAACCTTTTTCAACAGCAATGCAGTTGACTTTCGGAAGAAGTCAATTCTGTTGCATGAAACCAGTTCCGTGTACTGTAACAAAAACAAAGCTTGGTGTCATGTTCTGTATATGTAGTCAAATTTGACATGGTTCTAATTATAAGCAACGTTCTATGTTACTTCAGTTTTACCATGTCAAACTGTTGTCCGAATTGTACATTCTACAGTTTGAAGCCCAACCATGACAAAGACAACATATGACTACTCAATGGCTTTCAAAAATACAAACAGTTGATGCTCTGATAATGTCTTATCACTGAAATATGTTTGTCTGTTCAATTTCATAAAAATCTCAGTAAAATTCGATGAAAACCAATAGTTTGACTCAACAAATGCTTATATGTTTAATGATTTCATCCAATTGTAGAGTTTATTTATGTGAATCAAAACTTGTATATGATCATAGATAACTTATAACCCTTTCTTAAGTATATTATTTACATTATCATGATCATCTACAGCCTAATGTAAAATTCTGACAATTTTTATCAAGAACAAAGTTGGATTTCTAAGAAGTCAACTATGTTAAATGAAATCCATGAATTAACTTATCTAACTTCAAATTCTACTATGATTTACAGTAATTAGTACAAAATCCAAAATGGGGATTATATTGTAATCTAACAGTGTAATAAAAAGTACAAATATAGTAATATTGAAAGATAAAGGAATCATAATCTGAAACACTTATTTACAAATGATAATACTTTTGTAAGTGTACAGGAGAAAATCATTAATGACCAAAACAGATAGAGCGAGAAACATTTGAAAATAATCAACAATCAACTATGATCCCTTTGTTCATTTAACTGACGTGATGAAGAATCTAAGCATGTGAAAACAATCAGCAATGCCTAGTGAAAGAAAAAAACATAAACAATTACATCAGGATCGAAAGTAAAAACATATATAAAACAGACACATTATTAGTTTTTGTCATGTGAGGCGACCAATACAAAAACATAGAAAGAGAATGTACCTGTTACTTATGTATTGGCTCCCATGGGTCTGTCAACTGCGTCATTTATGGGCCGCAGCTTATATTTCCCATGAGTATAGCGCTTGTAGACCATAGGTGATACAACGCATTTTATTTTACCCATGTTGTTTGGAATATCACGTAAATGGTTACAATCCGTTATGATTAGCGTCTCTAAAGTGTTTATTCGGCAAAGATCATCGGGTAACTTCTCAAGAAGCAAACATGATTTAAGTTCGAGATATTTGAGATGTTTCAACTTACAAATGCTATCAGGAAGATTTCTGATATTTGTAGATGAAAAAATTAGCTCCTCTAGACATTCTAACTGGTCAAGGTCCCGGGGTACCTCTGGAATACTGCCTTCTAGTATAAGCTTTCTTAAACCTTGTAAACTACAAATACTTCTTGAAAATTTCTCAAGCTTTGGACATTCAGCATGCATTTGAAGTTCTACCAAATCATTACAGCCTTTGAGTATCAGCATCTCAAGATTCGGAGTACTCCCAAGGTGAAGGGTCTTTAACTTTGAATGACTGAGGTTGACATAAAAGAGCTTTAGACTTTCAGTAGGCATCTGAAGTTCTACCAAATCATTACAGCCTTCGAGTATTAGCGCCTCAAGATTCTGGGTATTCCCAAGGTGAAGGTTTTTCAACTTTGAATCAGTGAGGTCAAGACATCTGAGCTTTAAACTTTCAGCAGGCATCTGAAGTTCTACCAAATCATTACAGCCTTCGAGTATAAGCCTCTCAAGATTCGGAGTACTCCCAAGGTGAAGGGTCTTTAACTTTGAATGACTAAGGTTGACATAAAAGAGCTTTAGACTTTCAGTAGGCATCTTAAGTTTTACTAAATCATTACAGCCTTTGAGTATTAGCGCCTCAAGATTCGGAGTCTTCCCGGGGTGAAGGTTTTTCAACTTTGAATCAGTGAGGTCAAGACATATGAGCTTTAAACTTTCAGCAGGCATCTGAAGTTCTACCAAATCATTACAGCCTTTGAGTTTAAGCCTCTCAAGATTCGGAGTACTCCCAAGGTGTAGGGTCTTTAACTTTGAGTGACTGAGGTTGACATAAAAGAGCTTTAGACTTTCAGTAGTAGGCATCTGAAGTTCTACCAAATCATTACAACCTTCGAGTATTAGCACCTCGAGATACAGAGTATTCCCGAGATGAAGATTTTTCAACTTTGAATCAGTGAGGTCAAGACATCTGAGCTTTAAACTTTCAGCAGGCATCTGAAGTTCTACCAAATCATTACAGTCTTCGAGTATAAGCCACTCAAGATTCGGAGTACTCCCAAGGTGAAGGGTCTTTAACTTTGAATGACTGAGGTTGCATAAAAGAGCTTTAGACTTTTAGTAGGCATGTGTAGTTCTACCAAATCATTACCGCCTTCGAGTATTAGTGCCTCAAGATTAGGAGTATTCCCGAGGTGAAGGTTTTTCAAGTTTGAATGACTGAGTATAAGCTTCTTAAGATTTGGAGTATTCCCGAGGTGAATGGTCTTCAACTGTGAATAACTGAGGTTGAGATATTCGAACTTTAGGTTTTGAACGGGCATTTGAAGTTCTACCAAATCATTACAACCTTCGAGTATAAGCCTCTCAAGATTCGGAGTGCTCCCAAGGTGAAAGGTCTTTAACTTTGAATGACTGAGGTTGCCATAAAAGAGCTTTAGACTTTCAGTAGGCATCTGAACTTCTACCAAATCGTTACAGCCTTCGAGTGTTATCTCCTCAAGATTCGGAGAATTCCTAAGGTGAAGGTTTTCCAACTTTGAATGACTGTGTAAGCGATTATATATGTAAACATTAGCATCAAATATTCATGATGAACACATTAATCTATTATGCCACAATGATCTTAGAATAAGATAATAACCACATAGATAAGATGAACGAGTACAACATACCGGAAGCCGTAGCGGATGTCGACATGATGCAAAGAGCACCTTAAGCATAAACTAGTTTCTCTCCCTTGACCCACTTGAGTGTAGAAAGCTTGATGGATAGCTAAATGATTCTACTTGTGTGTGTTGTAGGGTAGAGAGAGGACTAGTTTATATAGGGCTTTTAGGTTGGCATGTCCATCAATGCCAATATATGTAACGGTCAAGATATAATGTACCATTAGGAGCATTCATCATAATATTGATTAGTTTGATTACATCATTAGTACACATTGAAGTATAGGTAACCTACAAATCAATATGGGATTATGACATCAATGTAATCAATATGGGATAATGACATCAATATAATGTCACATTTTTACATTCTCCCACTTGACATGATATTCCCTAATGGTATAACATAAGGCTAGCAATTAAATCTTATCAACCGTTAATATCATAAGTATCTTGACACAACAAACTACATAATGAGGATTATGGCGGTTATACACAGTATACTCGTATACTCCCTTCCATATATCACAACATTATGAGCTCATCATGCTAGATTCATAAGTTATATAAACAACATACAGTCCACGTACTTGTTATGATAATACATAAGTTACTTATTCAAACACAAATGCATGCATAATAACATAATGAATAAGAAATAAAATCAGAAACATTTTTATTGAGCTCAAGAGTGTTTAGAACATCATTATTAGTTATCAATGCAACCAAGACCCAACCTAGGAACATGTTGCATAAATGTCTTTGGTGGTAAACCCTTGGTTAAAGGATCAGCAATCATAAGATCTGTACTAATGTGTTCTAGGTACACTCTTTGTTTATGAATTTCTTCTTTCACGATAAAGAACTTTATATCCATGTGTTTTGCACCTTTAGAGTACTTATCGTTCTTAGAGAAGAAAACTGCTGCGGTATTGTCACAATAAATTTTCAGCGGCTTGCTTATAGTGTCGACAACCCCAAGCCCTGAAATAAAGTTCCGCAGCCATAATGCATGAATAGTAGCCTCATAACAAGCTACAAATTCTGCTTCCATGGTGGATGCAGCAATGATAGATTGTTTGGCACTTTTCCAGGAAATAGCCCCTCCAACCAATTGAAACACATAGCCAAACGTTGACTTTCCACTATCTTTGCACCCAGCATAATCAGAATCAGCATATCCAACCACTTCTAAGTGATTGGACCTTTTATAAGTAAGCATATAATCCTTTGTTCCTTGAAGATATCTCAATACTTTCTTTGCAGCTTTCCAGTGATGAATACCAGGATTACTTTGATATCTACTAAGCATCCCGATTGCAAAACTGATGTCGGGTCTAGTGCAAGTCTGTAGATACATTAAACTGCCCACAACTGAAGCATATGGAATGTTTTCCATTTCCTTTCGTTCCACGTCATTCTTTGGACATTGTATAAGACTAAATTTATCTCCCTTCTGAATAGGGACTATACTATCCGAGCACTTGCTCATATTAAATCTCTCAAGAATCTTATCGATATAGGCTTTTTGAGATAGTCCTAATAGACCTTCAGATCTGTCACGGAATATTGAAATTCCAATCACATAGGATGCCTCACCCATATCTTTCATTTCAAAATTCTTAGAGAGATATTCTTTAGTCTTATGCAATAAACCAAAATCATTAGTCGCAAGCAAAATATCATCAACATATAGAACCAAAAATATAAACTTGCTCCCACTGATCTTGCGGTACATACATCGATCAACGATGATTTCTTCAAAACCGAAAGATTTAATGGTATCATTGAACTTAATATACCATTGCCTTGAAGCTTGTTTAAGTCCATATATTGATTTCTTCAATTTACACACCATTTTTTCTTTACCATCAATGAAAAACCCTTCAGGTTGTTTCATATAAACTTCCTCCTCAAGATTTCCATTCAGAAAGGCGGTTTTCACATCCATTTGATGTAGCTCTAAGTTAAAATGAGCTACTAATGCCAATATTATTCTCAACGAGTCCTTCTTTGAGACGGGTGAAAAAGTCTCGTTGTAATCAATGCCGTCTTTCTGAGTATAACCTTTGGCTACAAGTCTAGCTTTATATCTTTCAACATTGCCTTTAGAGTCGTGTTTGGTCTTAAAGACCCATTTACAACCAACTATTTTAAAACCTTCTGGCAAGTTTACGAGATCCCAGACTTTATTTTGAGCCATTGATTTTAACTCTTCTTTCATAGCATTAATCCACATTTCAGACTTATCACTTTCTATGGCTTGTTGAAAAGTTACAGGATCATTATCAATGCCAATATCAAAATCTGTCTCTTGCAAGTAAACTACATAATCATCAGAAATAGCTGACTTTCTAACCCTTGCAGGTTTGTTTAATGCTATTCCAATGGGTTCACTTGTTTGAGTTGGTAAGTTAGTTTCTTCATGGGGTGTTTGTTCATTATTCAAATGTTGCTCCTGATTTTGAACAGGAACAACATTCGGTGCAGTTGTGGATTTGTGAATATTCATGGGTGATGGATCATCATCCCTTATTTCTTTAATATCCACAACTTGATTTTCAACACTCCCACTAACTTCACCATTTTCCAGAAATTTGGCATTACCTGTTTCAACAATTCTAGAACTGTGGTTTGGACAATAAAACCTATACCCTTTGGACTTCTCCGGGTAACCAATAAAGTAACCGCTAACGGTTCGAGAATCCAATTTCTTTTCTTGTGGATTATAAACCCGTGCTTCTGCTGGACAACCCCAAACATGCAGGTGTCTCAAACTAGGTTTCCTTCCAGTCCATAACTCAAAAGGAGTTTTTGGAACTGACTTACTAGGAACCCTATTTAACAGATACACTACGGTTCTAAGTGCATACATCCACAAACTTTTTGGTAAAGAGGATTTACTTATCATACTCCTAACCATATCCAATAATGTTCTGTTTCGCCTTTCTGCCACGCCATTTTGTTGTGGCGTGCCTGGCATAGTATATTGAGCACATATGCCGCGACTTTCGAGGAACTTTGCAAAGGGACCAGGACATTGTCCAGATTCATCATACTTTCCATAATATTCACCACCTCGATCAGATCTTACGACTTTCACTTTTCTGTCAAGTTGCCTCTCAACCTCATTTACAAACACCTCAAGGGCATTTATAGATTGAGATTTTTCATGCAGCAAATAGACATATCCATAACGTGAAAAATCATCTATAAAGGTGATAAAATATTTTTCTCCAGTGAAGGATGGAGTATCAAATGGTCCACAAATATCGGTGTGTATAATTTCAAGGAGATTACTACTTCTTGTGGCACCTTTCTTGCTATGTTTGGTTTGCTTACCCTTAATGCATTCCACACATAAGCCAAAATCAGTGAAGTCTAGATTCGGTAGAATCTCGTTCTTCACCAATCTTTGCAATCTTTCTTTGGATATATGACCCAAACGTTTATGCCACAAGAAAGCAGAATTTTCATCGACGATACTACGTTTCATTCCAACATTATGATCAACAGTAAACAGAGATTCAGAAAAAACATCATCAAGTTTCAATTTATATAAATTATCAATAAGAATACCATAACCAATAAATGATTTATTCTTATATAAATTAAAACGACCATTTCCACCACCAAAAGTATACCCACTAACATCAAGTCTCGGAATAGAAATTAAATTTCTAGAAATTGAAGGTACATAGAGAGTATTCATTAGATCCAAGTGAAACCCGGTATCTAACTTCAGTCTATAAGTCCCTACGCCTTCAATGGGAGCCTTCATTCGGTTCCCCATAAAGAGAAAGTTATTAGTTGGGCTTGTGGTTTGGATTGTAAGGATCCCTGCATAATATTGGAAACATGAGTAGTAGCACCAGAATCAAACCACCAAGTATTAGAAGGAACTTCAGACAAGTTTGATTCAAAGCATACAGAAACATAATGTATACCTTTCTTTTCGAACCAAGCCTTACACTTAGGACAATCCTTTTGGAAATGTCCCTCTTTCTTGCAAAAATTGCATTTGTTGTCCCTTTGTTCCTTCTTTTCACCATTAGCAACCTTTGAGGTTGTAGCATGTTGTTTCTTCTTAAAGTTCTTGGGTTTTGGTTTGAGCTTCTTGTCAACTCCTTGATTCACCAGGTTAACGGAGTGAACTCTTTGTTTCTTTAGTCTTGCTTCCTCTTGAATAAGCTTACTGGACAGTTCATCAATATTCCACTTATCCTTTAATGTGTTATAATTGATGTGAAACGGTCCATATTCAGAAGGAAGTGAATTCATTATGAATTGTACCAAAAAAGAGTCATCCACATTCATACCCAACGTCTTAAGTCTTGCTGCAGTATTGGTCATGTCAAGGACATGTTGCTGCATACTCTTTGTACCATCAAATTTCATGGTGGTGAGTTCAGCCATAAGTGTCCCTGCTAGTGCTTTATCAGCAAAACGAAACTTCTCTTCCACAAGCTTAAGAAAATCTTTAGCATTCTGATTTTCAATGTCGGGAAGAGAAGACTTAATGTTGTTGGCAATTGTCATCCGCATAAAGTTCAAGCAAAGTCTGTTGGACCTTGTCCATGCCTTATGGTGTGATTTTTGAGCCTCTGTACTATCATTAGTAAGGTCAGTAGGCTTATCCTCCAGTAGCGCCAAGTCAAGATCCAAAGCACCTAAATGGAAAGTGACTTGTTCGCTCCATTCGGAGAAATTCACACCGGTAAACAAGGTAACAGAAGAAGCTTGAGAGTGAAGGTTAATTGCTGCAAAATGTATATGATTTACCGATTAAAATTCATATGAGATAAAATAAATGAAATATATATTATTGGTTTCCTTTGGGTAAACACAATAATATATCATCATTATTGTTAGAATGCACTAAAACTTTGAAAGAAAATAAAATAGACTTCATCAAATATATAAGCATCTTTGGATAACTATATACATATGACAAAAGTATATTAATTTTCATCTTTAAGTTTATTAGTTATAGAAGAATAATTTTTCCTTTGGGCAAAATTCATAATTTCTATCAACTAATAAAAGATCCATAATTGCATTCTTTAAGGCAACATAAATTATATGACTACAAATTTGAAATTTGAAATTAACTTGATCACTTTGGTGACTAACAAATTAATTTCACTTAATGTCATATAATAAATTAATAAATAGCTTTAAATTGTTATTAGAATGCAATGCAACTTTACAAGAAAATAAAATAGGCTTCGTCAAATATATACATATCTTTGGATAACTATATACATATGACAAAGTATACTAATTTTCATCTTTAAATTTATTAGTTATAGAAGAATAATTTTTCCTTTGGGAAAAATTCATAATTTCTATCAACCAATAAAAAAAATCCGTAATAGCATTCTATGAAACAACATAAATAAATGGCTTTAAAAGTAATTAATGGAGATTTAAGCCATAAAGATGTTACAAGCAATTCATATTTCAAATTATGTAACATCTATCTTCTTCAATATGTCAATCAATTTAATCATAGCCATTATCATAACAGCCACTATCATAACGTCATGTAATACACATGTTTGAAGACACATCATGAAACACTAAACATCAAATGCACATGAAAACGAACCATACAATTCAAGGACATATACATTCGTTATGTTAATTCATAATAAGTAGCTAAGTAATAGCATATCTTTAAATTATGCGGAAGCGCTAATAAAAAAATTCTAGTTTAATGCATACGATAAAAGATAACGGAAAAGGATAATATTTTCAAATAGTCTCATTTCAAGCATCATGTTATTCAGTTGATAACATCCATTAATATTACTCGTTAATAAATATAGCTTCATGTAAAATTTGTATATAAAACAAACAAATAATCCTTAAAATAATAACAATATTCGATGATGAGGAAATACAGAATTCGTATGCTTTCTTTCTTCCTTTTAAATATATCATGAGTCCATGAATTAACATTTCAAGCATAGACACATCTCGTTAAACTATTTTTTTTTTTTTTTTTTTTTTAGTTTTAAAAATTACTTCATAAACTAAGGGTCATTATCGTATTCAAAACCTTGGCTCTGATACCATATGTAAGCGATTATATATGTAAACATTAGCATCAAATATTCATGATGAACACATTAATCTATTATGCCACAATGATCTTAGAATAAGATAATAACCACATAGATAAGATGAACAAGTACAACATACCGGAAGCCGTAGCGGATGTCGACATGATGCAAAGAGCACCTTAAGCATAAACTAGTTTCTCTCCCTTGACCCACTTGAGTGTAGAAAGCTTGATGGATAGCTAAATGATTCTACTTGTGTGTGTTGTAGGGTAGAGAGAGGACTAGTTTATATAGGGCTTTTAGGTTGGCATGTCCATCAATGCCAATATATGTAACGGTCAAGATATAATGTACCATTAGGAGCATTCATCATAATATTGATTAGTTTGATTACATCATTAGTACACATTGAAGTATAGGTAACCTACAAATCAATATGGGATTATGACATCAATGTAATCAATATGGGATAATGACATCAATATAATGTCACATTTTTACAGACTGAGTATAAGCTTCTTAAGATCCGGAGTATTCCCAAGGTGAATGGTCTTCAACCTTGAATAAGTGAGGTTGAGATATTCGAGCTTTAGATTTTAAACGGGCATTTGAAGTTCTACCAAATCATAACAGCCTTCGAGTATAAGCCTCTCAAGATTCGGAGAACTCCCAAGGTGAAGGGTCTTTAACTTTGAATGACTGAGGTTGACATAAAAGAGCTTTAGACTTTCAGTAGGCATGTGAAGTTCTACCAAATCATTATAGCCTTTGAGTATTAGCGCCTCAAGATTCGGAGTATTCCCGAGGTGAAGGTTTTTCAACTTTGAATGACTGAGTATAAGCTTCTTAAGATTCGGAGTGCTCCCGAGGCGAAGGTTTGTCAACTTTAAATGACTGAGGACAATATGTTCGAGCTTTAAACTTTCAAGAGGTATTTGAAATTCTACCAAATCATGACAGTCTCTGAGTATTAGAATCTTAAGATTCGGAATACTCCCGAGGTGAAGGGTCTTTAACTTTGAATGACTGAGGTTGACATAAAAGAGCTTTAGACTTTCAGTAGGCATATGAAGTTCTACCAAATCATTACATCCTTCAAGTACAAGCCTCTCAAGATTCAGAGTATTCCCGAGGTGAAGATTTGTCAACTTTGAATGACTTAGGTCAAGATTTTTGAGCTTTAAACTTTCAAGAGGCATTTGAAATTCTACCAAATCATGACGGCCTCTGAGTATTAGAATCTTAAGATTCGGAGTATTCCCAAGGTGAAGGGTCTTTAACTTTGAATGACTGAGGTTGATATAAAAGAGCTTTAGACTTTCGGTAGGCATATGAAGTTCTACCAAATCATTACAGCCTTCGAGTATAAGCCTCTCAAGATTCGGAGTATTCCCGAGGTGAAGGTTTGTCAACTTTGAATGACTGAGGTCAAGATGTTTGAGCTTTAAACTTTCACCAGGCATTTTAAATTCAACCAAATGATAACAGTGTTTAAGTTTTAGCTTCTTAATATTCGGAGTATTCCCAAGGTGAAGGTTTGTCAGCTTTGGATGACTAATGATGAGATATTCAAGCTTTAAACTTTCAGCAGGCATTTGAAATTTTACCAATTCATTACAGAACTTGAGTTTTAGCGTCGTTAAATTCGGAGTATTCCCAAGGTGAAGGTTTGTCAACTTTGAATTAGTAAGGTCAAGATGTTCGAGCTTTGGACTTTCAGCAGGCATTTGAAGTTCTACCAAATCATTACAGTCTTGGAGGATAAGCTTCTCAAGATTCGGAGTATTCCCGAGGTGAAGGTTTTTAAACTTTGAATGACTGAGGTCAAGACGTTTGAGCTTTAAACTTTCAGGAGGCATTTGAAATTCTACCAAATCATGGCAGCCTTTGAGTTCTAGTGTCTTTAGATTCGGAGTATTCCCGAGGTGAAGGTTTGTCAGCTTTGAATCAGTGAGGGTGAGATATTCGAGCTTTGGATAATGATTAGCAGGTATATGAAGCTCTACGAAATCATAACAATAGTCAAGAGTCAACTGCTCAAGATTTGGAGCCAACCTAAGGTCAAAGGTCCTCAACTTTGAAAAACTGATATCGAGGAACTTTAGCTTATGAAGAACCTAACATAACTATAAAAAACAATTAATATGGGTGCAATATAGGATTATAATGAATCATGAAAAAACATATCAACCATCATTTTACCTTCTCTTCTCCATCTTCCCAAAGTTGAACAATTTTGCTGCCTTTTAATTGGAGTTGAACAAGATATTTTCCTAGAAATGTATTCGGCAAACTCGAAAAAGGAAATCCACCCCCACTCATATATCGTAAGGAACTTGGAAGGTATTCGCTAACTTTATCAAATTGAACAATATTGCTCTTAAAAGATATTTTCCTTGGAAGGTTTTCGCTAACTTTATCAAATTCCCAAAGTTGATCAGTATAGCTCGTAAGATAATCCTCTATCTTTACGAGATCTATGTGAATAAATCTAAGATCCTTCATTTTTGCTAGACCTTTTATTGCAATTTCAGCACTCAAATCCCATGACCGTGAGTATAGACATTTTGTTGCTTGGGTACCTTGAAATTGAAAAAATAAAACCCCTTAATTTTTGTCGGAACCCTAAATTTCAAAACGCCCAAAATCATTGATCAAAACGCCTAAATTTCAATTCGAATCAATGAATTTTTGAATGATTATTAGAGAAAGTGAATTTGAGGAAAACTTTTAGAGTGACAGTGTGTTTTTTATATGAAAATTGATAGCAACTTTTATTTTGTCTAACATGATACCTAAAAAGACAATAATATCCTTTTATTAAATGATCAAATATAGTCAAATTAACAGAGTTAGAAAATTTGGACCGAACCCATAACGGGTGTTTCATTTCACCAAACTCAAAATTGATAAACTATTGGACCAAAAATGAAATATCCAGCAAACCACATGGAAAAAAACTAGTTAACTCTCAGTTTTATTAAATCATAACATGATAACATGATTCTTACCAGGTCATTAGCCAATATATCTTCAATTTCGCCATCAATCCACAATCGGCTATGTTTGTTAGGTTCATCGGGGTGCAAACGGCGAACAATATTCCTACCCATTTCTTCTAAATGATCATGCATCCCCAACGACCCATATTCAGAAATAGTTATAAGAGATTTCTGCTTAAGAACTCTTAAACCATATGTAGCATGAAATCCACGGCTGTCAAGCACTCTAATTGCATCTTCTTTGCCCCAGCCTTTTAGTATGCATGCAACATCTAAGAATATTTCTTTGTGATCATTATCTAGACCATCAAAGCTTAATTCCAATACTTCCATAGTATCCTTAACTGGAATTGTTTCCTGTCTTTTTATGGTATTTTTCCATTCAGACTCATCTAGATCACGAAGATGTGAACCCATAACCTTGATCGTTAAGGGAAGACCATCAGCATATTGTAAAACTTTTCTTGATAACTCTTCGTACCCTTGAATCAGATTCTCTCTTCCAAACGCATGTCTATTGAAGAGGCAAACCGCTTCCGCTTGAGATAACAAAGTCACATTATGAATCAATCCAACTCCGTGGGCTGCCAGTACTTGCTTATCTCTTGTTGTAATAATAATTCTACTTCCAGGCTTAAACCAATTACAGTTACCGGCTAACGCCTCAAGTTGGTCTTTATGATTGACGTCATCAAGAACAACAAGTACCTTTCTACCACGCATCCTCCTTTGCATCATACTTTTTCCGCCAGAAACACTACTTACTTCAATGTTTTGATTCTTTAAAACATCTGAAAGTACTTGTTTCTGCAACTTATTTAGACCCTCTGAAGAGGCTTTTGATACTTCCCTGACATTTTCAATAAAGCTTTCACCTTCGAACTGAATGGATATTTGATCAAATATAGCTCTTGCCAAAGTTGTCTTCCCCGCACCTCCCATCCCCCATATCCCTAGCATGCGAACATCACCAACACCAGGTTTTAAGGATGAAATTACTTCTTTTACACGGGTCTCCATGCCTACTAAATCTCCATCACTGCTCGAATTGATGAAACTTAACTCTACTGGAATCTTTTTAACAATTTCCTGTATGAACTTAGCTTCATGCCTATACGTTAAATAAAGATTCAATTAGCTTGTGAAAATTCCGGAACAATTTTTAGATCTTTAATACTGACATACAATCATACATGAAGTAAACGATTAATATAGTTATATAGGTGAAAACTTATCTGTGGTTTCATACCACAGATTTCAGTGATCTAAAGGTTGTTTGCTAAAAATATTATTTGCCTGGCCCGTTTTCAGATGAAACATAACCTAATATTGCATAGATATAATGAAGAAATTTACTTACCCATTAGCAATGCTTTTCAACTCAAACCCAGCCAAATCAGATGCTTCTTTCAAAGCCTCTCTCCATTTTCTTGCAGCTTTTTCATCTTTATGTCTTGCAAATGCATCTCCAACTGCCCCAATTTGTTTGCGAACTTCAGTGGGCTCCACATCATAGAACACGGGATAAGCAGTGTGCTCGTCCATCATCTGGCATTCCATAATCTTAACAAGCTCTTCCAAGCACCAAGATGAAGAAGCATAGTTCTTGGAGAAAACAATAATGTAAAATTTTGAGTCTTCAATGGCCTCAATAAGCTCATCACTTATCATTTTTCCTTGCTTAATTTTCTCATCATCTTTGTAAGTGTAAATGCCTTTATTCTCTAGAGTATGATACAGATGATCAAAAAAGTTCTTTCGAGTGTCTTCGCCTCTAAAGCTTAAGAAGACATCATACTTAAAGCTGTTTTGAATGGATGAAACTGAAGTAGAAGCCATTGGAAGTTTGGTTGAAAGAGTTTGTGTGAAAAAGTGTTTTGTGTTTGTGTTTGTGGAATGATGATGTTGAGAAACAAAAACCACTCATATGGTCTTTTGGTCAATGAAAAAATTAAAAAAGATAAAGATTCACGGTTTGAACCAAATGACTAATACACACTGAAGGTGATTGTGTTTGTGTGAAAACAGAGCATTGCCCATGACTTAATTTTGTGAAATGATGATGTTTCATACTTGAACATAAGATGCATCTATGATCATTATTTTATTCACTTCTTCACACTATGACAGAGTTTGTTAATTTATTATTGGGAAAATTGTCTAAAAATACTATCAACTTGACACTTTTTCTTTTTGTATGCTATGAACTTTTTTTTCCTATTGTATGCACAAACTTTCTTAATCACCCTATTGTAACAATATTACAGGTTTTTATTCTATTAATTACACCGTAATTAGTGTGATTAAGTATTGCCACGTCATCAAAAAAGCATTTTATTGATAGAATAGAAGGATTAGTAAAGTTTGTGTATACAATAGGAAAAAAAAAGTTCATAGCATACAAAAGGAAAAAGTGGCAAGTTGATAGTATTTTTAGACAATTTTCCCTTTATTATTTTATTCACTTCTTCAAATGAATAAATCATATAAAAATCTGCTATCAGGCTAAATTAAACTGCTATTCGATCACTTGCATTTTGTGGACTATTTCTAAACATTGATAGAGACCAATAATTTGCAATACGAAATTTCATCTTATCCGTAATAGGGGACCATTTTTTAACATTTAATTTCATTACCCTACACCAATAATATTGCTTCAATAAATTTTCTTATCTCTTTACTATATTACAAAGATATCAAGGAAAATTCTTAGTTAGTTGATCATAAAGCCTCTAATGAGGAATAACCTCAAAATTCCAAGCCATATCGGCCGACAAAAAATATGTAAATATATACAAAAAATTCTTCGCATAAAATTTTGTTGACTAGCATTATTTCTAGCTTCAATATTAACTTAATTACTTAAGTACTTCTAATACAAACATTAATTAATGTCATATAAATTCTTATGATGTTGATAATACCAACTTCTATGACAAACATTAATTAATGTCATATAAATTCTTATGATGTTGATAATACCAAGTGTTTTAATATTTTGTAGGATGTAAGGTCGCATGTAATGGGTGTGAAGGGTCATCTTGATACACCCCGTGCCCCGCTTAAACCAAAATTTAAAAACTTTTTGAACAAAAACGACTTGACCTTGACGAACATTTCAATAATCCTTTGAGCATTGACAAAAATCCATTAACACTTAGACTTTCAAACCATTTTTAAATGAAACTTAACTTCATTACTTTCGAAACAACGGGTGGCACGACCCATGACGACTTATGGATTAAAAGTTACCCAATTTTTAAACAGGCACTAATACCCAGGTATTAGTATAAAATATCCCTTTTTGCAGTCTAAAATACCCCTTTTTCCTTGGATTTGAAACAGACACTAATATCACAAGTATTAGTCTCAATTACCCCTTTTTTTGCATCTAAAATATCCCCTTTTTCCTGCAATTTAAAACAGACACTAATACCCCATGTATTAGTCTAAATTACCCCTTTTTTCCATCTAAAATACACCCTTTTCTGCACACATGCACGTTTTGACCCATTTTTCAGAAAACAACTTATACCACTTCGACAAAACATAAAACCTTCCGGATTTCATAAACACTTCATTGAATTCATTTCCATACAAAACCATTAGCCATTCGACCTTCGGAAGTATGCTTTGCAAATTGACAGGTTTTGTGCGAAAACCCATTTTGACCCCTTTCAAGACATAACATACATACAACTTCCACAACACCTCAAACTTAACCAAAATCATTAGCATAACATATAAAACCTGTTCCATACACACATGACCCGTTAACTACCCAAAATGGCTAGAAACACGCTTATGCCAAACACTCCCTTAATGTTTACCATTTACATATAAAACATACTTTGACACAACGGTTGACTATCAAAACGTTAGGAAAACCTTGTCATACTTTTTACAAATTGTAGAAAGACTCTCGGGGGTACAACCATGACTTGAGCTCGGTATTCTACCTAGCTCTACTATCTTACCAAGTCCTTCACTTTCGTAATCCAACCTTAACCTTATCCAAGCCTTCCATAAACGCATACCAACCTACAAAAGGTTAGGCAACTAAACCGTAAGCACAAAGGCTTAGTAAGTAAACGGGTATAACATAACATCACATATCAATCACACATTACGCATCATAACTATCAATCCATTACAAACATAAACATTAACACATACCTCTAGCCACTTTAAGCATCACCATACTATCTCAACACACCTAAACCCACTTAGCTAATACCTCGATTGCTAGCTATACCAAGCTAGCCTTATAATCACTTTCACATAACACATAACTTCCAAACCATTCAATAACCATATCATGATAAGCATATGACACATATATAATGTAATGAAATTAACATAACATCATATTATAACCGGTTACTTACCTTGAATCCAAGCTAAACTAACAATCATTATTTCACCATCATCATCATCATCACTTCTATCTTCCATCATCATCATCATCAATCTCCACAATTAACCAAAACCTAACACATAATAATCAATACCAAATCAAGGGTTAATATAACCCATCAAATATACTCAACTTCCATTCCATCTCATCATATGATCATATCTTGATCAAATGATGAAGTCCCACTTAATCATAAACGTTAACCTCATTGAATCAAGATAAAAAGGGTTACTTACTTGTGATGGATCATTGCTAGACACAAGCTTCTAGCACTAGGACACCAAATCCTCAAACCCTTGATTCATCAAGCTTCCATATTTCCCTCCTTTTTCTCTTATAAAACCGGACCTCATACACCCTTGAATAATATGGAGAAGTCTAGAATCTCCTAGGTTATATTAGCTAGTCACAAGTTTGGCAATTTGGCACATTTAGTCCCTTAAGTCTCTTTTCTTATACTTTAGTCACACTACATATTATAATACATTTAACATATTACAACTCTAGTCCTTTAAGTCTATTCCCTTACTAGTTGTGCCACACAATACTTTCATAACTATATAATACATTCGTTAACAATTAGGTTGACTATCGGGTTCGACTAGTGTAACACCCCCAAAATTATCGCAGCGGAAGATTATGTCACTGGGGTATTACTTCTTAGTTCACAGTACAAGTTACACAAAACAACTCTAAATGAGATGTTTTGAAATAAATTAACATTCGATTAAAATATCAGAGTTTACAAAGAGGTCCCACAAGTTTACAAAATATACAACATTGAAGTTGCAAAGTTTTTCGAATGATAATATGCATCGTCTTCAAAATGTTTTCCGTACGCCTTCACATGCCAGCTAATTCCTTTCGTACCTGAGAATACATGCTAGAAAATCAACACAATGGTTGAGTGAATTCATAGGTTTGAAAACAGTAATGGACAATAAAATTCATAGTATAATTGCAATGTGCGCAATTATCATCCTGATAGTTATTATTGCTCTAAGCTCATGGCACGCACGACTAAATGTGTGTATATATATATATATATATATATATATATATATATATATATATATATATATATATATATATATATATATATATATATATATATATATATACTACTTATAAAGACAAAACAGTCAAAGTGGAAAAGTGAAAACTGAATTTTTGGTCAATGCCGAAAATGCCCTTGTAACAATGAATTCATATGTGAATATGGAAAGTCAAAACTAGAATTGATGGATGGAATTCGGAATGTCAAAACAGGCTTATGTATGGCAACACTTCAATCACTCAACAATACAAGGAAACTCTTCAATCACTATCTATGGCAACTCGTCAATCAGTGAACAATACATAGCTGTCTTTATACACACATAAATAAAAACACACACGTTAAAAAGCAAACACACTTCATAACCACACTCAAAATTCTCTCTATTTCAACTCATACAAAAACAAACCAACACACATAAAGCTTCTGCCGCCGTCGCTTCCATGCTGCCAGTCCCTCGATGCCGCCATTTATCCTTTATTGTCGGTGAATGGTGTGTGACGACGGTGATGGGTGTGTGATGATGGTGATGGTAGTGGTAGTTAACAAGTTCTAAATGTTTTTTCTATAGATCTATATCTTTTTTATAGATCTGAAATGTTGTAACATTTTTTACTATTTTTGGGTAGATCTGTTGTTTCTGCCACCGGACGCCGTTGCCGACTAGGGCATCCGACACCTCCGCTCTTACCATCATTGTCGTCGCCAGATTCAGTTGATATCGCTGGGTATGTATGGTTTTTTTTTATTTTATTTTTTTATTTATTTAACAATATTTTGTATATATTGATATTGTTTGTAATCTAATACGAATAATGATAAAACTGACAACGAATAATGTTAAAACACGGTCTAAAGGTCTGTTTCTTCTTTTTATTTTTTATTTAAGCATCTTTGTATAATTTTTTGATGATCTAAAAATTCGTATGATTTATGTTTTAGATCGGACACCGGAAATCTGTTTAACCACACCGAATTTGGTTAAAAGTATATTTGTTGAATTTAATACCAAGTCAAAGGAAAATGAAAACTTGTTTTCTTGGTGACTGGATCAAGAATCAAGTTAGGAAGGAAGCAATTTGGGGGGGTAATGGGTCAGAAATTTCATAAATTTGGATTAGTATTTTGTTTCTTGTGTAATCATGATGTAACGGATTATTTAACACTCAATAAGAATACAATAAGTTGCTTTAAGAGTTAATTATATTTATCACCCGTAATTTTATCTTCATCGATTTTACAAAAATTGCAGACATCATTGTTTAAAAAACCTTGTAATGAGGGGTGTTAAACCCGTAATTTTATCTTCACCGAATTAATATGGCTTGATAAAATTTCAGAACATTGATAATTGCATAACATGTACAAGTATACAAAACAGGATATGAGGGGTGTTAAACTCGCAAAATCGATGTGCCATTGCGAGACTTTGAAAGTATTAGTTTGATTTCGATTGGCAAAAGAAACTTACATATAAAAAATTTCTATTTCAATCATATGTCGACTGTAGATAACCTTAAAGATAATCATGATATTGATTTGCTAAATAAGATATAAACTGGTCGTGAATCTAATTATGAGAGTAAAATTGGTTGGTTTATGAAAGTTAGAGGATAGTTTAGCATAAGGTCTGAATTGGAATAAGAAAACAGGGTCTGCTACGTTTATTAAATCGACATTTTACTCAAGACAAGAATTTTTGAGAGCTAGGAGAAGAAAGATCAATGAGGCAGCCATACAAAAATTGTAAGTAAGAAAATGCCGCAGTTTGTCACATCTAAATGATTCAGACTTAAGAATGCCTTTTGCTTAATTATTTATAAATTATATTTTTCTAGAGCAGTTAAGTCTATAGATCTTGGTAACAAAACTAAAGGCAACAGGTTCTGAGGAACACTACAGAGTTGTCTAACACTAAGTCACATGGATTTACAGAGTTTGCTAAGTGACTAAGACTACATGTGGCTTAGCCTAATCCAGACCTGTTGAACGTTCGGTCACATAATAATATAATGTTGACTGGAATCTTAGGTGTGTATAAGTATAACACTATAGTTGTAGAAGAAAATTGGCACTAGGATCTTAAAAGATAGTATGAGCAGGTGGAGACTTCTTTCGACCAAAAAAATATCAGATAAGGACCAGACATATATTTTGAGAAATCTGGATAATCAGTGTGGACTACATATGTAGGAATGGGCTCATCACTTTTAGGTCCAAAAGCCCGCTAGATTTCCAAATGTCTGATTAGTTTAATAGTGAGGAGAAATTGAAATGTATATTGGACAAGAGTGTACTATGGAGGCAATGATGCACCATAGCAACAAAGAAACTGGATTATCACCACTGTGAGGAGAAATTGGTTGGTTGTTTGTTACTTGATGTGATAACACTTGACGTTGTATCCTCATCTGCTCGCCTTTGTTGATGTGTTTTTCTTGTGATTATTTGAAGTCGAACTAAAATGTCATATAGTTTTCTTCCGGGTTGTGTTTTAAACTGATATGCAGCAAGTGATTAAGACTTGGTTTTTGATACCTTGAGATTTGATCATATCTATATCCTTTTGGTACAGATTTTCTCTTGTGCATGAGGACAACATTGAGTTCAAGGAGTTTGGCGCGATTCTCAATTCTAAAGGCAGATTGTGGATGAGATCAACTTCATCAAACCCCATCTGTTTATTCAAAGGCAGTGACAATAGCAAGACTTACAGTGACGTCAATGGTGTATGTTTTACTTTCATTTATGTTCAAGTAGTTAATAAAGTTGTCTTGTATCTTTTTAGATGTGTTGCTTTCAAGAGTAGTCACACAGTAGGCAAACTCAATGTATCGATGAAATTTAGTTGTAAACTTGTAATGTCAATGGATCTTCCTTATTTGAATAAATACTATGTTCAGTTCGGAATCGAAGAGCAACAAATTCATTCATTGATGAAATTGTCTTAAGAAAAGTTTGTTTGTTTGTTTGTTTTATTTTTTATTATTATTATTATTATTTTTTGTTTTTAATTTATTCATATAGAGCTATGTTTTTGAGTAGAAAACCGCGCTCTATAACCACAAATAGAGCCCGTTTTTCAAACCGGGCTCTATATGCACTTCAAATAGAGTCCCTTTCCCTTTGAGCCCTTATGTAAAACCGGGCTCTATGATCATTTCCAATCGGGCTCTATGCCTTTTTTTGTAGTAGTGTTGTTGGTCCAACACTAAAAAAGTTCAACGATATAGGTATGTGATAGTCTTTTTATATCAAACCTCCTAAATGTTTACTTATAGATATTGTATTTTAAATGAAATCTCATTAGAAGCCGGCTTATATCTTATAGTTACTATATAAAAGTGATAATTTTGACTTGATAGTTCTTTTAGTGTATTAGTTAGTGTTTATATGATGATTATATTGGCTATCATATATTGTTGCTATGCACGGGTACTCGTCTAGTATATATATATATATATATATATATATATATATATATATATATATATATATATATATATATATATATATATCACCGTACGATATATATATTAAACAATTTGCCCCGTGTAGGTACTATGTCGTATACCTAGGAATTCAAATATAGTGCGTTTGTGATATCCGCTGTATGATTAACACAAACGAGATTCATCAATCCCGATAGGCCTATCCACAATATTTGCGCTCACTCGCAACAACAAGTGATTAGTGGTCCATGATAAGGGAACTTTTGGCATAAACAACTTAGGCATGCAATAATACAGTCAAGGCTAGCATTCAGTTTACAAGTAATTGTTCATAGTAAAAACAGTAGCATGTATCTCCCCCAGAGAGTTTATAAAACAGTTAAACAAAAGTAGGAGCTATGAACTCACCGTAGTAATCAGTAGTAGTGTAATACAACAGATAGTGTATGGCAAGACCACGATCTTTAACAATAACCTACGAGAGCTTAGTGATCGCGTCTTAATATAATGTACAATATGAGTGTACAAGTATATGTAAAGTCATTAAGTTGATTAAGACGTACATATGTCTTATGTTGAGTAAAAGAGTGAAATATCGTTAAAGTGTGGTTTGGCTATTAGCCTTTTATAAATAACATCGTACTACCGTTCGGGCTATCAAAATTTAGAGGTCATGTACTGAACGTATGAGGAGCCAGGTGTTGGAATATTGGATAAATATTAGTTAGTTAAATGTCTAGTATCGAACCCGAGACCTCGGGATTGCACACATTACAAACGAGAATTAAAGTTTAATAAATATTAAATGTTATGTATATTTATTAATTAAACACAAGTAAAAGGATTAATGATCGTTGGTTATTAGACGTATGGACTAACTATCGTTAAAGGCAAACAATAAGGACTAGAATGTAATTAGAGGACAAGAAGGATCCGGAAGACCCCTCCTTGGGCTATGGCCGGTCGATCCATCAAAGGGAGGGGGTTTCCCTTGCCCTAACTTGTCATCCAAGATATTCATTCACTATATAAGCAAACCTAGGGATCAAACTTTGGTACCTTTTGTGCACACACACAAAACCCTAAAAGTTTTTTCCTTCTCTTTTTTTTCCCTTATTGCCGATCGATCAAGAACCCTTAAGGGTTTCTTGGATCGAATTTTACATAATAAAATTCTTGTGTTTTTGTTACTAGCATCACCTTTAATTCGTTAGTAGTTTGTGTGTACAAGAACGAGGTAATTACTCACTATAGTAATTATCAAGGGATCGATTAACAAAATGGTAAGGGGTTAATCATTGATCCATATAAACCCTAATTAGGGTTCATCACATGTTCAAGATTAATTATTGATTCTTGTTTTGCTAGAATCACTAAAGGTACGTTCCTATTTAATTTATGTTAATCTCTTATATGTTATAGATGTTCCTACGCTTCCGCATATGTGTTTACCTATTTTATGATTGTCATGATTCTCATATTCTAACAGTGGTATCACGAGCTTGCTATAATATGTAATTGATTACATAAAACACATAAAAAACGAATTTTGATTGTTTTAGATACATGTTAGGTTGTTTTATAGATCTAGGGTTCTTTAAATTTCCTAAACCCTAAAAATTTTGTGGGGGGGGGGGTCGATTTCCTCTTTATCCAAATTAGGGTTTGTGGTTATTAATATTAATTGGATTAGAAACCCTAGGTTGCCTACATGTTTATGTGTTAGTTGGGCGTATCCTTGACCTAATTGATAATTGTTATTCATTGATTCGTGACGAAACATGCATGTTAGTCATGGGTTATTAATTGTTATTAATTGTTAGTATTGTCACACGTTTAGATAGATCTTAATTGGGGAAGACCCCATAATTATTAAAATCAATTTATTAGCTATGTGGTGTGTATATTAGCTTTGGCCTATGCAATTGATTCGTCAATGTATGTGACTCTCTTCCATCAAGAGGAGAAGGCCTTAGTTGATTACATGCATTATTATACCTAGACTTGATTTTATTAGGATCTTTTCTAATAAGGATTGCATGTGGCTAATTGTTTCACTTTATTATTATTAGTTGTTTGTTTTTCTTTGATTACTTGTTTTATTGTTATTGTTTGACATGATGTAAGCAATAAAAGGGTGATTTTTCATAAAGAAAATAATACGGACTAATAATGGTGAAACCCTAAGTGATAAAGATTGAATCTTGCGGAGTCTTATGTGCCAACAATGGTTCGCTTCGCATGGTAATTCGCTCCAAGGCGAGACTAGCAAGATTCATACTTTATTACAAGTTTTGAGATTGAATCCATAAACTTTTGCTTGATTGATGTTTTGTACAACATGCTTTTAAAAGTAACTCTTTTAAGACAAATTCATAATAGTGATATGAAGGCTTAGAAAAGAGCCTTAAGAGTCTGCCTTGGTTATCACACTCTTGAATACGTCTTAAACGAATTTCTTTTAAAATTATTCTTGTAGAAAGTCATCTTAAGGTATTTTACCTCAAGTAAAACTTTTTGTATTAATCTTATTAATTGGTTATAAAAAGGTTTTGAAAACTTATGCTATAAGGATGTGTGCATGCATCTTTATACATGTTTTGATAGTCACATCAAAATTGAATACCTTAAAATTTAAGTTACATGCCATCTAACTATAAGGAACACTTGGAATTAATTATTTGGTATGCGTGAGACTGATGAGGCGAAAAATGGTCCGTTTTTAGGGGGTCATTTAAGCCCGAATCCGAATTTATTTGATCAAATATTGCCCTAAATCGTTCCTTTTGTGATTTTAGGTACTTGGAGAGTGAATTCTGGAAAAGAAGCCATTTTGGACGTTTTTGGAGCATAAAAGTGAAGAAAACGGCAAAGTCTCAAATTTCTATGCTGGGAACAGTGCATGAAGGCGTCAAGAGTTGCTCTTGACGGCGTCAAAGTCCCAAGAATAAAATACCGTGGTTGATGACGGCGTCACATAGGCCATCATAAGTAGATCAAGGCCGTCCGAGGAAGTATTTGGCGGCGAGATGATGGCGTCACACCCTTGCTCTTGACGCCGTCACCTCGATTTTCCTATATATAGTTTTCTAGTTTTTTACATAAAAAAAGAGAAGTTTTGGAGAAACCCTAAAGACGAATTTGGTGCAACTTTTACAGGTTTTTCAAGGGTTCCAAACCCTTGATACCTTGCATTGTAATTGAGATAAGTGTTCTTCTAATTCAATCAATATGTCTATGTGTTGGTTGTCTATATCTTGTTCTTGTCTCAATTCCATTATGCTAGGCTAGATCTCCTTTGTGTTTGCTTAGATCTAATGAAACATAGATATTGATTATGTGTTGATTACTTGTTTATTCTTGTTGTGGATGAATGATTTATATGTTAGGCTTAAGAAAATTGGCAGATCTCCAAATGGTAACATGCTTGAACGTCTTAAGAAACATGAACCGAGGCGTACTAGGTCTTTATTGGTTGTATTTAATGCATGAGCCACTGTTTACAATCCCTATAGTTGTGCTGGGTCATGGTGTAGGAGGAGATAAGAGCTCATAGAATTGGGGAGTTATGTATGCCACCCCATGAATGGTATTAAGGAATACGATCCGTCATCCATACAATTATAACAAGTAATTAACGTGTAAAAGATATCTAGGGAGTAATGAAGTCTAAGTAAACACATTTTGTCCAATTACTGCTCACAACCTTAGTATAATTAGTTTATTTTCATTTTTATTATTTTATTTTGATTGCATCTTAGTTTTGGGTTAGTTGAATAGCAACTAATTCCGCCCACTCTTTCAAAACCCGAGATTTTACTTGCTTTCATAAAAACATAAAAAAGACAAAAATAATCATCCCTCACCTTTAGAACTAGTAAATTAGGCTTTCTAATCCTAGCGACACTATTCCTAAGCTGAACGATCAATCCCCCGGTACTTGTCACTATACTATACTACAACGATCAGGTACACTGCCTGGTGGGGGTTGTAAGCTTCTCGAGATCCCTCGAGAGGTAAAGCCTGTTGCGATTCCCGCGCATCAAGTTTTTGGCGCCGCAGCCCGGGGAATAGTTATTGTCTAGGTTAGGATTTCTTTTTATTAGGTCTACTTGCTACATTCCTTTCTAGTAAGATTTTATTTTTATTTTTAGGTCTTCTTTAGTCTATCTTATTTCTTCTCTTTACCATCCGACATCATGGAAGGTGGTAACATCTTTGAACCCGTCATTCCACCACAACAAAACCCACCACTAGAACCCCTTAGGCCCCGAACCTTAGGAGAGTATTCCCGACCTAGCCACCAAGGCTACCGAAACACCATTGAGCTCACCGGAGCCAATGTGACCCCCTTGCGATCCGACACCATCCGGTTGGTGCAAAGCGGATGTGCATTCCATGGACTTCGTTCCGAAGATCCAAACCAACATCTTAAGGACTTTCTCAAAATCGTAGATTCCATAGACCTAGATGTTGCAACTAGAGAGACAACCCGATTACGCCTATTCCAATTCTCTCTACGGGATCAAGCTAGTCAATGGCTTGAGCGTTTACCCGCGGGATCCATCACCACATGGGATGATCTCACCACTCGTTTCCTTGCTCAATTTTTCCCACCGGGGAGAACTACTAAGCTTAGGAATGACATCTTGATGTTCCAACAACATCAAAATGAATCTCTTTATGAAGCATGGACTCGTTTCAAGGACTTACTCCAAAAAGTCCCTCATCATGGCATAGATCTTTGGCTCCAAGTCCAAATTTTTTATGACCATATCGACATCCCCACGAGGCGAACCATTGACCAATCGGCCGGTGGTAAGCTACGTGATCTTAGTACGGAACAATCATGGGAACTCATAGAAGATCTTGCTCTCTATGACAACGAAAGTTGGAATGATCCCCGTGATTTGAACAAAACGGTCAAGGCAATATCTTTGCCTTCGAACAACTCTAGCACTCCCGACCGTAGGATCATGGAACTTGAGGACCAAGTCAAGTTTCTCATGAAATCTTACGAAGCTCTGAAGCCTTCAAGCCAAGTGAACAAAATCACTTCTCATGCGAATTATGTAGTGGTCCCCATGACACTCGTGATTGTGTGGAACTCCCCGGAACAGCTTTTGCGGACTACGCATCCACGCGTACCGACGAAGCGGGAGATAAGTGGTACACTTTCAAGCCCGAGCCAAACACATACGGTGATTCATACAACCCCTCATGGACAAATCACCCAAACCTTAGGTGGAAACAAAATCAACCCAATTCCTCCAATCCGCCTAATCGTTACCAACCAAACGGTCAACCATCCAACCGTACATTCAACAACAATCCTTCTAACAACTATGGTAGTACCAACAATCTTGAAGGATTGATGTCAAAGTTCATGGCATCTCAAGAAGCCCGCATAGCTAGGTTTGAAACCGAATTCAACCAACAACAAACGGAGATGACCAACAAGATTGACAACTTGTTGAAAGCCCTCAACAACCAAGCGTTAATCACACCTAGGAAGGACACTAGGGACACCAATAGTGGAATCCAAATTAAGGACCCCTCATCATCCAAACATGTCCACTTTGTCAATGTTGTCACCATTAAGCCAATAGATAAGGAGATAGAGGAGAGTGACAAGGATGAAGTTAGAATAGAAGCCGATAGTAAGGATGAAAGCAGGGAAGTTGAGGTTAATAAGGATGAGGAGCTAGAGGAGGTAGAACCTATAGAAGAATACTTTAATAAGTTGCCGACCAAGGAAGAACGGGAATACCATAAGGATTTATTCGATAGTCCCGAGAAAACATATATCTTTGGCGACCCCCTTATCAAAATGGGAGACCCCTCTAACATTAACATCCCATGCAATATCGGGCACATGCATATATGGAAAGCTTACATCGACCTTAGATCCCCCGTGAACATCATGACTAGGACTTATCACAATTGGTTGATGAAGAAGCAACTTGATTTCAGGATGATGCCCGGTAAGAATCTGATAAGTAATTTTGCAGGAAGAGTGAAGGGACTGCATGTGATTATAGGGAATCTCACTTATGAGATTGATTTTATGATAGTTGAGGACACTCGTCCGGTGATAGATGCTTTCCTAAGCCAAATAATATTCGAAAAACCATTTGTTGAGGCCACTAGGATGAGTTATGATCCGACTTTAGGGATAGTTAGATTCAATAAAGAGAATGATGAGGTTGCTTATCAAATGCCCTACAAGATCGAACAATACCGCTTTCTCTCTAATTTCGAAAAGGAACACAAGCAAGCGGCTTATTATAGGAATGAGGAGGATAGAAGTAGAGGAGTAGAGTATGTTAGAAATAGGATGCTTGGTTTCTACAAAGAATGCTTGCAACTAGGTCCGGAATACAAAACTGGTTTAGAAGACGACCTAGACAGTGGAACCAATGATGAGATCACGTAGTAACCCATGACTTTGAGTCTAGCTACAAGACTCGTAAATAAAGAAAAGCGCTTCTTGGGAGGCAACCCATGTTTTGTGTGATTTTATTTGTTTGATTGTTATTTGCTTCCGTATGCATGTTTTATTTTTATTGTTGGTTGATCATGTTTCTCAATTAAAATGTGGAAATACTTTACTATGTTGTTTGGCCTAGTCTTAACTCCAACCTAAAAGTATTTTTGCAAAAGATAAGTGTAAGGGGAAACCCCAAATATGTTTTTAAGAAACAAACCGATCATGATTCTCCACAATAATAAATGAGCATGTATATTCGTATTTGTTAGAGTCAAATGCTTGTATTGAGTCATAATGAAGTTTTGCAGGATTTTCCAGGAAGTAGGACCAAGTTTTTCCAGAAAATTTTCAGGAAACTTAACATAAGAATTTCTGCAGGTCCATTCTGACGGCGTCAGAGGTTTACTCTTGACGGCGTCAGGAGTCAAAAATCTGGAAATTTTACCGGTTTTGTTTTTCTAACGGAGTCTTATGGTTTTTGTGAATTATTAAGTTTTATAATCTCCAGGAAATCTGAAAACTTCATTCCACAAGCATTATATCTTACTTTGTTTTCTAGGATTTAGTAACTTATATAGGATGCCGCCGATTTTACGCGAGGTTGTCTTGTCTATTTTGTCAGGATTTACAGGTTATGTTCGACAAGGAGATGATTTATATTCTGGAAGGGAAGCTTTGATTGTTCGTTTTCTTGGAAGAAGATTTAACCTGGCCAACCAATAATCCATACCGAGCGAATCAGGGGAGTATTTGATTTCATTCTCTTTACTTTTTCACTTTTACATTCTTTACTTGAACATTGGAGACAATGTTCATCTTAAGTGTAAGGGGAGGGTAAAAAGATGATACCTTACATATGCACTTTCGCTTGAGTTTGTTTTGTTTAATGGTAGATGTGTAATAAGACTATGAGAAATACTTGTTAGTGCAATTTTAGCGCCAAATTTAAATTTTTTTACAACATTTAGGAGTGAAACTTTAGCCATAGCAAGCGTCTCATGGATAGGAGATTGTATGACTAGCACATAACCGTAAATTCAGAAAAATTTTCCACCCAAAAATGTGAGGTTCGCCTTTAGATTTGATAGGAAAAGCATTTACTATTAGTGCTTATGAGTGTACCGGTAGCATTTAGATTCTAGAACTTGCGTTAGTGATGCATCCCGAGACCGCTAGTGAGACTACATTCGTGTGGTAGGATTTACTACATGATAAGAGGCATTAGGATCACCCTTGTATTAAACCCGTATCATAATTACTTGACCATTAAGTCATATTACTTGGCTAGTTAAAGTCAACTAATTTTTCCCACACCCTTAGTGTTGTACTCATTTTTAGTACATGAAACCCCTAGTACACCCCTCCGAGCCTATCTTTTCGTTTCTAACTTTAAGCATCTTACTTAAAGGAAGAATTTGTTACACCCCACTTAAATGTACAACCAAATCGCCTTAGCCTTCCGTGTATGCGCTCATTTTTAGTGCATTATTGTTATTTGTTAAACCCTAAGTTAACTATCTAATTGATTACATGGTTGCTAAGTCGAGTCATATCCTTGTACATATTGTTTTGAGACGATTGGGACTCATGGGTAAGTACTTATTTTATGGAGTAATGGGGAAGAACATAATATTATTACCCCCATATGTACGTTAATCTAAAAAGTGCTCCAAGTGTTTTGATTTTCTTAATTCGAGTCATTAGATTAGTTGAATATAAAGTATGTAAAGATTCAAGTGTAAGGGGGATTTGCATCCCCTATGATGTATTATTTTGGATGGTAGGGTAAGAGTGTATGCAAAAAAAAAAAAAAAAAAAAAAAAAAAAAAAAAAAAATCGAAAAATCAAGAAAAAGAAGAAAAAAAAATAGAAAAAAGGAAAAAGAGAAAAAACATACGGACTACCATCCATTTTCATTCTATGTTCATTTTATGTTTTTGTTATTTTTCATTTATTAGCTTAAGTCGAGTCTAGTCTTGGCTTAGCAACGCCATATTGTACATGTAATTAACCAAGATTGTTAACTCGCCACCAGTAAAACTTCCTTTATCCAACAAAACCATGTAATTCATATCCCTATACCTAACGTTACAACCCTTTAAAAGACCTCTTTGATAGTTTATCCTAGGTGCTTACGCCATGTGGTGGAGGTTTGATCCTTTCCCAAGCCTATAGTAATCTATTTTGCTATGACAGGTAGTGAGAGATATCTTCCATTTCCATAATGTTATATTACTTTATTACACCTGAGAGATGTGAGTATCTAAACACTATTTGTGAGGTGCTTGTGTATGACCTCCGTGCTTGTCTATTGGTCTTTAGTGGAATGATTATTTGTTGTAATTACTTTTATATTAGTGTTAAATGACCCCAAACTTGTCTTTTGAGTAGAATAAAAGCGCATTTGCTTGAGGACAAGCAAATCTCAAGTGTAAGGGTATATGATGAGGCGAAAAATGGTCCGTTTTTAGGGAGTCATTTAAGCCCGAATCCGAATTTATTTGATCAAATATTGCCCTAAATCGTTCATTTTGTGATTTTAGGTACTTGGAGAGTGAATTCTGGAAAAGAAGCCATTTTGGACGTTTTTGGAGCATAAAAGTGAAGAAAACGGCAAAGTCTCAAATTTCTATGCTGGGAACAGTGCATGAAGGCGTCAAGAGTTGCTCTTGACGGCGTCAAAGTCCCAAGAATAAAATACCATGGTTGATGACGGCGTCACATAGGCCGTCATAAGTAGATCAAGGCCGTCCGAGGAAATATTTGGCGGCGAGATGACGGCGTCACACCCTTGCTCTTGACGCCGTCACCTCGATTTTCCTACATATAGTTTTCTAGTTTTTTACATAAAAAAGAGAAGTTTTGGAGAAACCCTAAAGACGAATTTGGTGCAACTTTTACAGGTTTTTCAAGGGTTCCAAACCCTTGATACCTTGCATTGCAATTGAGATAAGCGTTCTTCTAATTCAATCAATATGTCTATGTGTTGGTTGTCTATATCTTGTTCTTGTCTCAATTCCATTATGCTAGGCTAGATCTCCTTTGTGTTTGCTTAGATCTAATGAAACATAGATATTGATTATGTGTTGATTACTTGTTTATTCTTGTTGTGGATGAATGATTTATATGTTAGGCTTAAGAAAATTGGCAGATCTCCAAATGGTAACATGCTTGAACGTCTTAAGAAACATGAACCGAGGCGTACTAGGTCTTTATTGGTTGTATTTAATGCATGAGCCACTGTTTACAATCCCTATAGTTGTGCTGGGTCATGGTGTAGGAGGAGATAAGAGCTCATAGAATTGGGGAGTTATGTATGCCACCCCATGAATGGTATTAAGGAATACGATCCGTCATCCATACAATTATAACAAGTAATTAACGTGTAAAAGATATATAGGGAGTAATGAAGTCTAAGTAAACACATTTTCTCCAATTACTGCTCACAACCTTAGTATAATTAGTTTATTTTCATTTTTATTATTTTATTTTGATTGCATCTTAGTTTTGGGTTAGTTGAATAGCAACTAATTCCGCCCACTCTTTCAAAACCCGAGATTTTACTTGCTTTCATAAAAACATAAAAAAGACAAAAATAATCATCCCTCACCTTTAGAACTAGTAAATTAGGCTTTCTAATCCTAGCGACACTATTCCTAAGCTGAACGATCAATCCCCCGGTACTTGTCACTATACTATACTACAACGATCAGGTACACTGCCTGGTGGGGGTTGTAAGCTTCTCGAGATCCCTCGAGAGGTAAAGCCTGTTGCGATTCCCGCGTATCAGAGACCTAGGCCAAATATTAATGACAAGGTAAATTTTCAAGTGTGCGTGAGACCACACATGGAGAATTTGCAGTTTCTAAGTTAGACGACTTAATTAAGTTGATGCGTGAGACCTAGAACTTAAGGCATGAGATGGGATGAAACATGCTTACATGACAAATTGATGAATCAATTTGATGTAAATCCCATAATGATCTAAGAATTGGAAAATTGTTTGCCAATTATTCTTCGACAGATGTGGTGGAATCTATGTAAAGTTGGATTCTAGATTTTCAAGAAAATTAGATGGTTAGATGAATATATCCTTGGGTATTATATTTTCTTGGAAATATGAATTATCGAAAATACTAAAAATTGAATTTTGAAAATTCTTTTAAATGTTTTAATGCAACATTAAACCGTAAACGTAAGTTATTCTTTTATCATATAAATTGATCTACACCCATATGGGTTTTTGGTTAGAGTCAATTTTACTAAAAGAATAAACCTAGTCTTCTTTCCATGAGGAGAAGTGTGAGACTTAATCCTATTCCTTTTCATGAATGAGAAAGGTTTAATAGGAAAATTAGAATTGTCTATGTTCTAAATACATAACTCATAGCAAACTTTAATAGTTATGATTATTTGCACTTTATGAGTTATTAAATTAGAAGCTAGATGAATTACTGCAAAATGATAAAAGACAAACTAGTATATTTTATCTAGTTGTTTTGTTTTGATCATTTAAAAGGTACTACATTCAATTGTTGGAATGGTAGACCTAATTAAGGAAGAAATTGTATGCTTAATTTTTCAAGTTAATAGTATGGAATGTGATGAATCACATTTACGTGGTAGAATACACTCTTTTAGTACCTAATTAATTGTTATGAATGGGTTTTCTCAAAGATGTAGGAAAGTAAATAGCACACTATTTCCTTTCACTGGATTAATGAAACATTTACAATGTTGTTAAATTCAGTGGGAGTATTGTGTGTGTATTACTGAATAAGGAATTATAGTAATAATCTCTAATTCAGTGGGAGTTATAAGAATTATTGTCTTAAATGTAACTCATATTATCTTTTGAATGTCTCAAGATAATTACTTTCCAAATATAGACACTAATATTTTCAAGGATAGTCATGTGCGTTTCCTTGATTGATTGAGTAAACTCTATATCTACTAGTTATGCTAATGAAACAAATCATATTGTTCACATTAACAAGCACGTGCGTGTTGTTTATGTGGTACATGATGTTGTTCCATGCACAAGTGGGAGAAATCTACATTATGTGCAAGGTACAACACATAAGAATATGATTTAACAGATTCTCTTAATTGCTAAGTAAGAGAAAATGGTTCTAATATGATTAATATAAATCTAATCTGAGAAACACTTGGTGTTGAAATTTAGTAAACGTGAGACGCAGGCTAAATATTAACAACAAGGTGAATTTCCATGTATGCGTGAGACCAACATGGATAATTTACAGTTTCTAAATTAGACATCTATTAGAACATGTGTCAATAACAATACTACTTCAACTTTAACATTTATATATTATTGGAATTACATAAATGCATGAAGTAATATAATACTACTTCAATAATTATGTATTCTTAGAATGACATAAATAAACATGAAGTAGTGTGTTAACTTGAAAATATTATTGAAACCAAATGATGGTGTTCATGATTACTTTAATTATACATGTTTATACTTTATTGTATAGTTATAAACATGAAGTCTTTTAAGTATTACAAGACTTATAATAAAGTAAGACGTTAGCTTGTTATGATCTTTTAATTAAGACATATGCAAGAAGTCATTGAGTTGATCAATGATCAATAACGTATAGTGGGATTATAACAAGTTTATGTTTTTAGAAGACATAAACATGAAGTGACTTGGTCGAAAGTACTTGTGTTATAAAGCATGCAATTGGTTTGGAAATACTATTATACCATTAAGTTGACTTAGTTGGTAAATAGGTATACCAAAAGGATTATGGTTATCTTATATATATATATATATATATATATATATATATATATATATATATATATATATATATATCTTCTTACAATATTAATTCTAATTGAAATACCACATTTTATGGTATGTTCAGTTAGGGAAATCAAACTCTTGTTAGATTGTTTGATTAAAGATAACTATGATTTCTTTTCTTCCGAAAGTTATCAAGGTTAGAAAATTGAGTATGGATTGAATATACTCAATTAGACTCCTAGAAGATTAATAAGACATTATGAAATGTGATGAATCACATTAAGTCTTAAATTGAAGTTTTGAATTTGTTAAGCTACTTATGGGTAGGTTGTTAACAAAAGAATGCCAGGAACTGTCAATGTGTATTTGTAATGTCCTAAAAGAGAACGACGGATTGTTGCTCTAATTGCTAAGTATTTTATTCAATATAATACTAAAGGCAAGTGAGAGTATTTTATCTTGATAAGATAGAATTACAAGATACATAATCTTCTAAAAACACACTAGTAAAAATCATGATGAGGCAAAACATGTAAATGATAAACCTCAAGATGATGGAATTATCATTCATAGATCCCCTTGGATATCTCAGGTATTTAATTAATATGCTGACGATTATATGAGGAAGTATTACCAAATAATGAATTGGGTAAAATACTCATACTATTAATGTTATAGATGCTGTTCATAAAGATATTCAAATTTAAAATTTGGTTTATCTTAATTCTTAATGGTTAGAGAATGAAGATGAGTTTATTCAAAGATGATATAACCCTAGTGGTTTAAATCTTTGTGTGATAATCATATGGACAAAATTGTACACATATCTTAATGCATATCTTATGACAAGATTATTAATCATACTTAAGCAATTAATTATGATTGAATACTTTTTCCTAAGCATATTAAAGATACAAAGATGGTAATTGTAATATTTATATGAATATAAAATTTGACAATGAATATCAAAAACTCTTTCTTGAATGATTACTTGAGCGAGGACGATAAGTAATCAAAAGGAGTTTATGAATTCATGCAAATCTTTGGAAGTATACAAAGTGAAATAATCCATGAATGGATAAATGCATGCATCTAGGAGATTAATCTTATGTTTAATTATTATATCGATGTATTGATTTATAATTGAAATAAGATAATTTCTAAGTATTCCTGAAAGCTAGTGGGAGTATTATGTTTGATTTACTAAATCATATATATTGTAGAGTAACATTCCATATAAGTAAAAGGTTAGACTTAATTTGGAATGAAAATTTACTTGAAAGATTTAGAAAATAAAACATACAACCTTGGAACTAAAGTTTATTATTAAATGAACAAGTGCGGTAAATAAATTCTAAATAGAATATGATATATTATTTGGATGACTAAATGGATATACATATTTGTAAAGATCAAACATGAATAAAATCTAAGTTTGACTGAAGGATTTTCATGTGCAATATATTATTATTGTATCATGCTTGAGTGCTTAATGATTTGACAATATTTGATATCCAATTAAAAAGTTATTATATAACTTGTGTAATAGATATTCTAATGGAAAATGCTTGAAATTAGAATAATGATCCTCAACCTGGAATAGCTCCTAAACATTACACAATGGATATTAAGTTTACGAAAATTTTAAAGAGCATATTGTGGTTCATATACAATGATGCTGGTTTAATTGAGATGACACTCAATAACTAGTCATGAAGGATTTCATAAAAACTAGTTGTGCTCAACTAAGAGCATAGTTGCATTAAACATTAAAGAATTAGAATACTTTAAACTTTAAAAGGTTTGAAAGTTTGATTGTCATAAGATGGTGATTGAGGATATCACACTATTTATGAAAAATTATGTGGCTATATCAAGATAGTTGGATATACACATACAAGAATTTTAATTATTGAATTCTTGAAAGAAGTATTCTCAAAATTCGGATAGATCATAGTTAAATGAAATAATGCCTTGTCAACAAGTATGATTGTCATTACTTGAGGCATAATTGTCTTCAAGCTATTACTTGAGACAAAATTCATTAACTAGTATTATCATGCATTGATCTATTTTGGTATTTGGATAAAGGACATTAAGCAATTATTATTTATAATGAATTAAAGTATTTAGTACGTTTGTTTTCATTAATAATAAATTGTGTCCTATATTTGTATGTTTTAATCCGTGAATAACTTATATTATTCTAAATTGTCCATTGTTGATTAATGATATGGGAATATCATTAAACTAAGACAAATCTGAGTATTGGTTAAGAATATACTTGAAAGTATATTGATGCGTTGACATACCAATTTTACATGATATTCGATGAATTGAATATAGGACTTATCCCAACTACATGATTTTACTTTATGGATCTTGTCAGTAAGTAAATCATGAATTTGTTATCCTCAGACTTGAGATACCAGATAAGAGTCATGGATGTAGTGCATTTTTGTAGAGCAATCTACCGCTCACTGTAACAGGGAGTTATAAGGGTTATTTTCAGAAGTGTTGCAAAGTCCATGGGTTATTCTTGTAGTCAAGAAAGAATTTGTTCCTTCAAATTTGTTTTGAAGATTAATACTGCTGGGCCTCCTCGTAGGGTTGACAAGATGTTTGCGTGCGCACGCCCAAAGTCTATCTTGAATACGTTCAGATGTTTTGGTAATCTTGCTCAATCATAAACAACGAGAAACAGAATTGTTAATTAAAGAATGACTAAGATCCATATCTTTATTAACGTAGTATTAGAAACAAAAGGATGATTATAATGATGAATCATTAAAGGTTTTTCTAGGAAAACTACCTCAAGTTGAACTAGGGGCATTGGCGTGTTGCTAGACGCTAACCAATGTCATTTTACTATTAATAGATATCCAAGTGGGAGCTGTTGGAATATTGGATAAATATTAGTTAGTTAAATGTCTAGTATCGAACCCGAGACCTCGGGATTGCACACATTAAAAACGAGAATTAAAGTTTAATAAATATTAAATGTTATGTATATTTATTAATTAAACACAAGTAAAAGGATTAATGATCGTTGGTTATTAGACGTATGGACTAACTATCGTTAAAGGCAAACAATAAGGACTAGAATGTAATTAGAGGACAAGAAGGATCCGGAAGACCCTTCCTTGGGCTATGGCCGGTCGATCCATCAAAGGAGGGGGTTTCCCTTGCCCTAACTTGTCATCCGAGATATTCATTCACTATATAAGCAAACCTAGGGATCAAACTTTGGTACCTTTTGTGCACACACACAAAACCCTAAAAGTTTTTTCCTTCTCTTTGTTTTCCCTTATTGCCGATCGATCAAGAACCCTTAAGGGTTTCTTGGATCGAATTTTACATAATAAAATTCTTGTGTTTTTGTTACTAGCATCACCTTTAATTCATTACTAGTTTGTGTGTACAAGAACGAGGTAATTACTCACTATAGTAATTATCAAGGGATCGATTAACAAAACGGTAAGGGGTTAATCATTGATCCATATAAACCCTAATTAGGGTTCATCACATGTTCAAGATTAATTATTGATTCTTGTTTTGCTAGAATCACTAAAGGTACGTTCCTATTTAATTTATGTTAATCTTTTATATGTTATAGATGTTCCTACGCTTCCGCATATGTGTTTACCTATTTTATGATTGTCACGATTCTCATATTCTAACACCAGGACACTTTAATTCGTAAATCCACAACTCGTCGATACGACATCCCGAAGAGGCCTCTTATGATAATGAAAATCCTTACTATTGTAGTACTTATCATTTATAAGTAAAAGTATTTGATATTCATATAGTTAATAAGTGATATGGTTATTTTATAGATTGTCGAGGTCGGGAAACTGAGTCAAATAAATGATCAAGTCTCAATAGTAAGTTTCGGGTCATCAAATCCCAAACTAGTCACGCGGCTAGATACATAACCTTAAGACATCAACCACGACCATAGCCGTTGCTATATCTCGGCTTAGAAGGTCTTGAGGCAACAGCCCTTGGCTTAGTCTTTGGTATGTCTCGGCCTCAAGTGGTCAAAATGCCACCAAAAGTATTTAGTTATGGCTATTTTTCAGTTTTAAACAGGTCCAGTTAGCTTTTGCAGTTTCTAGCCTTTGTCTTTCACTTTCAGGCTAAAATTCCCGAGTTGACTTATATAAAACATCTTTCTAAGAAACTTTCGTGTTTTATAGTTTCGATGATTCGGACAAAGGGCTCTAATTCGTGTTTTAAGATCACATCAGAAGACTTTTGTTCCAGCACCTAAGTTTTCATCTAGTAATCCTTCATTTAGCCATAACTTTTTTTAACTACAAACCCTTTTTAAATGATTCAAAAGCTCAAGTTCTAGTTTTTACTTCCTCTAACAGCTTATTAAGGTCATTCAAGTCCATGGCTCATGAACTTGTGTCAAAGCTTAACAAGATTACTAGTTACTTACTAGTTGTACAAATTTCCAACAAGTCTAACTTGTGTTTTTCTTGTATGTACAACATCATACAATGCCATATTACATATGAGACTTGTACAAGATATAAATTACATCAAAATGAATGAAAATATAGAAACCAAGTACAATCTTACAAAGACTTTGGATGAAACACCCAAGTAATAAGGACAAGTCTAGTCTAATCTTCTAGTCTTCAACCCTCTTAATTCTTTTGCAAACCCTTGTAACCTTGAGCTAGGTACTCCTAGAATCACCTCACTTCATCCTTTAAACCTTGTGGTTGGACTTCTACTACAGACTTTGGTCTTGTATAACTCTTGTTGTAAGCTTGGAATCACCAAAGTAACTCTTGTACTAGGTAGAATATATCATGGCCTTTAACTTAGATGGAATAGACTTGGTAAAAATGTGATGAATTTGTTATTTGATGATGATGAGGTACGGTGAAATAGGGAGAAAGGAATAAGAGATGGAACTTTTCTACTAACTTTTTATGATACAATGAGATAAGATATGTCTTAGTAGTGACTAGGCTAGTAAATTTCACAAACAGAAGACAAGTGTTTATTTGCAATGTTAGGCGTGGCACTAAATGGTGCTATGTGTGAGAGTTCTTGCTTATCTAGTTTTGATATTGATATATAATGATAGTTTAGTAATTAGATGGTATAGTTTGATACCGGTAATTACTAAGGTAAAGCCCTTAAGTCACAAAACTTAAAACCGAGCAACATAAAAAGGTACTGTAATACTTATAAAAATGTTAAAACTTATCAATATACTTCAATTAAGTATATTAAAAGTGTGATAAGTTTAACGGAGTGCGTATACGTTGTTGATACCTAATAACGTAGGCTTGAGTACGCGTATCACGTAAGAAGTAAAATGCTCACGTAAAAATGACAAATTGCCAATAGTTCATATAAAATATTACTATTGATGAAATATGAATATTTTGAACACATAGACTTATCCTAGTCTTGTGTTAGTCGCAGGAAAAGTTTACACGATTAAACTTGCGTGATTACATATAAAAGTAATTTAAATATTAAAAGTAATACTATTTGTTAATAAAAAAATAGTAATCAATTAAATTTTCTTGTTGAGTTTATTGTTGTGTCGATACCCGTTGTGTGCGATTTTTACATTTTGCATGATACCGTCTCGTAAAATAGATAGGGGTGAATGAAAACGTTCATAGAGTAATCATTCAAAGTAGAGTGAATTATTTAATTTGGGAAGTTACCGGGTAACCAACGATTACAGTATTTGTTTTTACGTTACGGTAAGAGTCAAATAGTTAAAAGTCAAAGTCAAAGGGCAAAATAGTCATTTTGCCTTATGAAAAATTACGGGTTGCTACAGCCTCCACCAGTTACGGAAATCATGTCCTCATGATTAAGTTTGTGTTATGAGTTGATGATGTGCCCGAGAAGAGGTGGGGGTACTTCTGTATGGGAACTTTGTCCTGAAGTTCAGTGAGTGTTATCTATTGACAGTGTGTTTAAGAAAAGATGGGAGTACTTGTGACACATCTGGTCTTCACGCTCGCACTTGAATTCGAGTACTTGCTAGAGTTCCAAAGAACTTTTATAATAGGAATGCGACTTTACTTAATTCGTTTGACCTTACGGTCTATGATCTTGATAGGTTCTTTGGTAATGTTTAGACATTCGTCAATCTGGTTCTCTTCCAGAGGAATGGTAAGTGTCTCATCAGTATGACACTTCTTTAGTTTGCTCAGATGAAAAACATTATGTACACTGCTAGGTTCTGGTGGTAGCTCATTTGTGCAAGCTTATTTCTCAGACATTGAGAGACACATAATAGTCTTATCTATTTCTCAGACATTGAGAGACACACAATAGTCTTATCTATTTCTCATACATTGAGACACACACAATAGTCTTATCTATTTCTCAAACATTGAGAGACACATAATAGTCTTATCTATTTCTCAGACATTGAGAGACACAAAATAGTCTTATCTATTTCTCATACATTGTGAGGTACACAATGGTCTTATATATTTCTCCGACATTGTGAGTTTCACAATGGTCTCTCTGGTATTTCTAAAACATTGTGAGAAAACTAATGATTGTAAAGATTTGTAACAGCAAAAGTGATAACTTAAGAATGAACTCAGAGAGTCCAAATGAGTTCTTAAGATTTTTGTTGAATGGAAAAATACTGGTGATTCTCGAGTTCGAGTTTATACTCATGTCATATCGGATACAAATAAGCCCACTCATTTATAATTCGTTATTTACATAGAGAGGCGTCCCAAACAATGTAAATAAGGAAATATATGTTGAAATAGTAATGGTCGGGTTACCATGTTAGTGTTGTAATTTCGGCAATTATAACATTCTATAGATTTCTTAGGCAACAAGGAATACTAATATAAACCGTTTGTAAACATAACAACTTTTGAAATAAAAATGAAAATACATAAGGTATATAAGAAATACAATAATGCTTCGCATCTTGAAAATATTGAAAGACATTTTAGCAGTCCTCCGTTTGTCAACGAAAGTAATCGTGTTGGTTGAAAGTCTAAATCTGTTGGCAATGTTAATGTTTGAATGCTTCAAATTCATCATGTTTCATTTATATGCATTTAGCAGAGGATTATTCTAATGAGTAAGTTGTCAAATAAATATGGTTGTACAAAGATTTAAAAAATAATTATAATAAAAAAATGTATAACAAAATAGGCCAAACAAACAACATATGGATAAAAATATTCAGTGGGTTGCTATGATATGCTCCATAAAAGGCAAAGTGCTTTTCAAGATCAAATAAACCAATTTTTGACATTTTTTTTTTTATAAAAATAACTTTTCTTGATAAATGTTTTATGGGATTTCTGTAAAGAATGATTTTTTGTTTTGTTTTTATAGATGGGATTGCTTATTGGAACAAGAATGAGTTTGGTTTCTTGTATGTGTTGTTGTTGTTGACATGTGATTTGTGTACTTTTCTTGCTATCATGCACCGGCTATATATATTATACTGTGTTAATGACTTGGATCCGTGATTGAAATGGGAAAGGTTAAAGATGGCATCTTTCGGGATGGCCGAGTTAATGATGATAAATGATGGTATCCTTCGGGATGACCGAGCTAATGAATATTAAAGAATCCTTTGGGATGTGTAAAAGATCATCCGGGATAAAAAGTATTGCCTTCATCGGCAAGAGGTTGCCTATATCCTTGGCATATAAAAAAATATCCCCAAAGTAAATGTGGTAATGGTACGGATCCAAGTTTAAAAAGTTAAAAGGTAATGTAAAGAATAAAGAACGAAAAGATTTAAAAAGCTAAACGTGAAACGACTAGTACGAGTGTTATGTCGGAAGTGTATGAGTAGGATGGTTTATGGTTTCTTTATTTAAATGGATTGGGACGCCTTTTCATTTAAATAAAGAAGTTGTGAATCACCGAACCATGAGTTGTATTTCTTTATTTACATCATTTGGGACGCCTCTCTATGTAAATGAGGAAGTATGAATGAGTGGGCTTATGTGTTCCCGACATAACATGAGTGGGGTGAAGGGGATAAAAACAGGAGTCTAGAAATAGCTATGGTCATAAGAACTAAGCTAGGTGGATATAAAATAAGTAGGATATCGATCTTATGTGGGAGATGTCATGTGAACTTATAATTTAGGTGTCTAATGAGTAAAGTTGAAACAATTAAGGAAATGTAAATCAATGTTACAAATGGATTGTGAATTGTTGTAATGTGAGAAAAGCCGTAATGGTCATAATGCGAATGAAAATTATTGAAAGAAGTAGAGGTAACGAAATGATATAGTAGAAATGTTAATGGTATAATGAAATGACTATGGAAGTATTGGTAATGAAATTGACTTATGTAAAGCCAAGTTGGTAATTCCTCAAGAGACATGTAGTCCTTGACGGGAAGGTTGGAATGGAAGGAGTTAGTAAGTTGCATAATAGTCATAGAGATGATTAAATGGTATGCATTCGCGGTAAGAATTATGTCTCGGACGACATAATGATAAAGTAGAAGCGTATGATTAGACAAGTTAAGCTAGAAATAAAATGAGACAAGGGTATAAAGCATGTTATAGAGAGATTAGAATTGAAAGATCACTTAGATCGTTGGAGTGAAATGACTAAGGATTCTAAGTATGAGAACGGTGTATATTATGATTTAGTTTTGGATAGTAATGGACGAGAGATTTTGGGGACAAAATCTAAATAAGGTGGGTAGAATTGTTAGACCCGTTTCCCAGATACAAATATGCCCCACCCTAGATGGAAATTGACCAAGTCTTAATGTGAATAACTAGTTGTAGCAACACATAAATTTTCATAAGGCAAAATGACTATTTTTCCCTTTGACTTTGACTTTTGATTATTTTACTCTTATCGTAACGTAAAAACAAATACTGTAATCGGTAGTTACCCGGTAACTTCCCAAATTAAATAATTCACTCTACTTTGAATTATTACTCTATGAACGTTTTCATTCACCCCTGTCTATTTTACGAGACGATATCTCGCAAAATGTAAAAATCGCACACAACGCGTATCGACACAACAATAAACTCAACAAGCAAATTTAATTGATTACTATTTTTTTTATTAACAAATAGTATTACTTTTAATATTTAAATTACTTTTATAAGTAATAACGCAAGTTTAATCGTGTAAACTCTTCCTGCGACTAACACAAGACTATGATAAGTCTATGTGTTCAAAATACTCATATTTCATCAATAGTCATATTTTATATGAACTATTGGCACTTTGTCATTTTTACGTGAGCATTTTACTTCTTACGTGATACGCGTACTCAAGCCTACGTTATTAGGTATCAACAACGTATACGCACTCCGTTAAACTTATCACACCTTTAATATACTTAATTGAAGTATATTGATAAGTTTTAACATTTTTATAAGTATTACAGTACCTTTTTATGTTGCTCGGTTTTAAGTTTTGTGACTTAAGGGCTTCACCTTAGTAATTACCGGGATCAAACTATACCATCTAATTACTAAACTATCATTATATATCAATATCAAAACTATATAAGTAAGAATTCTTACACATAGCACCATTTAGTGCCACGCCTAACATTGCAAATAAACACTTGTCTTCTGTTTGTGAAATTTACTAGCCTAGTCACTACTAAGAAATATCTTATCTCATTGTATCATAAAAAGTTAGTAGAAAAGTTCCATCTCTTATTCCTTTCTCCCTATTTCACCGTACCCAGGTATTAGTTTAAATTACCCTTTTTTTCCATCTAAAGTACACTCTTTTCTGCACGCATGCACGTTTTGACCCATTTTGTGGAAAACTAGAAGGGGGGGTTGAATAGTTTTACGTCGTTTTAATTGTTATAAAACAAATTGTTTTAAAAGTTTTCGTTGATTTATAAAATATAGATTCGATGGTATATGAAATCTAGTTATACACAATATGAACAACACTAAGTATATATATATTATGTAAGTAATGAAATGAGTAAAAGATGGAAAGATCAAACCGAGAGACAAGCGATTTATAGTGGTTCGGCTACAAGGCACCTTCCTTGCCCTACTCCACTCCCCGAGCACCTAACTCGAGAGTTTTCTTCACTATATCAACAAGCTCCCTTATGGCGGAGAAAACCTTACACACCAATATACACACCAATTAACACACCAATCTACACACCAATCTACACACCAATCTTCACACCAATCTTCACACCAATCTTCTTCACACCTAGCTTTTACACACCAATCTTCTACACACCTTCTTCTACACACCAATCTTCTACACACCTTCTTCTACACACCAATCTTCACAACTATCCTACTTCACTACTAATCAACTTCTACTATCTACACAACTATTCTTTAACAAATATTCACAACTAATCACACTATGAAATAATAATCAATGATGATGCTCAAACAACTTAGATGTGGAGATCACAACTAGTTGTAATACTTCTTGTCTTGAGGGATAGAAGTATTCTTCTCTTGCACTTGAATGGATTATGTATGGATCACTTTGAAACAAAGATTTAAGAATGTATGATCAAAGGATTTATAGATTGGAAATGGAGATCTAGAACAGAAAGTTCTGGAGTGCAAAAGGTGGGTAAAAAATCCAGGTTTAAGGTGGTATTTATAGGCAAAAGTTTCTGACAGAGGAGCGTGGCCGGTCCCCTTAAAGCATGGCCGGCCCCCTTAAAATTAAGGGGGCCGCCCCTTATAATTAAGGGGGCCGCCCAACTGTAACGGCCAGAAACTTTGTCTTTTAGTGGGGAAAGTTTATTTGGTGAAAAACTAACTGATTTTGGTTAAATATTTGAAATCATATATTTAGTATGATTAAAACATTTTTCCTTATTACCAAAAGTGTTTTTCAAAAATATATAATAAGATTATATAATTAAATAAACTTTGTATTAGTTAATTAAATACCCCTTTGATCATACATTGCACTAAACACTTTGTTTATTCATACCTTAAGTGATTTGGATGTAAAGAGAAATATTAATCACCAAATACTTGTTTATGTCATAAGTTTTAGTTCTTTGAGGTTATATTTTGTAATGATCAAAACATAGAGATATTGATAAAAACTTAGTAATGTTTTTAAGGCATTATTTATGTCAACAATCTCCCCCTTTTTGATTATTACAAAACCTTAAACTCAAAAGATTTAAAACTTGTTATTAGACAAGTATTATAGAGTTTACCATTTCTCTTCTCCCCCTTTTTGTAAAATCAAAAAGGTTAAGCCAAATAATTTTCGTGAAAGAAGTTTAAACGGGTAGAGAACTCCCCCTTGATGTATGCTCCCCCTCGTTTGAGAGCACAAAGGGAACGAGCAATTGGAATCTTGGCTACAAAAATATTTTGAAGAGAACAACACACATATATATGCAAAAACAACAATTATGCAAATAAAAATAGATTCATTCAAGCATGATAGAAATAACTAGCATAACAACATTCAATATGCTTGTAGCATATTGATTACAATAAAACAAAATAAAAGATATAGTCCTATATTGCCTAAGAGAGCACTTGGACTTGCTTGCAACCCATGGTTGATTTGTTTTATTTGCTTGAAAGAAAAACAAAAGCATGGAGCTTAGATGTTTGATTGAGGTGGATATGGGGTGTTGTATGGAGCGGAAGAAGTGGATCTCACGATGTTGTATCGTGTTAAGGGTGGTATTGGATGATCACGAGTGAGAAGATATTCAATCCAAGAAATATCTTCACTCAAGTAGAGGATTTGTATTTGAAGGAATATGCAACAAGGGCAAAAGTGAGTGTGATTTGTAACTTGATCCAAGTTAAGAGAGTGGGGAAGGCAATTTGCATAGGGTGATGATGGAGGTAGCCCTTTGTTGCGTTGTGCAAGATGCATAGCAAGGAGATCACTAAGATCATGGATTTGGTTTATTTCATCACGGAACTTTTGTTTTTCCATGGCAATGTGGAGGGGGTCATAGGTTTGGTATGGATGAGTTGGGTTAGAGTAGTTGGAATTGTAGTTTGATGGTTCATCAAACTTGCATGGATCATTATAAGTTGTTGGAGGTTGAGAGGTGTAGTTTGGCTTGAAGGAAGATGTTTGGCCAATGTTGTATGGTTTGTAAAGTGGATCAAATGAATGCCTTTGTTGGTTTGATGCAAAGTTTGGGAAATAAGAGGTTGGTGGGGAGGAATGATTTCCAACTACATTTGTGATGATGGATTTGTTTCTAGGACTTTTTCGTCGCCAAACGGGTTTTTCCGTCATCCTTGCTAGCCTTGAGGCTTTTGATTTTGGTTTGTTTGGAGAGTTCATGATGGGATGAATGGAGAGCTTTGAGGATTGGGGATATTTATAGTGTAAGATTTGTGTGTTTAAGGATGGATAAAGTTTGTTTGGAGGATTAGGACAAAATATGTTGGTGAAAAATGGGAAATGTACGTTGAAATGGGCTAAAAAGCAGAAAAGATTCTGTAAACCCGACCATCAGATGGCCGGTCCCCTTAATTAGGGGGCGGTCCCCTTAAAATTAAGGGGGCCGCCTTACATAATTAAGGGGGCCGCCCATCTGGTGATTTCCAGATTCCCAGAATTGGGTTTTTGGCAGAAAATTTGCAGAAAGGTTGTGTTTTTGGACTTGGATTCAAGCAAGTTCAATTCCTTTAGGCAATATAACATCTAATCTAACATTAGACATCATGCAAAAAAAAAAAAAAAACACATAGGCACTAGAGCAAATAATCAACACATAATAAGCAATAGGAGGTAAGTAAATGCAAGCACACTTAAGCTTCCTAAGACACCTATCTTGAATTAAAGGCAAGGGCAATTAGTGAGTGAAAGACTAATGATGGATCAAGATGACACCATTACTAGTGAATTTGTCCTAGTGAGTGTCTATATGCAACAAATGTGGAGTTGTGATTGTTTCGACACCTAGAAGCAAAAAGAAATAACGATCCTAAGAAACAATCCAAATGATCTCCTTGATTCAATTTTTACTCGATCATGAATGTCAATGACATATATTAGATTATATACCTTGACAATTTATGTGAGAGTTTATGCATGATTTTGAAATATAATGTTTTTAGAATTAGTCAACAATGCAAGGAAAGTGGTTTTCATGGGGTTCCTAGATTGTGAGAATAATTTTTAGAGAAAATTGATTGAGTTTAAAAAAAATTTATGCAACGAAAATAAATTTTCCCAATCTTTAGTTTTGTGCGAAATAGATTCCTAGACTCAGAAAAGATGAAATGGAAGAAAAATAAATTTCATGCAAGTATTAATTTGAAATATTTCAATATAATTTAGTCAACTTGTTCCATCATTCCTAATCCTAAACGCAAGTGGTTGAATAATTCACGCTTAAGGGGTTTTGTGAATATATCCGCAATGTTATCTTCCGATGCAACCTTTTCTATAGATATATTTCCTTTTTGTACATTATCCCTAAGAAAATGGTGACGTATTTCTATGTGTTTAGTCCTAGAGTGTTGCACCGGATTTTTACTTAAATCTATCGCACCTTTGTTATCGCACATAATGGGGACATTTTCTAACCTAATGCCATAGTCTATGAGAGCTTGTTTCATCCATAGTGCTTGTTGACATGCCTTTCCGGCGCTTACATATTCGGCTTCGGTGGTAGAAATAGCAAGAGCGGTTTGCTTCTTCGAAAACCAAGACGTTAGACAACATCCCATAAACGTGCAAATACCGCTAGTGCTCTTTCTATCTACGTAGTCTCCCGCATGATCCGAATCCGCATAGACAATGGTTTCTATGCCGGATTCCTTAGGATACCATAATCCTAAGTGTATAGTGCCTTTAATGTATCGGAAGATACGCTTAACCGCTTCTAGGTGAGAGGTTTTGGGATCCTCTTGAAAACGGGCACAAAGGCAGACACTAAACATGATATCGGGTCTACTTGCCGTCAAGTATAGTAAACTACCTATCATTCCTCTATACTTGGAGTTATCTACGGACTCACCTTCATCGTCTTTTGTGAGCTTTACCTCCGTAGACATGGGTGTTTTTATGGGTTTTGAGTCTTCTAGGCCAAATTTCTTAAGCATTTCCTTAATGTACTTAGATTGGTTAAAGAATATTCCATCTTCTAATTGTTTTATTTGTAATCCTAGGAAGAAGTTAAGTTCACCCATCATACTCATCTCAAACTCATCATGCATGATTTTGGCAAATTCATCACACATGTCTTGACAAGTCGATCCAAATATAATGTCATCAACATATATTTGAACAATGATGAGATTAGGGTCTTTCCTTTTAGTGAAAAGAGTGTTATCTACCATTCCCATGGAATAATCATGTTTAATAAGAAAAGCTTTTAATCGATCATACCAAGCTTTGGGAGCTTGTTTGAGTCCATACAAAGCTTTCTTTAACTTATAAACATAATCAGGTTTTGCGAAGTCAATGAATCCTGGAGGTTGTGCCACATATACCTCCTCATTGATAAAACCGTTAAGGAATGCACTTTTCACATCCATTTGGAATAACTTAAAATCTAGGGCGCAAGCATAGGCAAGTAATATCCTAATTGATTCTAGTCTAGCTACGGGGGCATAAGTTTCATCATAATCAATTCCTTCTTGTTGATTATAACCTTGGGCAACTAACCTAGCTTTATTCCTAGTAACTATTCCATTCTCGTCTAACTTATTTCTATATACCCATTTGGTTCCTATGATGGTCATATCCTTTGGATTTGGGACTAGTTCCCAAACATCATTTGCCTTAAATTGATTTAATTCTTTTTGCATAGCTATAATCCAACTTTCATCCTTTAAAGCCTCACTAATATTCTTAGGTTCTATTGCTGAGAGGAAACAAAAGAAGTTGTTTTTATCTTGGGCTTGTGACCTAAGGGTTCTTCGGTTAAGATGTCCTATTATATTATCTAAAGGATGTGATCTAGATTCTTTAATATTAACGATTTCGTTATTTTCTAAGTGAGTTTCTTCATTGTCATTTCCTATGGGTTTTGTTTTACTAACCTCAATAGCTTCTTCTTCGACTAAATTATCATCTTCTAAAGGTAGCGTTTTAGGAGGTGGTGGTGTTTCATCAAATGTTACATTTAGTGATTCCTCTACCTTCATGGAGTGTTTGTTAAGTATTATATATGCTTTACTATTTTGTGAGTATCCTAAAAATATTCCTTCATATGATTTTGGATCAAACTTAGTGAGGTAGTCCTTAGTGTTTAAAATATAGCATTCACTTCCAAATACCCTAAAGTAGCTTAAGTTAGGTTTTCTATTTCTTAATAACTCATAAGGAGTTTTTCCTAGAATTCTTCTAATTGATACCCTATTTAGAATATAAGTCGATGTATCTACGGCGTGACACCAAAATTTTTGTGGAATGGATTGTTCATTTAACATAGTTCTACTCATTTCTTGTAGTGACCTATTTTTTCTTTCTACTACCCCATTTGATTGAGGAGTACGAGGAGCGGAGAAATTATGAGATATTCCATTTAACTCACAATATTTTCCGAATTGTACTTCGTTATCAAATTCCCTTCCATGGTCCGTCCTAATGGCAACTATTGAGCATCCTAACTTATTTTGAATCATTTTGCTAAATATTTCGAATTTTTCAAATGCTTGGGTTTTGTCACTTAAAAACCTAGTCCACGTGTATCGTGAGTAGTCATCTACTATTACTAAGGTATACGTGTTTCCTCCATAGCTCCGCACAGCGGATGGACCAAAAAGATCCATATGTAATAATTCTAGGCACCTAGTAGTGGATACTATATTCTTAGCTTTGTGGCTAGCATGAGCTTGTTTTCCAACTTTACATGCATCACAAAAATGTTTGTCATATTTTAGATTAGGCAAGTTTCTAACTAATTCCTTAGAGGCCAAAGATTGTATTTGTTGCATGTTAGCATGTCCTAATCTCCTATGCCACAAAGTGGAATTTTCGTCTAGGGTCGTTAGGCATATCCTATCTTCAGGTTTGTTTCCTAGTTTCATAACATATACACCTCCTTTCCTAATACCTCTACCTATAATTTTTCCATTCTTAACTATTTCGCTATCTTCTTCAGAAAAGATAACTTTACATTTATTATCGCATATTTGGCCTACACTAAGTAAGTTATATGTTAAATTATTAACATGTTCAACATTTTCAATAGTAAGTGAGTCTTGAGAAATCGTACCTTTGCCAATAATTTTTCCACGCAAGTCACTACCGAAAATAACGTTACCTCCATTGTATGCCTTGTATGTAGAGAATAGCTTGCGATTCCCCGTCATGTGCCTCGAACATCCACTATCCTTGATCCATTCGTTAGGTTCCAAGTCAATTCCAAGGCATATTTCGTCGGTTGCATTTGCCACAAAACACTTTTCTTCTTTTTGTTTGTCCACTTCTTCTTTATCACTATCACTCCATGTTCCACTAACAAATGCGCTTTTATTTTCATACCCCGGCGGCTTTAAACATTCTCCAACGAGATGATTTGGACTTCCACATCTAAAGCACTTTCTTTTCACGTAATTATCACTTCTATTTCTTTGGAACGATTTTCTATCGTCATGTGATGACCTAGTGAATCTTCCTCGTCTCTTGAAGAATTTCTTGAATTCTCTTACGGCCATTGCATATTCTTCGTCTTCACTTTTGTCACTTGAATCATCATCATCACTAGATTCCTTTTTGGCTTTTAGAGCAATGGATTTGATTTGTTCTTTCTTGACCTTGACCGTTTCCGAATCTCTTCTTATGATTTCTTCATGAACCTTCAAGTTGCCAATTAGTTCATCTAGTGATAACGTCATCAAGTTCTTTGATTCTTCAATTGCCGTGACCTTAGCTCGCCATTTTGGATGCAATGCCCTAAGAAATTTCCTAACACAATTTTTACTAGAAAATGTCTCATCAAGTGCTTTTAAACTTGTGATGATAGTGTTAAACTTAGCAAAAGCATTATCAATTGATTCCTCTTCGGGAATCGTAAATTGTTCATATTGTTGTACAAGAAGATCTATTTTATTTTCTTTGACTTGGCTATTACCTTGGTGAGTGATTAGTAAAGAATCCTAAATTTCTTTTGCGGTTTTACACATAAAAATTCTTTCATATTCTTTGCGTGGTAACGCATTATAAATAACCATTTTAGCCTCATTATTTTTTGCTAGTTTCTTTTTCAAATCATCATTTTGTTTTTCAAAAGCTACAATTTCATCCATTTTGGTTTCAACATTATATTGAATAGGGGGAAAATCACCAAAGGTAATAATATGCCAAAGATCAAGATCTTTTGATTTCACATACGTTTCGAATCTATTTTTCCAATATAAAAATCCATCACTTTCAAATAGTGGTGGTCTTTGCATAGATTGCCCTTCTAAATATTTTAAAGATTCCATAGATCGTTACAAGTTTTAAAATACAATATATTTTAAAATTCTTGCTAGACGTGGCTCTTGATACCAATTGTGGAAAACTAGAAGGGGGGGGGGGGTTGAATAGTTTTACGTCGTTTTAATTGTTATAAAACAAATTATTTTAAAAGTTTTCGTTGATTTATAAAATATAGATTCGATGGTATATGAAATCTAGTTATACACAATATGAACAACACTAAGTATATATATATTATGTAAGTAATGAAATGAGTAAAAGATGGAAAGATCAAACCGAGAGACAAGCGATTTATAGTGGTTCGGCTACAAGGCACCTTCCTTGCCCTACTCCACTCCCCGAGCACCTAACTCGAGAGTTTTCTTCACTATATCAACAAGCTCCCTTATGGCGGAGAAAACCTTACACACCAATATACACACCAATTAACACACCAATCTACACACCAATCTACACACCAATCTTCACACCAATCTTCACACCAATCTTCTTCACACCTAGCTTTTACACACCAATCTTCTACACACCTTCTTCTACACACCAATCTTCTACACACCTTCTTCTACACACCAATCTTCACAACTATCCTACTTCACTACTAATCAACTTCTACTATCTACACAACTATTCTTTAACAAATATTCACAACTAATCACACTATGAAATAATAATCAATGATGATGCTCAAACAACTTAGATGTGGAGATCACAACTAGTTGTAATACTTCTTGTCTTGAGGGATAGAAGTATTCTTCTCTTGCACTTGAATGGATTATGTATGGATCACTTTGAAACAAAGATTTAAGAATGTATGATCAAAGGATTTATAGATTGGAAATGGAGATCTAGAACAGAAAGTTCTGGAGTGCAAAAGGTGGGTAAAAAATCCAGGTTTAAGGTGGTATTTATAGGCAAAAGTTTCTGACAGAGGAGCGTGGCCGGTCCCCTTAAAGCATGGCCGGCCCCCTTAAAATTAAGGGGGCCGCCCCTTATAATTAAGGGGGCCGCCCAACTGTAACGGCCAGAAACTTTGTCTTTTAGTGGGGAAAGTTTATTTGGTGAAAAACTAACTGATTTTGGTTAAATATTTGAAATCATATATTTAGTATTATTAAAACATTTTTCCTTATTACCAAAAGTGTTTTTCAAAAATATATAATAAGATTATATAATTAAATAAACTTTGTATTAGTTAATTAAATACCCCTTTGATCATACATTGCACTAAACACTTTGTTTATTCATACCTTAAGTGATTTGGATGTAAAGAGAAATATTAATCACCAAATACTTGTTTATGTCATAAGTTTTAGTTCTTTGAGGTTATATTTTGTAATGATCAAAACATAGAGATATTGATAAAAACTTAATAATGTTTTTAAGGCATTATTTATGTCAACACATTTTTCAAAAAAACGACTTATACCACTTCGAAAAAACATAAAACCTTCCAGATTTCATAAAAACTTCATTGAATTCATTTCCATACAAAACCATTAGCCATTCGACCTTCGGAAGTACGCTTTGCAAATTGACAGGTTTTGTGCGAAAACCCATTTTGACCCGTTTCAAGACATAATATACATACAACTTCCACAACACCTCAAACTTAACCAAAATCATTAGCATAACATATAAAACATGTTCCATACACACATGACCCGTTAACTACCCAAATGGGTAGAAACACGCTTATGCCAAACACTCCCTTAATGTTTACCATTTACATATAAAACATACTTTGACACAAGGGTTGACTATCAAAACGTTAGGAAAACCTTGTCATACTTTTTACAAATCGTAGAAAGACTCTCGGGGGTATAACCATGACTTGAGCTCGGTATTCTACCTAGCTCTACTATCTTACCAAGTCCTTCTACTTTCGCAATCCAACCTTAACCTTATCCAAGCCTTCCATAAACGCATACCAACCTACAAAAGGTTAGACAACTAGACCGTAAGCACAAAGGCTTAGTAAGTAAACGGGTATAACATAACATCACATATCAATCACACATTACGCATCATAACTATCTATCCATTACAAACATAAACATTAACACATACCTCTAGCCACTTTAAGCATCACCATACTATCTCAACACACCTAAACCAACTTAGCTAATACTTCGATTGCTAGCTATACCAAGCTAGCCTTATAATCACATTCACATAATACATAACTTCCAAACCATTCAATAACCATATCATGATAAGCATATGACACATAATGTAATGAAATTAACATAACATCATATTATAACCGGTTACTTACCTTGAATCCAAGCTAAACTAACAATCATTATTTCACCACCATCATCATCACCATTACTAGTCATCATCATCACTACTATCTTCCATCATCATCATCAATCTCCACAATTAACCAAAACCTAACACATAATAATCAATACCAAATCAAGGGTTAACATAACCCATCAAATATACTCAACTTCCATTCCATCTCATCATATGATCATATCTTGATCAAATGATGAAGTCCCACTTAATTATAAACTTTAACCTCATTAAATCAAGATAAAAAGGGTTACTTACTTGTGATGGATCATTGCTAGGCACAAGCTTCTAGCACTAGGACACCAAATCCTCAAACCCTTGATTCATCAAGCTTCCATCTTTCCCTCCTTTTTCTCTTATAAAACCGGACCTCATACACCCTTGAATAATATGGAGAAGTCTAGAATCTCCTAGGTTAGCTAGTCACAAGTTTGGCAATTTGGCACATTTAGTCCCTTAAGTCTCTTTTCTTCTACTTTAGTCAAACTACATATTATAACACATTTAACATATTACAACTCTAGTCCTTTAAGTCTATTCCCTTACTAGTTGTGCCACACAATAATTTCATAACCATATAATACATTCATTAACAATTAGGTTGAGTATCGGGTTCGACTAGTTATTCACGTTAAGACTTGGTCAATTTCCATCTATGGTGGGGCCTATTTGTATCCGGGAAACGGGTCTAACACATCTTCCACTTCATCTCTTCAACGTTGAGACCTTTGTGAGCATGTGTGTCACACGTGAGCCAAGGAGAAAAAAGGAACGAAAGGCGACATGCCTCATCATTCAGACATTGTGCATTTGTGCATCCTCACGGGGTTTTATTATTATTATTATTATTATTATTATTATTATTATTATTATTATTATTATTATTATTATTATTATTATTATTATTATTATTATTACCAGTAATTATTTGATTTTTGATTGTGTATTTGGGGGGGGGGGGGGGGGGGTTGTGAGGTGTGCTTAATGGTGGTGAAGAGAGTGGTGACTATTGTGGATAAAATGTGAGGAGAGTGGTGATGAGTTGAATTATGATTGAGGGAGTGATAACCACTACTTTTAGTCCAAGACTTAAAATAATGGGAGGTGAGGGGCTCACCTTTCATGCATTTGTGACGCGTGAGCCCATTATTTGGGTAGTATGTGATGTGTGAGAAAGCGGTGACCTCCTCACCACTTGGATATTGTGCAAAAGTGGGCCCTTATGTATGTTTTTATTGTTATTTATTTAATTTGTAAGTGTATGTAAGGTATTTTTTTGTGTATGTTTGCACAAAGTGGCTAGTTTAATGAAAGGTGAGAGGTGGTGACCAATAGTATAATGGGAGGTGAGGGGCTCACCTTTCATGCATTTGTGACGCGTGAGCCCATTATTTGGGTAGTATGTGATGCGTGAGAAAGCTTCAAACAGGAGGAAGCGGTGACCTCCTCACCACTTGGATATTGTGCAAAAGTTGGCCCTTATGTATGTTTTTATTGTTATTTATTTAATTTGCGAGTGTATGTAAGGTATTTTTTGTGTATGTTTGCATAAAGTGGCTAGTTTAATGAAAGGTGAGAGGTGGTGACCAATACCTATGAAAAGTGAGAGGAAGTGAGAGGAAGTAAATGGTGATGTGATGCTGAGGTATAAGGTGAAGGAGTAGAGACCACTACCTCTAGTCTAATGTAAATTGGAATGAAAAAGATTATGATAACGGAATGAGAAAAATATCTTCGTTTACGATTAAGGACCATTTGGTTCTTAGGGGGTGGCAGTCATGATTCGATGCCTCCCCCATGCCTCACCACCCACCAATAATATCCTAGCACCTCATTTCATGCATCTCTCATGGCTCACCATACTTTTTAGTGGCAACCATGATTCCATGTTCGCCTAATTTTATTTTTTATTTTTTATATTCATAATTATATTAAACAATTTAATAAAAATATAATATTGTTACGGATAATTATTAGTGGATGTCCATATAACCCATAATAGGCCCATGACCCATGTTAGATATTAGGGTTTTTGCCTTAATGTTTGTCTATATATACTCTTTGTAAATCTCATATTTAATGATTAATAAGAAGAATATTCATTCCCTCAATTCTTGTTCATAACACGTTATCAGCACGCTCTAAAATTTTGACTTCGAATTGGTACGGTATGTCTTCTAAATTTTTTTTTTCCGAACTATAAAATAATATTAGTTAGCAATTGTCGATCATGTATTCCATTATTAATTCATTGTTTCAGAGATATATAGTATTGTCGTTTTCGAACTATAAATAAATATAATCATGGGGTAGGAACGATTTGTGGTTTTGATGTGTATATCTATACAGGTTTCACCGTATTTTTTTTTATCATGCTTTCCACCGTATATTTATGCTTTATTTAATTTGCTTTGTTTTATAACGAGAACCAAGGTTTTGTATGGTTTTAAATAAAGCATAAATATATATATATTTTTTTTTATGTCACTGTGATCGCAACATAGTAGAATTATTGTATGTTTTGATTTGCTTCTTACTTGTTTTGTTTCACGTATTATACCACTGTTTTATAAATATAATTCATTGGTTGTTATGAGTAGATTACATGGTTCTTAACTGCTATATCACCTAGCGTTTCGTTATTATTATTATTATAATTTTTTTCTCTCGTCTTGTACGGTATTATTTTGACTCTCATTCTTTGTTAATACGTACTCACTTAATAATTTAATATTCATAGTTTATGCTTTGATCTGCTTTAAAATCATAACCGGGACACGAAAACATGTTTTGATTAGACACGTGTAGATTTACTTTAAATTGTAACCACGAGTTTTTTTTTTCCAACCTAAACACACCTTATTATGTATTCTGTATTATTTTAATCCTATGTACTTTATCAGTATAAATATAGTTCCATATATATATATATACGTTGTGATATATAGGTTTATGTGTTACAGTAGTTTGTCACATGCGTTCATTTGATTTGCTTATTGTTTAACTTGCATATGACTAATTTGTTATTTGATTTATTTGTCCTATTTTCCTGTGTAATTTTATTTTCTTTCGTTTGTTGTTTTCTTTAGAATTATACTTATTGGCACATAATTAGCAATTTTAGTTATCTATTTATTAACATGCATGTACTACGAACATATAGTTTATCATGGAGCCAAAGCTTGCAGACTTAGACATTATGGCTTTAGACATAAGTGGAAAAAATTACTTGTCTTGGGGTTTGGAAGCCGAGACATACTTGGATGCACATGGGCTTGGGGATACAATCCAAGTGGGAAAGGTAACACCCGCTATGCAAAAGGCTAAGGCATTGATGTTCATACGCCATCATCTTCATGTCGACTTAAAAACTGAATACCTTACTGTTAAAGATCCACTAGTCCTTTGGAACAAATTAAAGGACAGGTATGACCACCAGAAAAATGTGATTTTGCCTAAAGCACGTTATGAGTGGACCCACTTAAGACTACAAGATTTCAAAACAGTGAGCGAGTATAACTCAGCCATGCATCGTATTACTTCCACGTTGCTATTATGTAGGGACCCAATAAGTGATGCTGAAATGTTGGAAAAGACTTTCTCCACATTTCATGCTTCTAATATACTATTGCAACAACAGTATCGAGCCAAAGGTTTCACAAAATATTGTGAATTGATCGCATGTTTGCTTGTGGCCGAACAAAATAATGAGCTTTTAATGCAAAACCACGAGAAGCGTCCAACTGGTGTTGCTCCGTTCCCGGAAGCAAATGTGGCAACATATAATTATCATAGTGGAGGTCGCGGTCGTGGATATGGCCGTGGAGGAGGACGCAGACGAGGTTATGGTCGTGGTCATGGTCATGGTCAAGAACGTGGATTCGGTAGAGAAAATTATCATGGTGTTCAACATGATGTTCAGTTTAAGAGTACAAGTAGTCATAAGAAGTGGCAAGATAAGGAAAAGAATGAAGGAGATGAAAAAGAAAAGAACATAATAGCGGATTCATGTTATCGTTGTGGCACTTTTGGTCATTGGGCAAAGCAATGCCGTACACCCAGGCATCTAGTTGAACTTTATCAAAATTCTATCAAGAACAAGGGAAACGGGGTAGAGTCAAACTTTGTTTACGATAATAAAAATGATATCCCCGATGGTCCTAAAGACCATACTGATGATGACACTTATTTGGAAGCTGATGATTTTCTTACAGATGATTAATTGGTAGAGTCAAGCCATGAATAATTTTTCTTTCAATGTTTTGTTAGGAATTTTCTTTTAAGTGTTTGGTTTGGAATTTTCTTTAGGTGTTTTTCTTAGGATTTCTTGATTATGTTTGGATTCCTATTATTTTTGGCTATGAATGTTTTATTAGGCTTTATTTTATTTCTTTGATGTCCATTATATTTTCTTCGATCTGATAAATGCTTCAAGACTTCAATCTGTCTTTACTTGACACATACCAATTTTATAATAACACATAACCTATTTAAGGCTATCTAGTTAGTTATGTGATCTGAATTATAAACATGATTGATAGCAATATAGTTGAATGACGTATATAAATTTTATTTTACATATTATTGTTTTGTGGCCAAGCATAGTAACGTGCATAATTTATTTATTAATTTTTGTTTCTGTAAATTCTTTAATGGACACTATGTTATGATATATGATGTATATGTGTTAAGAATATTGTGCAACTTGTATTGATTGGCAAACCGGTTCGACCATTCCGGTTTAGTGATGATGCGAAATGTATAGAAGAACGATGTGTTTTTTTCCAAGATTTTATTGTTCTCAGTGGAAGTTGATTATTTACTTATCACCATAAAATACAAATAAGGACTTGCTTCCTTAAATTGTGGAAAAATATAAAGGGCATGTATGTAGGCCTATACATGTACCATATGGATCATTTTGATTTATAAAATCGATGCATCGTCTAAATGATCATCAAAGACGCAACTTAAGATTAGCGTGATTAATCGCTGGGCTTATAAAATGCGAGTACGGTTTTCCAAATTAAATTATTAAGAATGGTGGTGAAAACTTCCAAGTATTGGGCGATTATTGGAATAAGTGTTGAACATAAAAGTAGCCCATGTTCATACGCGAATTGCTTTTGTTGAAACGTTTATAAAACGTCTTCAGTTGATTGCAAAGCCAATAATATTGTGAGAACAAAACTTTTAGTTTATAGGGCATGTTATGACATATGAATCGCATCTTGCCAACAATCTATATTGAATCCTCCCCGTTAGAATGGTTTTGGTCACAAACCAAATTTCCCATGTGAGATTTTGTAATTGTGTGATATATAGTAAATACACCACAACACACAAAATGGGATATTTAAATTGATAATTCATTCAGGGGGAGAGAATGAGCAGCGAGAAATATGGAATGAATTATGATATAGATGTTGATCCTCACATTAATGAATATGAACTTAAAGTTCAACAGACAAATAACATTCCAGATCTAGTAAATGCCAGACATATTTAGTGACCTAAAGAAAGTGACTAGATCATATTATGCTGCTATTGCTCCAATTACAATGTGTATCCCAGCACATTGATTGGTAGTAAGTCTATGGCACGTCTGCAGCGTGATAGACGAATCGATTCCAAATAAAAAGTCCTCGAATGAATAGATAAAATGGAGCAATAAAATTAAGATGGTTGAATCGAGGTAATAAAGACCCCATATATAATAGTCTCTGAAAGAAAACTAGACATGAAAGGTTATTGAAAACCCCGGGTACATGAAAAAACTTTGAGATCTCAACAAATGATAGAATATAATGTCTAGTAAAGTGTGGAATCGAAAAGAACTGAAACAACGTCGATAATATTGTATATAATAATGCGCATGATAAATACAAGGTGAGGATCTTGGATATCTACAAGAAGTGTAGTTGTAAAATGAATGGCCAAAGAATATAAAGGCGCAAGTAACTAATGAACTATGAAAGTCTCTTATGATGAAACATGATTATTGGGTGAAATCCATACACATGAATGTTATGAGAAAGGATATTTAATGTTATGTCTGGCAATATGATAAATAAGTTGTATGCGTCTAATATTATAAAACAAGAGCTCATTTTTGTTGAGATTCCTTAAGGAATATAGAATGCATGGAACACGTGTCATGATTTAAAATTCTCGAGAATAGTAGTTGATCAAATTGAACCACAGTAAAGCAAATATTTCAATATTTTCAAGGTACAAAGGATATGGGTTTATATTTTACTAAACTGTCAAAACAAGTTTAGTTAGTTTTGCAGATGCAGGATATATGTTTAACTTACAATGATCGATCTCAACATGGATATATTGTTACAAGTGGCGACTATTTTTCCTGGCATTTGATAGAGCAAACAATCAAGGCGACTTCATCAAACCATACATAAATTCTGGAAAGGAGATACCAACTATTACATGAAGATAATATAGCATGCCTTGCTATATTCAAGAAATGTTACATCAAAGGCGACAAGACACTTCTCGTTCAAGTGATGATTTCGTTGACCTATTGAGAAGATACTAAGTGATGTAGTCATCAGAGGGAGATAATACGCGCTGCACTCTTTTTGTCCTTAGTCATGGTTTTGTCCCAATGGGTTTTCCTAGCAAGGTTTTTAATGAGGCAGCATTCCCTAAGCGTATTAAGAATATGGACATCCAAGAGGGAGTGTTACGGATAATTATTAGTGGATGTCCATATAACCCATAATAGGCCCATGGTCCATGTTAGATATTAGGGTTTTTGCCCTAATGTTAATTTGTCTATATATACTCTTTGTAAATCTCATATTTAATGATTAATAAGAAGAATATTCATTCCCTCAATTCTTGTTCATAACAAATATTACATTATATGAACCGGTGATTAACTAAAAATAACTTTCAACAATAAATATTGGGTAATTATTTGTAACACAGACCCTTTTTTTATTATTGTAGGCTTGTCTAGTTTCAACTTTATTAATAGTAATGTATTCCTATGATTCTATCTCAATGCCTCAACCAGGTGTCAAGTGCTATTTCGTTACTTAAAAAAAAAAAAAAAAAAAAAAAAAAATGGGTCGTCTTCTTCCTTCCCACCTGCAAAAAAACACACACACATCAAACTATCACACAAACACATCACAAACCAAATATATAAACATTTAAAGGGATTTTTTTTTAATGCCCAACGTTCGTTTCATTTAATGCCCCAACGGCTAGTTTTATGCATCCAACGTCCATGATTCCACGACAATACATGCCGAGATTGTTTATGCCTCATCCATGCCGAATATGGTGCAATGGTGTTGCCGAGCGGCATGAAGCATGCCGAAGCTTCATACCGCTCCACTGCCACCCCCCTTAGCATTCAATTCCATTTCCTGACACCAAAAACTTTGACGCAATAAAATTTCTTATGATTAACAATAATACAAAATTACTTTACAATTAACAATAATACAAAAATACTTTACAAAGTTCCTATCTGGCAATAAAGTATTTTATGATAAAAAGAATATCCTTAAAATTCTTAGAGCACAAGGTGTCGTGGCTAACCAAAACTTCTCATTTGGGGCCCACGGGGTGCCACATCTTTTTATAAAAAAGTTTTAAAAAAAAATAATAATAAAAACTTAACTAATAAATTAAAAAAAAAAAAAAAAAAAAAAAAAAAAAAACATTAAAAACACTAACCCACATTAAACCCAATTCATTAAAGCCCACTTCATATAGTAATCCAGCCCACTTGAAAAAAAAAAAAAAAAAAAAAAAAAAAAAAAAAAACTGCGCATCATCTTCTTCCCCACACACACTTTATTTACATACAAAAACACAAATTGATTATAGATCGGAAAAAAAGAAAAGAAACTGACAAAGGAACGATTTTTACCCTCGCCGTGCAGACGACGAAGGTCATAGTGGCGAGCGATGAGGAAGGAGGACGGTGTCGTGGCGAGGCTTGGCGAGGAGTCCACCATGGACTAGCGAGGTATGAAAACATCGACACCTTGTGCTCTTAGCCAAGTTCATCAAAAAAGCTGTTTATGAAAAAAGATATATTTTCCTTGTTTTTTTTGTTTTTTTGTTTTTGTTTTTGTTTTTATCAATCTAACTTAATAACATTAATTATCATACTTGTTAAGATCCCGATCTTGATCCTAAGATATTAAGATTTTACGATATTACAAAGCAAAAACGATCCCGATCCTACGTAGGATCATTGTGAGATAGGATTTTAATAGAATCTTGATCTTAACCATAGGCTCTTAAGATCTCGATCGATCTGATCTTACTTTTATCGAACTATAAGCTAAAAACATATAGATTTATATTTTAAGTTTTGTAGAATATGAAAAACAAGATGCTAATTGTACTAAACATTTAATAATTATAATTTGGTAAAAGATCATTTGAGGACCAAACTTTTTTTACATACCAAGGGACTAATATCTACTATCCATCTTCCCTTCATTTTTACTTGATCTAATAAATGAGATTAATCCCAACAATTTAAAAAACCCACTTTCATCATTTTTTTTCTTCATATATTAATATCTTTCAAACCGTTAATCGTTAAGCAAAAAAAAATATACCGTTATGACGAGCATTTAATTATCTTTCTATAGATAGACTATTTGATAACTTTTCGACAATTTTTTTTTTGTTTTTTTCACGTTTTTTTTCGTGGGCGAAAAAAATCATATATGATATTACATATCATATCATATATGATATTACATATCATATAAATATCATATATGATATGATATGTAATATCATATATGATTTTTTCGGCCACGAAAAAAACGTGAAAAAAAACAAAAAAAAAAATGTCGAAAATATATCAAATAGCCTATCTATAGAAAGATAATTAAATGCTCGTCGCGATGGTGTAATTATTTTCGCTTAACGATTAACGGTTTAAGAGATATTTAAATTATAAAAATGGGTGAAATATTAAAATATTTTTAATCTCAACAATTGATTTCTTTTTAGATGGATGAGTCACTTAGTATGTGAAGAATGTTTGGTTTTTTAAATAACTCGACTCTTATAATTTTGATAAACATTTTTTTTAAATTAAACAAAAATATATTCTAACTTCAAATCTGAATGATTTAAATTCTAAAGAAAATAAAATTAGTAATTATGATAATTTAAACCACATATTCCTATTGACGACCAATGATATTTCAAATATTTTATACATTTGAATTGCCTACCGGCTGCCCTTGCCACTAGTTAATTTCGTCTATTTGCAATTAAGATAATATTCTTCAAATATTGTCATTGATTAATCGGCCCGCTTAGCTAATTTTACAACACTGATTGTATGTAGTGTTGTTATTTGTTTTTGTATGCATATTTAAGAACTTGTTATGAGTTCACATTTAAGAAGTGTCTGTTTTTAATATCTAGGAGACCATGAATATGCTGAATTTGAATCATACTATCTCAAAATGTTTGGATCGATGGAGAAACGATGAAGACTCCTCCCCTCGGGTACCGAAACATCCTTCCCCAAGTACAAGGCAGATGCGATGTCTGGTTGAAGTTGGGATCGAACTCATATCATCATCTCAGATAGACACACTTAACCGGATCAATGGTGCATTCGCGCAGTGGGAATTGACCATTGTGCCATTTTTTATTTTTATTATTATTTTTTTTTTACTATATACAATGTTTGAAAAAATTATATACAATAGAAAAGAAGAGGATGAGGATGAAGAATAAGCCCAGAGTGCCATAGGAAAAAGATCCTCTCAAGTTTGGTTTCAACATGATAGATCATGTTCTATGTATTGTGAGAAGTGAAAAAACAAGTAGGCCCTTAATTTTGATTAAAAGAATAACATTTATCAATTTAACTTGCATATGATTGGTCAACATGACCTATTATGTTGAAAACAACTTTAGAGGAACCTAATCCAAGTGGCATATTGGTAGGATAAGACTTGTTTTAACAAATTTGGGAGGGGCTAAAATGTATCGCATATATAACTTGTCACTACAATAAAAATTTTGTAATAATAATTCATATTTTTTGGGGGTTGGGCCCATGACTAGGGGCAGAGCTTTAAAATAATTTCTAAAGGTCAATTTATGAAAATACTTAAAAAAAATAACAGCCAATTTACGAAAGTACTCCTAAAATTTTAAAAATTACACACACAACATTTCTGTTATTATCTTTTTAAGGGAGAGGTTGGAGAAACCCGCCAAGTGTATCCTCCCCGCTTCTGCCCTGGCCATGACCCCACCATACCCTCATAATCCTCCGTCTATGTCATTGAATACTAGCATAGTATCCACGCGATGCGTCGGCAGGTACCCTGTGACTAAATTTACCGGTTAACAATTGTTATTTTGTTTTGGGCTACAGGATTTCAGATTTACGTTTTGCAAGCTTAATTAAATTTTACTTTGTGGTTAAATAGTTGTATATTTTAGTGAATGAGTGAATTAAATTGTGTAATGATTGTATGTGTTGAATAGTGTTTTTTAGTTTTAATTATATATTGTGCTTAAGCAGTTGTATATATTGGCGATGGTGTGTTTTTAATTATGTATTAATTGTATGTAACAAGTAGTGTTTTTTTACATACTTCTAACTTATGTTTTTTTGAATTGTATTCGGCTAAAGTATATTTTATGAAGTCTTAAAAATTAAATATAATGAAAGTGTCTAAATGCTTTATAAGTAGTATTTATGGGTGGAAACGAGCCGAGCCGAGCCCGAGCCTGCCAGAGCTCGAGCTTGGCTCGTTTAAGTTTTAAAAGGCTCGAGCTCGAGCTCGGCTCGTGGTATGTTGTATAGGCTCGGGCTCGAGCTCGGCTCGTTTATACGATTTGGCCATGAAAAGTTAAAGCTGGCTGGAGCTCAAACTCGGCTCGTAATATATCTTTATTGAGCTCGTTATAAGCTCGAGCTCGGCTCGTATATATATTTAATACCTACAATATCATAATTTCGTTTAGGCTCGTGAGCCCAAATGAGCTTTGTATGTAAAGCTCGGGCTCGAGCTCGATTAATAAACGAGCTGCAACTTAGGCTCGAGCTCGTTTAGACTCGACTCGTTCGAGCTTTTTACCAATCCGATCCTGAGCTTTTCACGAGCGGCTCGGCTCATTTCCAACCCTAGTAGTATTGATGAATTTCACATTCGATTAACATGCTTATTAATACTTCTACTTATGTGACATGATTAATAATCTTCAATCACGTTAAATTTAACTTTTATACGTTTTAACTGCAATATATAAAACTGAACTCGTACTTCAAGATGATAAGATGAGCTAACCTCATAAATTTTTGCATCAATTTCTACAATTACCTTAGGTTCCTCTAACACCAACATCAATTAGACGTAGGAGATCTCCCTTCACGGTAAATGAGTGAGGATTCTGTAATGGATTTGATGAGCTGGTCTTTCGTCATCCTTGTAAGTTTCAGTGCCTTTTTGCTTAAGAGCATGATAAAGATGGCCGACAAAGTTGTTACGGGTGTCTTCACCTCGAAAACTCAAAAAAACATCATACTTAGCTTAAAGCTGTTTTGAATAGACGAAGTTGAAGAAGATGCCATCAAACGCTTGTATGATCAAAGTGATAGTTTATATTTAGAGAACAGTGGTTCTAATGACGTTAGTTAATGTGAACACCATGTGTTTGCTTACAATTACAGGATGGAGAAAAACGGGGGTCTGTATTTGATATAGAATAAAAAGACCATATAATTGGACTTAGGCGGATGACACTAGTCACTTCTTGTTTTTAACGTAATTATTGGTTTCACTACAAAAAATAGTGCTACTCTTCACACTTATTTTGTTAGGGTATGTTAAACCGTGAACTTTTTCAATATGGATAATAATTTTGCTATATTTGTAGGTGTCACAAATATTTAAAAAAATAATCCACATATAAGTGTATACAATTACAATAAAGCTACACTTATATGTGTCGCAAATGTTTCCACACTTTTTATTATAAACATTTTTTGCAATTTTGCCACACTTTTAGGTGTGGACATTTAAAAATATTTTCACACTTTTAACATAGAAATTTGGATAATATCTCCATACTTATATGTGTAGAAAAATTTGTCACACCCATTATTACCACACTTTACAAAGTGTGGACTCAATAATTTTACATATTTTTAAATGTGGCCATTTGGCACTTAAAATGTGGAGAATTCAACTAGTTTTTGAAACTATATTTAAAAAAAGTTTTAAATATAATAAAAAAAGTTATTAATGATATTGAACTATATTTTTGAAACTATATAATAAAAAAGTCTCGTATTTTTAAAGAAACTATATTTAAAAAAAGTTGTCACGAAATTTTTTGAAATTTTGGGTGGGAAATTTAATGCAAACTATTTCATTAAGGAAACATTATTTGAATTTTTATGTAGGAATTTAAGTTTGAAAGGATATTTGAGAGATTAAACATTAATCACTTTTAAGTTTTAAAGAAAAAACATGCATACTTTATATTTAGTATATAACTCTCATATATGTTCAATATCATTAATAACTCTCATATATGTTCATTAATACAGGTCACTTTGACTCAAAAAGTCAAATGTCTTTGATTTTGATAAACCAACCTACTATTTTCAATACCTTTATTTATGCATTTAGAAAACATGATCATCTTAAACATTAAATCAAACTCTCACCATTTTCACTAATAACAGAGTTTGACTTTCTTAAAAAGTAATTTATATTGAATTAACAAATATCCTACTTAAAGATCAAATCTGTTCAAAAAAGTAGTAGTCCAACTTTTGAATAAGCTTTTCTTCTATATAGCTTGGCTATAACAAACATCGATACATCCCGACAGATTACTGCTAAACATGAATGCAAGTTTCATGCGGTGCTACACCGAAAGAAGTAATGTCCTTTTCTTTAACAACAAAGAAATAGATTTATTAAAACTAGCTAGGAGATACCAAAACATAAAAAACGAAAACAAAACCTGACAAATCAACAGCAAAGTGCCAAATAAAACAAGGAAATGGCTAAACAAATGAACATTCAAAATTTACAGAAAACAAGAAAACAAAACTTGACAAATCAACGGCAAAGTGCTAAGATATGGAGCAAAAACATAAATGAGGCGTGCACATTTACATAGATGGAATATCACAAATTCATTAAAGGTAAGCAAAGCCCGGCACCCATATCCATGCCTTTGAGACCAAACTGATTTAAACATTCCACAGTAATGTTTAATCCACAGGTATGGCCGTTTTATTTGATAAGTTCACGTTCATCTCGAGTTCCCAGCTTCAAACTCTGTCCTAAAATGGATTTTCCCAAATCATTCTATGATGATAACGTCTTATACCTGGAACATTTTAAGTAGCTTCTATCAATACATAATTTTTATGTGACTGGCTTGGATTTAAAAAATAATAATAATTAAAAAAAAAAAAAAAAAAAAAAAAAAAAAAAAAAAAAAACCTCATTGAATTTGATCAAAGTCAATAGTTTGACTCAAAAGTCAAATGTTTTAATGGTTCACCATTTTGTCCCAATGTAGAAGATTTTTATTTAAAACAAAAGTTGTATATGATATTAAATCACTTAAAAAACTTTAATGAATATGATTATAACATGATTATCTCCAACATCATGTAAAATCCAATCATTTTCATCATGAACACAGTTGACTTTCTGAAGAAGTCAACTGTGTTATCTGAACTCCATGAGTTAACTTATCTAACTTTAAAATTTTGAACTGCTTATTATAAGTAGTTAGCTTTACTCAAATACACTTCTAAAGTTAATAACTATACCTTGATTTAACTGTATATAGCTTGTATTTGAGACTTGAATCATCAGTCCCGCCTCCTTGTACTTTGATTTAAAGGCCTGAGTAATGGCAAGGATTGATTAAGCCAAGAAAAAACCTTTTAGTCTTAAGGTATTTGATACGCAGATGATTATCAAGTAAAACTGTTTATTGACTACTTTGACCTTTTAAAGTACTCGACATGCGGTACCAAATTATTGTTCTTACATGAAGGTATTTGAAAAGTTTTCAGAAAGGTAAATTAAAAATGCAAGTTCAAACAAGACAAAACCACCTCTTAAGTTCAAAGAATTTAAAAAACCACAAGTCAACGAGTAAAACATATATTAAGTTCTAAATATAAATTAAAGTTATGAGTAATCAAAAAAAGGAAAAAGTACCATACGATTGAAGCTGCCATGCAAAATCAAACTGGCGTCTCTAAATGATTGGCTGAAGAATGGTAAGAGGTGTAGGCGAAAGATACGTATGTTGATCTTGGTATTACGGTGCTAAAACCATACGACTGAAGCTGCCATGTAAAGCCAACGATACGCAGATGTTTCAACTGAAAAATGCTCTCTGGAAGATGACTTATGCCCGTACCTTCTATATTTAGCTCTTTTAACTGTTTTAAACTTCCAATGTCCTCAGGAATTTTTTCAACTAAAAAACAATAGGGTAGTTTGTAAGTTTTTTAGGCATTTCATCTTACAGATGCCGTTTGGAATATCTCGTAAAACTATACACTCTGTTAAGTCTAGCTCCTCTAAGCACTGTAATCGTCCAAGATCCTCCGGTAATTTCTCAAGATGCCAACAAGATTTAAGTTTGATAGCTTTCAGATGCATCAACATACAAATGTTATCTTTCACAAAAACTGTAAAGATTTATTATTGATAATCAGTACACAACTACTTTGTTACCAAAAAAAAAAATTAAATAAATAAATAAAAAGAAGAAGATAATCAGTACACAAGGTAAAAGCACAAGTCGAAGATAGCTGTAGCAGAAGAAACTTCTCATTGAAAATATGTGTACATTTCATAAGTCGCAAGTAAAAGTGTACAAGTCTATAACGATAGACAGTGTATTGCAAGATCACAGTTGTTAACAATGACCTACGAAATTATAGTGATCATGTCTTAGAATACGGTATGATGATATGAAAGTGTACAAGTCTATATGAAGTTATTGACTTGATCATAATGTTGTACATAGGACTCAAGTTGTTATAGTAATGAAGTATCCTAAAGTGTCGTTTGGCTATTTGCCTTGTATAATCTATCTGTGTAAGAGTTAGAAATGAGCCAAACGTTTTATGGAAACGTTTGTTATGTTATGTCAGGGATTTTGGGTAAAATGAAAATGATATAGAAAAGGGTATAAGTCATATGTTGTGAAAATGGTTCAAAATGATTATTGTTTATAATACTCGTCACTAAATGAAGTGCTAGCCCGAAGGTCATATGGATGTTGTTATTTTATGAAAACAATGTTTATAAAGTGTTTATGAAGATGTATATTACGTTAATGATTATGGTCTTAAATGTAATACTTAGTTAATAAGGTCCATTTGTCAAGAAGAATGGGTTAAAATTGGTTACACATCATGAAAGTGGATAAAAATGGGTCAAAATGGTTTTTGGTCATAATAGTCGTCAATATTTAAAATACCATTTCCGAAGTCAAAAGGATTATGTTGCCTTGAGAAAAAGACACCTATAAGTTATTTATGAAACCTGGAAATTTTGGTACAATATCAAGTTCGGGAAATAATTCTAATGCGACTAAGTTTACGGAAGACAACTTTGGGTCAAAACAGTTCGAGTTGGTTTCTGTGGTTTCCAGCCCTTGTTTTACACTTTCAGGATTAAATTCGTGAGTTGTCTTATGTAAAACATCTATCTGAACAACTTTCATGTTTTATACTTTCGCTGGTTCGGACCAGAAAAAGGTCGAAATCGTGATTTATGAATCAGATCAGAAGACTATTTGTTCCAGCACCAATTTCCTTCTAGTAGTCTTTACTTAAGCCTAACTTTATAACCACAAGCTCATTTAACATGATTCAAAAGCTCAAGTTGTAGTTTTAACATTTTCTATCTGTTTCTCAAACTTGTCAATGTCCTAGGTTCATGATTTCATACTAAAACTTAATACCAATAACTAGTTTCAAACTAGTTATACCAAAAAGGGTTTCTAACAAGTCTAACTCATGTTTTTTGTAACACCCCCAATTCATGGTTGCAGCGGAATTCAAACTGGGTGTTACTCGACGGCACAATAGTCACAATAGTAGAAAACGAACTCCAATTGAGTCGTTTTAAAAGATTTATCATTCAAATTATATAAATATCAGAGGTTACAAAATGAGGTCCCAATTGGTTCAATGTTTACAAATCACATTAAGTGAGTTTTTTGAATGATAATAAAATTTATAGCCCTCTTGAGTATCCGTGCCCTTCCGTGCCATCCTTGATCGTCATGAACCTGAAATACATGCTTGAGAGGTCAACAAAAAGGTTGAGTGGAATTCGTAGAGTTTAGTTAAATCGTTTGAACACAATCATCGTAGTGTGAGCTATAGACTCACACTCATAGTTAGAAAACAAAATCGTTATTTATTTCACTAAGCTCATGCAACCAAAACATTAACATCGAACCAACAAAATTGGCATTATAGAAGCCCTATCAAGGTACTTTTGCCGTTATACCGCTAAATCTCAAATATAGTGCATTTGTGTGAACTCATCGTTGTTCAACACAAATGGGATTCGTCAATCCCAATAGATCTATTCACAATATTCGCGCTCACTATAGGTAGTGACTAATGGTTCATGATATAGGGACTTCGAACATGGCAATCGTTACTTAGTGACAATAAAAACATAGTCGGGTAGCATACAGTAGAAAGCATTGTGTTCGAGTAGAAAAATAATAGCATGTGTTCCCCCCATGGGTTTGTAAAATAGTTAAACAAAAGAAAGTGGGGCTACGAACTCACCTTAAGTAGAATAGCAAGTAATGAAGGTGATGGTTGGATCGTGTAGGTTTCTATGAGCAACCTATAATAGAATGTTGCGACTTAGGATTTGTGTAAAGAATATAACGGAGTGCCTATATATATATCTTGCATTTAGTCCATGATGTGGTATGATGTATATTGTATGTCTTTGAAAGAAAAGATTCATGAACATGTATGTTTTGTATATCGTTTACTACCGTACGGGCTGACATATTTCAGAAGTCATGTTAGTAAGCGTTCGAGGAGCCAGGACACTTTAACTCGTAAATCCACAACTCATCTCGACGGCTTACATAATGAACTCCTCACATGAGGCTCCCTACTATTGTAGTAGTTGATAAAATATATAGATATGAGTTTTGATCCGAAAAGTTACATGTCCGATATTTGAATAAACTTAGGAAAGTTTATTAGTACATGAAGATTGTTATTAGGGGTAGTTTCATAAGTCTTGAATGACCATTTTCTCTTGGTAATATCTCATGGTTTCCTTTTAGGTGAAGTAGATCCAAATTGCTTGTTCAAGTTGTCGCCAATTCTTTGTTTCATGTTTTCGCCTAAGTAAGTTGGTATGGTCATTTCGTCATGGCCTAGCCATGACCTTTGGTCCTTGTTCAATGGTCATGAGACTCAACCTTGGCTCTAGCCATGGTTGTGGTCTTGATTATAGGTCATAAGACCTCTTGTTCATTTTAAAGTATAACCATAATATAGTGACTTGTATTTATGTAAATAGCTGTTAAGAATTTAGAAATATCTCACTCAGAAACTGTTTTCAAGGCTCGATCTTCTTTGTTCCTGAAGGAAAACGTGATTCCAGACAACTTTCGTGTTTTAACTTTTTCATGAAACGGAGCAGAAAGGCCTCTTTTTGCGTGTTTTCTATTCTGTCACAGAAACATTTGGGCAGTTTTGCCGGAAAGTTTTGGTAACTTCAAATCGCCATAACTTTTGACTCGTATACTCGTTTTAGGTGGTTCAAATTGCTACGGTTTCCTTGTTAGGTCCTCTTTAACAGTAAGTAAGTTTCAAATATCATAGTTATACTATTTTGGTCGTGGTTCTCCATAAAAGTCACTAGTTTACTTGTTTAAAGATCATAAGTTAACATATGTATATCATAACTTGTTTTACTCATTTTTATACATCATGGACATGTAGTTAGGCTATTGATTATCTTAACCCTGTTCTGGGCTCATAACCACCAACAATCAAAGTAAACTATTTTGTGATAATCAATGGCTGCTGCCATGAGGCATATGGCTGCTAACTTTTCCAAATTGGAAAAGTTTGAAGGTGTTGATTTCAGAAGATGGCAAAAGAAGATGCACTTCTTGCTGTCAAGCATGAATGTGGTGTATGTTCTAAGCACTGCTATTCCTGAAGATCATGGGGATGATGCTACTGTGGAATAGATAAGGAAAAGAAGCAAATAGGAGAATGATGACTATGCATGCAGAGGTTTAATTCTCAATGGTATGTCTGATTCTCTCTTTGACATTTATCAGAATGTTGAATCTTCTAAAGAACTGTGGGATTCCTTGGATGCCAAATATATGGCTGAGGATGCTTCAAGTAAGAAGTTTCTTGTAAGTAATTTCACAAATTACGAAATGACTGATTCAAGACCAGCCATGGAACAATACAGTGAACTTCTTGGAATACTTGGAAGATTTACACAACACAAAATGAACATGGATGAGGCTATTTCAGTCTCTTGTATCATTGACAAACTCCCTCATTCTTGGAAAGATTTCAAGCATACCTTGAAATATAAGAAGGAAGAACTGACACTGGTTCAGTTGGGTAGTCACCTGCGTATTGAGGAATCCCTCAGGGTGCAGGATAATGACAAGCCAAAGAGTAGCAATGCTACTGGTGCATCTGTTGTCAATATGGTGGAACATAACAATTCCACCAGGTACAATGACAACAAAGGCAAACGTAAACATCATGAAAACACAAGGGATGATCCTAACAAGAAGGCAACACCTACTTGTTGGAAATGTGGCAAATCTGGTCTCATTAAAAGGGATTGAAAAGGTGTTAAGATTGGAGGTAAGTCCAATAGTTCAGGCACTAGTGGTTCAGGGAGGGGAGGTCCTTCCAACTCACTGAAAGGTCAGAATATGTTTAATGAATCTCTTCAGGTTTATTATGTTACATATGTATATGAATCTAACTATGTGCAGGATGATGATGTTGCGTGGTGGATTGACTCTAGAGCAACTGTTCATGTGTGCAAAGATAGAAGATGGTTCAAGACTTACGAGTCTCTGAATGATGGTTCTATTCTTCACATGGGAAATGAGTCAACAGCTTTGATGCATGGTCGTGGTTGTGTAGATCTTAATTTTAGTTCTGGAAAGATTGTAACTTTGTTTAATGTTATTCATGTTCTTGATATAAGGAAAAACTTGGTTTCAAGTAGTGTTTTGAATAATCATGGATATAAACAAGTTATTGAATCTGATAAATTTATTTTGTCTAAACATGGTGTGTTTATTGGTTTTGGCTATTTGTGTAATCAAATGTTCAGGCTTAATATTGTCACTGACATTGTTAATTTAGCCTTTATGTCAACCTCTAAACTGAATGACTCTACCATGTGGCATGCTAGACTTGGCCATGTACATTTTAAAAGGATGCAAGATATGTTTAAGGATGGGTTAATCCCAGCATTTGACATGGACACTGAAAAGTGTAAAACTTGCATGTTGACCAAAATCACTAAGAAACCTTTTCAGGGTGTTAAACGTGAGACTGAGCTCTTGGAGCTTATACACAGTGACCTGTGTGATTTGCATGCCACTCCCTCTTTGGGGAACAAGAAGTACTTTGTGACATTTATTGATGATGCTTCTAGGTTTTGTTATGTCTATCTATTACATACCAAGGATGAAGCATTAGATAAATTTAAAGTATTTAAAACTGAAGTTGAGTTGCAACTTGGGTCACTGATCAAAAGGTTCAGGACTGATAGGGGAGGTGAGTACATGGATACTCTGTATTTTCAGTCTGTTGGTATAATCCATGAAACGACTGCTCCCTATACTCCTCAACAAAATGGTATCTCTGAAAGGAAAAACAGGGTACTGAAGGAGATGGTTAATTCCATGTTGTCTTATTCAGGACTGAGTCAAGGGTTCTGGGGTGAATCTATGTTAACAGCTTGCTATTTATTGAATAGGGTTCCAAATAAAAGGAACAAGGTTACCCCTTATGAACTCTGGACTAAGAAGAAACCCAACCTGAATTATCTCAGGGTTTGGGGTTGTAGGGTAGTTGTAAGACTCCCTGATCCAAAGTTAAAAACTCTGGGTAAAAGAGGCATTGAATGCATCTTTGTTGGATATGCTGAGCATTCCAAGGCATACAGGTTCTATGTCATTGAACCTAATGAATATGTTTCAATTAACTCAATAATTGAATCAAGGGATGCACTCTTTGATGAGAATAGATTCTCATCAGTCCCTAGACCAAGTCACAGGATTCCAAAAGGTACTGATGACATTGGTGTATCAGAGGTCCCTGATGAATTATCATCTCAGGCCACTGATGAGGTTGTGCTTCGACAACCTGAACCTGAGCTCAGGAAGAGCAAAAGGGTCAGGACTCCAAAGTCATTTGGACCTGAGTTTCAATTATACTTAATTGAATGTACAAGGAATGAGGTCTTTGACCAATATTCCTATTGCTTCATTGTTGAGGATGATCCCAAAACATTTGAAGAAGCAATGAAGTCCAAGGATGTTGCTTTCTGGAAAGAGGCAATAAATGAAGAGATTGACTCCATCATGGGCAACAACACTTGGGTGTTGGTTGATCTACCTCCAGGTTGCAAACCTCTTGGCTGCAAATGGATTTTCAAAAGGAAAATGAAGGTATATGGAACTGTTGAAAAGTTCAAGGCTAGACTAGTCATTCAGGGCTTTAAACAAAAGTCAGGGATAGACTACTTTGATACTTATGCCCCTGTGGCACGTATCAGTACCATCAGGCTGCTTATTGCTTTAACATCAATTCATAATCTGATTATTCATCAGATGGATGTGAAGACATCCTTCTTGAATGGTGAATTGGATGAGGAGGTTTGTATGAACCAACCTCAGGGCTTCATCTTGCCTGGAAATGAAAACAAGGTGTGCAAACTGATTAAGTCTTTATATGGACTGAAACAGGCACCTAAGCAATGGCATCAAAAGTTTGATGAAGTGGTTTTGTCTAATGGTTATGTTCTTAACCAGGTTGACAAATGTGTATATAGAAAATTTGATGAATCTGGTAAAGGAGTCATCATTTGCCTATATGTTGATGACATGTTGATATTTGGCACTGATCAAAATCAAGTTGACCTGACAAAGGAATTTTTGTCATCAAGGTTCTCCATGAAGGACATGGGGGAGGCTGATGTTATCCTTGGTATAAGGATTAAACATGAAAACAATGGTATATCAATTTCTCAGTCTCATTACATTGAGAAGGTACTGAAGAAATTTAATTGCTTTGATTGTACTCCAGTGAGTACTCCTATGGATACAACTGAGAAGCTAATGCCTAATACTGGGAAAGTTGTATCTCAACTTGAGTATTCTAGGGTAATTGGCTGCCTGATGTATGCCATGACTTGTACAAGACCTGATATTGCTTTTGCAGTGGGTAAACTGAGTAGGTATACTAGTAATCCTAGTGCTCATCACTGGCAAGCAGTTCAGAGGGTACTGAAGTATTTGAAGAGAACTATGGACTATAGTCTCTCATATACTGGTTATCCATCAGTGTTGGAAGGTTACACTGATGCAAGTTGGATCAGTAACACTGAAGACAATTCGTCTACCAGTGGCTGGGTATTCTTACTTAGTGGAGGTGCAATTTCTTGGGCATCCAAGAAGCAAACTTGCATCACCAGTTCAACAATGGAATCAAAATTTGTGGCCTTAGCAGCTGCTGGTAAAGAAGCTGAATGGTTGAAAAACTTGCTTCTTGAGATTCCATTGTGGCCTAAACCTATAGCACCTATTTCTATCCGGTGTGATAGTGCAGCTACATTGGCAAAGGCTTATAGCCAGATGTACAATGGGAAGTCTAGACACTTAGGTGTCAGGCATAGCATGATTCGTGAACTTATCATGAATGGGGTGATTTCTATAAAGTTTGTTAGATCTCAACAGAATTTAGCTGATCACTTGACGAAGGGTCTTGCTAGAGACTTGGTTATAAAGTCTGCTAAAGGGATGGGTTTGAATTCCAACTTGGTCACTAAATGCTAGGACACCCAACTCCCTCCTGAGGAAACTTGGAAGCTGAGTTCAATGTGGAAAGCTGAACATTTAGTGTACTGGAGCACATGTATTACACTACATCCCAAGGTTGTGCTCAGAACTTGCTGAAAAGGAGGATGAACTCTTTACTTCTCAATGGTTAATTTCTTTGAAAAATTGCTAAGCAAGAGCATGAATAAAGAGGAACCACCTATGTAAATGTTGAAGTTTTGCCGCTTCAGGAAGCTATGGACTTTTATCTTTTACAACATTTATGAATTGGATATGGACACATGGCTTGTATAGTGTCAGGAGTGTTTAAGTGTTTGAAAATGTATGTGTATTTTATCTTCAGGTATTCAAATGGGTTGAAGGGTTCAATTCTTTGGAACACCCTGATTCTCGAATATTTGAACGTGTAATGTACTAAGATGGAAATTCAATCCTCAGGATATTTTCGTTTATGCATATGTTTTGTTTAATGTTTGTTTTCATGCAAAGGAAGTGAACTAAATTTGGGGAGGATTGTTGGAAAATTTAGTGCACTTGAGGGTTTTGTTCAAACCTGGCAATGGGTCAGGAGGTACGGAGTGTACACACCATCAGGTCCCTGAACACCTGACTCATATAGTGGTTAAGTGTTATTCAGTATCTGATGAAGTTCAGTGAGTTCACTCTTTGAGGGAGTGATACTCTGGACTGAATGGTATTCATCAGGACAATGAGTTCAGTTCTCATCAGGGAGTTGTCATGTCCTCAGGGACTAGCTCATCAGTGAGTATAACGAACTCACTGGACTGAATTCAAACTTGATTAGTAACTGTTTTGACATATTCAAGTGGCAGTTATAACTGCATTAATGACCACGTTTAATTGGTCGTGTAACCACTAATACCTATAATTATGGAGGCAAATTAAGTGAGATTAATGGGCCGTTAATCACTCTTAATTCCATTAACTAGGGTTGAGTAATATTACCTATAAATAGGTAAATCAATTGATGCATGAAGAAATACACAGAAAACATATAACACTTATACACGAAGGGTTATTGATTTGTGTCTAAATCACTAACAACATTTGGTCGAATAGTTTACTTTGAAAAGTGATAACACGATTCCAAGTGATATCCAGTAACCTTAATTGGTACGTACAGGGACGAAGCCAGAAAGAAATATGACCGGGTGCATAAATTTTTTTGAACCGTAATATACTAGAGTTAAAACGTGAATTAAAACGAAGATTTCATTAAAACGATAAATAAATGAACATATTACCTTCTAATTAGTGATTCTACGATCTCCCTTAGCAAAATAACACTTACATGCACCCTCATTTTTAATATTAATAAGTTCTTCTTTCTCTATAGCACACAAGTTAAAGCGCCGTTAAAATAATCATCACCCATCCGATTTCGCAAATCAGTTTTAATGAACTTCATTTAAAAAAAACATTTTTCAACCGTAGCGGTAGCAGCAGGCAAGACTAAAGCCACAACACAATTGGGGTGCTATTCATATTCTAATATATTGTTAACTATCACTTAAACTTATTATCCCTATTTGTCTTAATATAGTTATTCACTTATTCTTATTTCCCTAAGCCCTTATTGATGATGATAGACTATACGGAACCAACAAATTAGTCAAGATTTCATACAAAAATTCAAAACATGAAAACTTTAAAAGACATAATAAACAAATGAAAGATATATGTTACGACTTACGAACCTGTTTCATCTTTGTCTGTTGGTCAAATTTTGGATTTTGTAAATTGTTAGGATGATGAATAAACTTGTTCCATTAATAAACCTGTTTCATCTTTGGGTTTTTGTGCTTGAATTTATTAAACTTGTTTTATCTTTGGGCGTTTACAAAATTTTATATTTAAAGTATACGAACTAAATAATACTAGAGACACATTTAATGCACCGGGTGCATTTAAGATATAATTAGGTAAAATCGATAATTTTTTAAAAAATTAACACTATATCGAAAAAATCCATGGGGTGCACGTGCACCCGCGGGCACCCCCTTGGCTCCGTCCCTGGGTACGTAGTTAGGATATTGATTATCTTAACCGTGTTGTGGGCTCATAACCACCAACAAGGAAGCATAGTTCTTGGTGAAAACAATAATGTAAAATTTTGAGTATTCAATGGCCTTAATAAGCTCATCACTTATCGTTTTCCCTTGCTTAATATCCTCATCATCATGTTTCAATACCTTTTTGTGTAAGAGCAAGATACAAATGATCAACAAAGTTCTTTCGAGTGTCTTCGCCTCTAAAGCTTAAGAAGACATCATACTTGAAGCTCTTCTGAATTGAATTAGTCGCCATTGAAAGAGTGTTTGTGTTTGTATGTAAAAATTATGCAATGACGTAAAGAGATGTTACATGTTTGATAGTAACAAAATCAACGGATTAATACAAGAATGGAAATGATAGAAAAAGGAACTGAAAAACAGATCTGGTCAACGCTAAATATCCAAGGCTACATTTGTTTGATGTAATTAATCTTCAAGCATTCTATTAACCAAAGTTCTATTAGTTGCATCTGTGGAGGCCTGGAGGGGTCATATATATCTAACTTTGACACTACTTTTTATAAACCTTTTGGCCAAAGTGCAAATAAATAAACTTTTATTTAAAACCTTGTGGTCGAAGTGTGAAAAACCAAAACTTAGACAAAGTATTCACTTTTTTTACTGGGTTACGATTCTGACCCATTTTCTACCCAAAACAAACCACATTTTGAGGGTTTTCGAATTCCTTGGGGTAGTGTAGCAATCGACCAATAAATCAATTCATATGTAAAGCTCTTTTGAATTTATCCATTGAAATAATATATAAAGAACCGTGGTAGATTTATATCATTATTGTTGAGGAGATTTATATAAGCGTTACAAATTTATATCATTACCAATTTTGAGTTAACCAACATCATATTTTACTTCTAAATTTGCATTAATTCTCTATCTTATTACTAACGCCAAGTACATTCTCATAATGCGGATAAACATATAGACGACCCTCATGTTCTGATCTAACAAATGTCTGAAAATGGTCCATAAACCACAGTCTTGAAACTACAATGGCTACCATTTAGCAATTTACTTAACTATAGATTATTTTTAGTACTAGTGCTCAAAACGCGAATAATCAAACTTACAGTTTAAAACCTTGTGGCCAAAGTGTGAAAAATCAAAACTTTAATAAAATACTCTGACTACATTTTTCTGGATCATAAGTGCCAGGTCATGTTTGATCAACAACCACTAATTTTAATCCAGGATTTGCTAATTAAGCAAGACTTAAGGCTCCATTTTGGCTTATGAACAATGGTTTTACCTCTACTTTGTCTAACAAAGTTTGAACCTTGTTTTAGAGCTTCAAAGTTGTTAATGAATTGGAGACATGAGTGAATCGCATATTTAGTTCTTACCCTTTTATACAAACTCTTTTAAGCTTTCAAAAACTTCTTTAAATGATAACATGTTAATATGCAAACTCATATCAAAATCGAACCTTTTTAAACAGCAACACAGTTGACTTTCTGAAGAAGTCAACTGTGTTACATGAAACCAGTTCTGTGTACTGTAAAAACCAACAAAGCCTGGTGTCATGTTCTGTACGTGTATGTGGTCAAATTTGACGCAGTTCTAATTATAAGCAACGTTCTGTGTTACTTCAGTTTTACCATGTCAAACTATTGTCCGAATTGTACATTCTATAGTTTGTAGCCCAAACATGACAAAGACAACATATGACTACTCAATGGCTTTCATAAACATAAATGGTTCAAGCCCTGATAATTTCTTATCACTGAAATATATTTGTCGGTTCAATTTCATAAAAATCTCAGTAAAATTCGATGAAATCTAATAGTTTGACTCAAAAAGGCAAATGCTTTTATGTTTAATGATTTCATCCAAATGTTGAGCTTATTTATGTGAAACAAAACTTGTATATGATCATTAATAACTTATACCACTTTCTTAAGTTTAGTATTTACATGATCATCTACAGCCTCATGTAAAATTCTGACCATTTTTATCAAGAACAAAGTTGGACTTTCTAAGAAGTCAACTTTGTTGATTGAACTCCATGAATTAACTTATCTAACTTCGAATTCTACTATGAGTGTAATAGAAAGTACTAATATAGTAATAAATAAAAGATAAGAGAAATCAAAATTTGAAACACTTATTTACAAACGATAGTACTTTTGGGAGTGTACCTGAGAAAACTATCAATGCCCAAAACGGATGCGCTACAATCACTTGAAAATAATCAACAATCAACATTGATCCTTTGCTTCATTTATGTGACGCGATGAAGAATCTTAGCACGCGAAAACAATCAACAATACCTGGTGAAAAAAAAAATCAAGTTCGAAAAAATAATATTTGAATGGAACAAATGTCTGGATCGAAAGTTAAAACATATATAAAACAGACACATTAGTTGTTGTCATGTAAGGCGATCAATACTAAAACAGAGACATAGAATGTACCTGTTATTTATGTATTGGCTCGTGTGGGTCTGTCAACTGCCTCATTTATGGGTCGTTGCTTATATTTCCCATGAGTATAGCGCTTGTAGACCTTTGGTGATACAACACATTTTATATTACCCATGTTGTTTGGAATATCTCGTAAACGGTTACAATCCGTTATGGTTAGCGTCTCTAAAGATTCTATTCGGCCAAGATCATCGGGTAACTTCTCAAGAAGCAAAGATGATTTAAGTTCAAGAGATTTGAGATGTTTCAACTTACAAATGCTATCTGGAAGATTTCTGATATTTGTAGATGAAAAAATTAGCTCCTCTAGACATTCTAACTGGTCAAGGTCCCGGAGTACCTCTGGAATACTGCCTTCAAGTGTAAGCTTTCTTAAACCTCGTAAACAACAAATACTTCTTGAAAAATTCTCGAGGTTTGTACAAGCACATAGACCCATCGAAATAAGCATTTCAAGATTTCCAAACGATGAAGCTGGATCTTCTCTATAATAACATTCGAATCGAAACTTTGGAAAACAATTGTCGGGGTGCAGTAGGCATACATCTATGGTCTCTGCAATCAGATGTAACTCACATGAAGAACCAACCTCACATGTATCAAGCAGGCTATTAAACCGAAAAATTTTAAACCTCCCACAACCACTCAAGGCTAATTGGAAAAGATTTTCCAGAAATCCAATGGGAGCATTAATTTCTACCAAATCATAACAATTTTCAAGATTCAACCATTTGAGATTTGGAGTCAGGCCAAGGTCAAGGATCCTCAACTTTGAATGACTGAGGTTGAGCTCTTCGAGATTTGGATTTTCAACGGGCATTTGAAGTTCTACCAAATCATTACACCCTTCCAGTATAAGCCTCTCAAGATTCTGAGTATTCCCGATGTGAATGGTCTTCAACTGTGAATGACTTAGGTTGATATGTTCGAGCTTTAGATTTTCAAGGGGCATTTGAAGTTCTACCAATTCATTACACCCTTCGAGTATAAGCCTCTCAAGATTCAGAGCATTCCCGAGGTGAATAGTCTTCAACTGTGAATGACTCAGGTCAACATGTTCGAGCTTTAGATTTTCAACGGCCATTTGAAGTTCTACCAAATCATTACACCCTTCTAGTATAAGCGTCTCTAAATTCGGAGTATCCCCGAGGTGAATGGTCTTCAACAGTGAATGACTCAGGTCGAGATATTCGAGCTTTAGATTTTCAACGGGCATTTGAAAGTCTACCAAATCATTACATCCTTCGAGTACAAGGCTCTCAAGATTCGGAGAATTCCCGAGGTGAACAGTCTTCAACTTTGAATGAGTGATGTCGAGATATTTGAGCTTTAGATTTTCAACGGCCATTTGAAGTTCTACCAAATCATCACACCCTTCGAGTATAAGCGTCTCTAAATTCGGAGAATCCCCGAGGTGAATGGTCTTTAACCGTGAATGACTCAGGTCGAGATATTTGAGCTTTAGATTTTCAACGGGCATTTGAAAGTCTACCAAATCATTACATCCTTCGAGTACAAGGCTCTCAAGATTCGGAGAATTCCCGAGGTGAACAGTCTTCAACTTTGAATGAGTGATGTCGAGATATTTGAGCTTTAGATTTTCAACGGCCATTTGAAGTTCTACCAAATCATTACACCCTTCGAGTATAAGCGTCTCTAAATTCGGAGAATCCCCGAGGTGAATGGTCTTTAACCGTGAATGACTCAGGTCGAGATATTTGAGCTTTAGATTTTCAACGGGCATTTGCAGGTCTACCAAATCATTACATCCTTCGAGTACAAGGCTCTTAAGATTCGGAGAATTCCCAAGGTGAACAGTCTTCAACATTGAATGAGTGATGTTGAGATATTTGAGCTTTAAATTTTCAACAGGCATTTGAAGTTCTACCAAATCATTACATACTTCGAGTATAAGCTTCTCAAGATTCGGAGTATTCCCGAGGTGAACAGTCTTCAACTTTGAATGACTGATGTTGATATATTCGAGCTTTAGATTTTCAACGGGCATCTGAAGTTCTACCAAATCATTACACCCTTCGAGGAAAAGCGTCTCAATATTCGGAGTATTCCCGAGGTGAATGCTCTTCAACCGTGAATGACTCAGGTCGAGATATTTGAGCTTTAGATTTTCAACGGGCATTTGAAGATCTACCAAATCATTACACCCTTCGAGTACAAGCCTCTCAAGATTCGGAGAATTCCCGAGGTGAACAATCTTCAACTTTGAATGACTCAGGTCGAGATATTTGAGCTTTAGATTTTCAACGGGCATTTGAAGATCTACCAAATCATTACACCCTTCGAGTACAAGTCTCTCAAGATTCGGAGAATTCCCGAGGTGAACAATCTTCAACTTTGAATGAGTGATGTCGAGATATTTGAGCTTTAGATTTTCAACGGGCATTTGAAGTTCTACCAAATCATTACAACCTTGGAGTACAAGCGTCTCAAGATTCGGAGCATTCCCGAGGTGAATGGTCTTCAACTGTGAATGACTGAGGTCAAGAAGTTCGAGCTTTAGATTTTCAACGGGCATCTGAAGTTCTACCAAATCATTACACCCTTCGAGGAAAAGCGTCTCAATATTCGGAGTATTCCCGAGGTGAATGCTCTTCAACCGTGAATGACTCAGGTCGAGATATTTGAGCTTTAGATTTTCAACGGGCATTTGAAGATCTACCAAATCATTACACCCTTCGAGTACAAGCCTCTCAAGATTCGGAGAATTCCCGAGGTGAACAATCTTCAACTTTGAATGAGTGATGTCGAGATATTTGAGCTTTAGATTTTCAACGGGCATTTGAAGTTCTACCAAATCATTACAACCTTGGAGTACAAGCGTCTCAAGATTCGGAGCATTCCCGAGGTGAATGGTCTTCAACTGTGAATGACTGAGGTCAAGAAGTTCGAGCTTTAGATTTTGAACGGGCATTTGAAGTTCTACCAAATCATTACACCCTTTGAGGAAAAGCGTCTCAATATTCGGAGTATACCCGAGGTGAATGGTCTTCAACCGTGAATGACTGAGGTCGAGATATTCGAGCTTTAGATTTTCAACGGGCATTTGAAAGTCTACCAAATCATTACATCCTTCGAGTACAAGGCTCTCAAGATTCGGAGAATTCCCAAGGTGAACAGTCTTCAACTTTGAATGAGTGATGTCGAGATATTTAAGCTTTAGATTTTCAACAGGCATTTGAAGTTCTACCAAATCATTACATCCTTCGAGTATAAGCTCCTCAAGATTCGGAGTATTCTCCAGCTGAATGATCTTCAACTTTGAATGAGTAATGTTAAGATATTTGAGCTTTAGATTTTCAACGGGCATTTGAAGTTCTACCAAATCATTACACCCTTCGAGTATAAGCTTCTCAAGATTCGGAGTACTCCCGAGGTGAATGGTTTTCAACTTTGAATGACTCAGGTCGACATATTCAAGCTTTAGATTTTCAATGGGCATTTGAAGTTCTACCAAATCATTAGAGCCATCGAGTGTAAGCAACTCAAGATTCGGAATATCTCCGAGGTGAAGGGTTGTCAACTTTGAATGAGAGAGGTAGAGATATTTGAGCTTCATATTTTCAACGGGCATATGAAGCTCTACAAAATCATAACATTCATAAATAGTCAACTGCTCAAGATTTGGAGCCACCCTAGGGTCAAAGGTCTGTAATTTTGAAGACAGGAAGGTGAGGATCCTTAGCTTATGAAGAACCTAACATAAGTACAAAAAAATAATTAAAATTGGGGCAGTGATAAATCAATGGATATATAGGATCATAATGAATCATGAAAAACAACAAATCAACCATCATTCTACCTTTCCTTCTCCATCTTCCCAAAGTTGAACAATCTTGCTGTAACTCATAAAAAGTACTACAAGATTTTCTCCTTGAAATGTATTCGGTAAACTCCAAAAAGGAAAACCATACCATCTCATAACTCGTAAGGAATTTGGAAGGTCTGGGCAAACTTTATCAAATTTCCAGTTTATATTATCGCATTCAGCTACTATTGATATGTCAAGAACTTTAAGATCATTCATCTTTGCTAGATGTTTCATTTGAACTTCAGCAATGTAAAAGGAATAAAATGAATCAAAATAAAATGGCTCAAATTTTAGACATTTTGTTGCTTGGGTACCCTGAAATCCGAAAAATTAATGAGCATGGAATTTGTTCTCTTAATCATAGAAAATGTGTTAATTAAATAACATTTGCTCCTTACCGAGTCATTAGTCAATATATCTTCAATTTCCTCATTAATCCACAATTGGCTACGGTTGTTAGGTTCATCGGGGTTCAAACGGCGAAAGATGTTCCTGCCCATTTCTTCTAAGTGGTCATGCATCCCCAAGAACCCATTTTCATCATAAGTTATAAGAGATTTCTGCTCAAGAACTCTTAAACCAATTCTAGCACGAAATCCACGGCTTTCAAGCACTACGATTGCCTCTTCTTTGAGCCAACCTTTTATTGTGCATGCAACATCTAAAAATATTTCTTTGAAATCCTCCTCTAGACCGTTATAGCTTAATTCTAGAATTTGCATAGTTTCCTTCAACGGAATTGTTTTTAGTCTTTGTATGGTATCTTCCCATTCAAGCTCATTTTTACCACAGAGAAATGAACCCAAGACCTTTATTGTCAAGGGAAGACCTGATGCATAATGTAAAACTTGTTGTGACAGCATTTTGTAACCTTCTATCGGAAGATCTGTTGGAAATGCATGCATACTGAAGAGGCAAATCGCTTCCGTGGGCGATAACAGATTGACATCATGAACGAACTTTACTCGGTGGGGTGACAGCACTTGCTCATCTCTTGTGGTAATGATAATTCTGCTTCCTGATTTAAACCAGTCAAGCTCGCCTGCTAACGCCTCAACTTGTTCTATACGATCAACATCATCTAAAACAACAAGTGTCTTTCTACGACTCATTATGTCTTTCAACATGTTTTTCCCGTCATGAACACTACTAAATATGATGTCTTGTTTATTTAATACATCCTTTAGTATCCGTTTTTGAAGCTTCTTTAAACCGGACAAAGAAGGCTTTGAAACTTCCCTTACATTTTCAACAAAGCTTTTTCCTTCGAACTGATTATAAATTTGATCATAAACAGCTCTCGCTAAAGTTGTCTTCCCCCCACCTCCTATCCCCTTGATCCCGATCATGCGCACATCTTCGCTACTAATCTCTAAAGATGAAAGAACATCACTGATTCGGGTCTCCATACCCACTAACTTACTATTAGCGTTCGAAAGAGTGGAATATTTCTTTTTGAAAATAACATCAACAATCATTTTGATCAGCTTAGATTCATCCCTGTATCATTAAAGATTATATTATTAGCTTGCTCAAAGTGTACACAAACAGTTAAGATTGATAACCTAAAAGGATTAACATTTATATAAATGTAGATATCATGTTAAAAATTGAATGAAACTGAATTACCTGTCCTTCAAATCCCACCCAGCCAGATCTGATGCTTCTTTCATAGCCTCTCTCCATTTTACAGCAGCCTCTTTCTTTTCGTTTTTTTCAAAGGCGTCTTTAACTACCCCACTTTGATAGCGGACTTCAGTGGGCTCCACATCCAAGAAGACAGGATAAACATTCTGCTCTGTCGTCTTCTTACATTCCATAATCTTGACAAGCTCATCTAGGCACCAAGATGAAGATGCATAAGTCTTGGAGAAAACAATGATGTAAAACCTTGAGTCCTCAATGGATTTGGTGAGTTGGTCCTTGATCGGTTTTCCTTGCTCGATTTTCTTATCGTCCTTGTATGTTTCAATGGAATTTCGCTGAAGAGCTTCAAAAAGATGGCCAACGAAATTGTTACGGGTGTCACCACCTCTAAAACTCAAAAAAACATCGTACTTGAACCTTTTTTGAATAGAAGAAGTTGAAGAAGACGCCATCGAGGTATGCTTGAATGATATTTCTTGGTGGGAACTTTATGCGAGCGAATTGATCTAAAATAAATCTGGATGAAATGATTAAGCAGATCGAAAAGAGTTTATATTAAAAGATTGAGAAACAACAGCTTTTTTATATTAAAGCCAGACTAATATTCCCTATTTTTTCTTTTGAACAAAAAACATCAAAAGAATCCATCACAAGGGACAAATCCTTGTGAAAATAACGACAACAAAGCATGGACCCACCAACAAGAAAATAAAACGAGAAGGAAAAATAAAATATTAAGCCATATGTATTACTCATGTGATATGTGGCCGGCACCACGGGCCCAAGCATACTACTCGTACTAAAATAGTTACAAGCATTTTCACTTTTCAAACTTTATTTACACTTATGTTTTACAACTTGTAGGGTTTAATGTTCAATAATTATACTCTTTGTCTCAAAATATAAGTCTAATTTAACTTTTTAATCGAACTTTGACTTTAAATATTTTTGTTTATATTATATAATACTTGATACAAAAATATATAAATGGATTATGTTTTAAATGTATTTTCATTTGATATAATTTTCATTAACTGTTGTATAATAAAAACAAAAATATTTAAGATTAAAGTTCGATTTTAAAAATCAAATTGGACTTACATTTTGAGATGGAGCGAGTAGACGGAAACAAAGTGAACTTTAAAATATTAACCATAATCAGTTTTTTAAAAGAAATATACATATATATATATATATATCAACATGTCGTATATCTTTTATATAATAAAATAATTACGTCACTTCGGAGTGTTTTTACAAATACCTTCTCATTGAAAAAAATATTGGACAAGTATGATAGCTTGATTTTGCCACGTAGGCGAAATTGAGCGACGTGATTGGCCAATAAAAAGTCAAAATTGAATTGCTTTTGGTCAAAACTTAATAAATTTGGTGAAAAATTTGGTTAAGGAAAAAACACATAAAAATATAGGTGTCAAATATATGAAAACAAAAACTTAAAAAAATATGAGGTAATTAATAAAACTTTAGTGGTTGAATTTTAAATATATTATATAGGGTTAAGTGTAAAATTACAAGTCTCCATATTTTTTAATAATTTTAGATAATAAACAAATAACCCCTTACATTTTATACCCCTTATACTTTATAATTTTAACTTTGTTTACAATTACATTAGTATTAGTGTTAGTTTGAGACTTTTATCCATTAAAATTACAAAATTTTGTAAATACATTAATTAGTTTTAATATACGTTAAATATTTTTAAATTAATGTTAGTTTTAAACTTTCATCTATTAAATATATTTATACTATATACGTTAAATAAGGATTCATGTTATCATATTTAAAAGTTTAATATATATGTACACGGGTTTAAATATTAAATATGGTTAAATTATTATTAACGGTAATATAAATATCAAATTGTAAGTACAAGTTTCTGTATGAAAATAAATATACGTGATTCATGTAATTATTATTTAAAGTTTATATATGGATATCCGGAAAAATACTTTTAAAACACTTTAGGGAGTATATTTTAACTTCATCAACGCTCATCGTGTACTACAAAACTCGCACATTTTGTACAACAGATATCAATAGTTAAAGTTAAATAACAACATCAACCTCAACCTCAAACATCTATATAAGCTAAACAAAATTAAATCTTTCATCCAATAATTTTCTTTACAAAATATTAATAGATATTAATACATAATGAAAAACTAATGCATATTTATTAGTTGTACTTATATCACAATTTTCACTGGTAAATTCTTATATGTTCATATAGTAAACTAAAATTTTAAAACAAATTTGATTTATGTGTAAACCCCATGAGTGCACAGGACTTATACCTAGTTTAGTTGTAAAACGTGAAAGTAACGAGATGTTATATATTTAATTTTTCAAAATTGTAGTACTTTTTTAAAGGTTAAAACAATTCGTGCAAATAAATTATTTATAAATTTGCATAAGATTAGAGATATAAAACGTAAGCAAGCCTCGTAACTTTAACCTTGTTCCATTACTTGGTCCAAAAGTATTGATAATGTGTTCATGAGTACATTTGTAATTTTTGTCTTTTTAATTTTATTTTTATTTTTGTTTTTATTTTTATTTTTATTTTTCTTTTTACATCTAAACATAAAAACGAATTTTAGTTTTTTTAAGTCCTCAATTGGGTTCCTTTTATTATATAAAGGATATAGAATTAAATAATAAGAAAAATTAAAATGAAAAAGGTAATAAGAAACTACAACCACATATTTCAGGTGCACCTATCAAAATAGATGCATTTTCTCTTAAATTTCGCCCTCTTATTTGAAATATGTGACTAGAAATCTTTCTTATTTTTCTTATTTTAATATTTCTTCTAATCGGATCCCTTCCCATAAAAGATATACATACATATATAAATACTTGTACGCTACTTTGTGCTCGTTTGATACAAATGAACTGTGCAAAATTCAAGTAATGTCAAGTATGTGAGACAAATCTGCCTTAAATAAATAAATTACATGTAAAAGGTTTATCTTCAATGGGTGTTTCGGCTGGACTTTATTTTTTAAAAGAGTTGATGAAAATATAAATGAAAGTTGGAAACAAAATAATGAGTATAAACCATTTGTTTTTTAATACTCCTTTCGTCTCATAATTATTGTCTAGTGTTGACTTTTAAAGTCTTTAATTTTTAACTTTAACTTTAAATATTTTTATTTGTGTTATTTATTGCTTGATGCAAAATATTAATATAATTTTCATCAAGTATTATATAACACAAATAAAAATATTTAAGATCAAAGTTGCAAAATAAAGACTATAAAAGTCAACACTGGAGAATAATTATGGGACGGATGAAGTAATTAATTAAAATATAAAATGAAAGATGGAAATAAAAAAAGATATATAAAACTTTTTCTTTTAGTAGTTTATAATTAATTAAAATATAAAATGAAAGATTGATTTTTTTTAACAAACATACTTATATAGATTAATAGAAAAGTTAGGAACAATACATATCACACCTCGCCAGCGAGGTAAGTTCAAGCGGAAAACAAACATCCCAACTAAAAGGAAAAGTGGAAGAAGATGCTAAACAAGCAGTAGAATGAGCAACTTGGTTGTTGTCTCGACTAGTCCACAAGAATGACAAATGCATGTTCTTCGACCACAAACGAATATCGGCAACAAGAGCAGCAATGCTCCACGGTGGGACAGTTTCCGTAGATGAAAGGGAAATAGCTACCTTTGAGTCGGATTCAACAATTTCTTGGTACCAACCACGACATGATGCAAGATGATACGCCGAGTTTATTGCTAAGACTTTGGCATGAAGTGGAGATAATGCATGACAAGGCGTACCATATACGTATCACTGAACCGAAAGAATCACGTCCCACGATAGCAGTAGCAATCGTAGATTTATTAAAGGCAGCATCATAGTTAATCTTCACCAAAGAGCTATGAGGGGGAATCCATCACAAAGAAGACTGTGAGGTTGACCTATTACAAACTACTTGTTTAGTGGCCACAAACCTATTGAATTCGAGAATTTAAGCATTAACTGAGGCCAAGGTGCGATGAGGAGAAACATGTGACAACCGGCAATTTAGGGAGTTATTTTGAAAACCCGCATTACGTTAGAGTTCGTTTAAAATTTTTATTTGAAATTTTATTTCATAACGAACTTGTAAGACCTATTTTATGGATATTTATAATTATTGATGTTATGGAATTCGTGAATTATTTTCATAATTCATTTTCGATATTATGCTCGGTGATGTATTCTTAAATTCTCACTGGTACTACGTTGACTCTGGCACTAGGTTTACCTAACGAAATTTTATGATTCGTTTTACGAGTCCGACTATATATAATTATTTATGAGATGTTTTTCGGGAGATATTAAAGTTTGAAATGAGTTCGGGTTTCGGGCCACATGTTTTACATTTACCCACTTTACCCACTCTTATACAAAAAAAAGAGAGTTAACTACAAGGGTCCTTGTGGTTCGGTTCACACACAAAACCCAACACCCTCACCACTTCATTTCTCAACTCTCTCTCTTCCCCTTTTCTTACCCTAGCCGCCGAACCAAAAATCCAGCCACCACCACCACTACGCCGACCACCCTGCAAAACAAACACCACCATCTTCTTCCTCATCAATTTCTCTTTCTTTTGATATATCATACACAACATATAACCAACATTAACACCTCGAAATCTTATTAAATTCGACCCAAACTTGTTGTTTGTACTAGATCTATCCGATTGGAGGTTCAAGAAGGTGAGAATGCTCATTTTTGGTACCTTGGGTGCCTCGACTTGGTGACTAATCCATGGCTACACGGATGATTTTTGTGGGAATCGAATTATTATGTTATGAAATAAGGTTTTTGATGTTAAAAATAAGGTTTGGTATCCGGGTTGTGGATGTTGGTTGTTGTCGACTCGTTGACCACGAGCCGTGGCTCACGGCTCACCATGGTTCGAGCCCTATGGCTTGAATTTCTTGATTGGGTTTTGACCTAGTATATTTTTGTGAGAGCTTGTTATGTTGGTTTTGATTGGTGGCTCATTTTGATCGAGCCTAGCTCTCGTTGTTGTTGGTTATGTGCCGCGACCCAAAGGGTCCTTATTTGGCAGCTTTGTGGTGCTCGAATGAGCTTTTGACGAGACCAAGATGGTCCTTGGTCGAGTCCTACTTGACTCATAATTGTAGCCGAGACCCAAGTGTGTCACTTGGCTCGGGTTTGGCTTGATAAACCGACCCAAATTATATGTAATGTGATGATTTTCTTGTTGTTATTTTTCATGCTATTGTGGTCGTTGTTGTTGTATTTGGATTTTGGCCGAATGCTTTGGTTGGGTCGAGACCTTTGTAGTCTCGACAATGGAATTATGGTATTGATTATGGAGTTGTTGTCGAATGGTAAAGTGGGGACCGATTGTGAGACGGTCACTTAGATTGACGGAGATAGGTTAGTCGGGTGCCGTAGTCGGATCCTATTGTTGTAGCACGTGGATTGGGATTGATTGGACGGAGATGTATTGATTGTTATGGCATTTGCTTATTATTTTGGACTTGGACAATGAGCCGAGAGTCATGACTCGGATATGTGACCATTTCGTATGACTCGATAACTATTACAAATAAAACATAAATAATAAAACACGTAATAATAGTTATTGATAATATAAACGTTTATATGAATATATAGACGTGAATAACGGATATATAATTATATAAGCGCGTATATTAATAATAATAATAATCACGAGTCGTATTATAAATAATACAACTAGATATATATTAGGCTACGAAAGTGGCGTAATATTATTGAACGTATTATTACTATAAAGATGGGTTATAAAACGAGAAACTCTCGACAATTATTAAATATTAAATAAAATGTCATTATATATATATATATATATATAACGAATAAACTTATCTAGTTATGCGGAGTCTCGTTGTCACTCAAGTTCAGGTAAGTTTTATTTGTGACTTTCGTGTTGTCACGGATATATGACGATTAATATAAACGTTTTCTATAACTAAATAACCACTTAACCGTAAGGTTGAATTGGGTTATTTGGCTATATGAAACGAATATATTAATGCGCATCGTATCCTACGACGCCCATAGGTTGTGGTATATGTAAAGTGTGATAAATTGCGAGTGTATATATCGGGAAATCTGGCCAATTTGACGATATATATGAGGAATTTATTAAACTACGATATATACCATATAGTATTTATGTGCTTTAGGATTGGGTGTAATCTTGGAACGGTATGTTACGTAAATAAATATGAGGATTATCAAATCGGCGGATTTGATAAACTTCGGCGATTTATTTAAATGATATATTGGGCTAATATTAGATCCATAGTTTATTTTATTATTCTTTGTGTGACCTTTTGGTTTTTTTTGAGTCGACCCACCACCCGTATGGATACCAAACGCAAACACACCAAACTAATACGAAATGGATTTTCGGAAATAAAACGGATTCTCGTCCGGGTTTGGGAATATTTTGAATTTGAGAATATGATTTCTGAACGAGTTGGTAATGTTAGGTCGTGCCGAGTCCGTAGTTGCTGTTTCGTGAGTTACTATACATCTTATTTCTACCGACTTCTTCTTGCTATTTTCTGGACTTGAGGTGAGTCATAGCCCCACTTTTTCTTGAACTATGTTTTCAATACTTGGGGTGAGAAACGTGCAAATTATTTTATGTGGACTATTATCGCTTTTATATTCTTTCTAAACTTTCTATGCGTATGGACTAGGATGTATTGTCAACTTTAGTCACATATTTTGTGTGTACTATTCAAGGTTGGCTTATTTGGTTATTGGTGGATTGTCAGCTTTAGTCACATAGTTTTGTGTGTACTATTCAAGGTTGGCTTATTTGGTTAGTTGGAATTGTCAGCTTTAGTCACACGGTTCATGTGTACTATTCAAGGTTAGCTTATTTAGATACTGTAGCGTGCACCTATAGGTTATTAATACTTCGGAGGTTATCCGAGTATTTATTGGTATTGCGGGGGTTACCCGAATATCTATGTTAGAACGGAGGGTATCCGTGTGTTAGGTTGGAGCGGAGGGTATCCGCAGGCTTTTAGCGAATCCTTAGTCTAGCTAGCAAGCATTTTGCGTATATGTCCACTATATTGTTAGATGAATTTAAACCTATGATCTCACCAGCGAAAGCTGACTTTTAGCACGTTTTCTCAGGTAATTAAGTGATGATATGCATGCTTAGAATGGAAGGCTCGGCCAAGGCTTATGGTTTATGGATCTATTTTTCTAAACTCTGATAATTAATTTTGGACCTACTGTTATGTTATTTTGGGCCGGACTCTGAATCATGTTGGGATAAATGTAAACCTTAAAACCCCGTTTTGGTTGTGTTTTTATTATGTTTACTTTATCTCGTTCTATATTGTCTTGTGTTGGATACCAATCCCCGTAGCACCCCGAAAGCTTGTTGAGTCTTCCGCTGTATCAAATTTTGGGGGTGTTACAGATTGGTATCAGAGCCAAGGTTATAGAGAACTAGGTAAATAAACGCCTAAACTATAACCGTATTTTTATAGAAAATGATCCTTGACCACCGCCCGCCAGCCCGCCAAGCCGAAGCATCTTCTATTATTTAAGGTATTATGAGATATTTGAGATGATTGTTAGATTTGGGATTTGAGATGATTAGAGGTTTATGGATTTTACTAATAAGATGGCGTTTTCGAGGAATTATATGGTCTATATGTTTTATAAACATTTTAGTAATGCGGTGTTTGAAACTCTTTATTGAAAATATGTGTTTGAATTATTTGATGAGGATTTTTGGTATGGTATTATGAGTTGTGATTTAGTTGTTTTGAAACACTTACACCTACCCTATGCCGTTGTCACAGACTATGGCCTCCCTTATACCTAATGTTGTCGAGGATATTCTTACTGCACCGGTTTTACCTGCACAGTTTACTATGGCATATGATGATCCTTACCAGATGGCCATGCTTTCAGCTACTGTGCCGCCTGCAGTTTCTACTTCAGCACTACCTCCTGCATCTACGCAGGGACCCTCATCTTCTTTAGGGCTCCCTGGTACATCGAGGCAGCTTACCCTTCATCCGGCTTTGGCTCGTGTGGCCCCACGCTTTGCCCACCGAGCTATGGCACGCATGTCGGTACGCCCTACTCCATCACCTTTACAGATTGATGCTCACTCTCTTCTGTCTGAGGCGCCACCCACATCATTGCGTCGTCGTCCTAGATCACCTACTACATCTCCACATGGTTCACCTAGTAGGAGACGACGATTGATGAGGTACTCTTCCGATGAGGAGGAGGAGGAGTACGAGGGTGAGGATGAGGCTGATGACCCTGAGCAGGAGGATGACCCTCAGGAGGCTGAGCAGGGTGATGATGATGACCCTGAGGAGGAGGATGACCCTCAGGAGGATGAGATGCCTGATGATGATGATGTGATAGTACCACCAGCTCAGGCTGAGGAGCCTGATTCACCTGTACACCCGATTGAGCCTGATTCACCTGATCATCCGTTTTTGGTTGAGTTGCCACCTGGTAGTCCCGTTGAGTCGGATGCATCTTCTGAGGTTTCTGCTGAGCATGCAGAATTAGGTGAGATTGGCAGGTTATGGGCTCGGATTACTGAGCTTAGTGAGAGAGTTGCACGTGTATCTGATCGACTTGAGAGAGTTCTTGGAGAGTTTTTAGCGGATTTGAGAGTTGACATGACCGTCGTTGTGGGCAGGACTACTGAGATGAGGAGAGTTTTGATGGAGGTCCATGAGCATATCGATAGTTTGCAGCGAGGATTTGTTACTGCTCGTGAGGCCGACCGCAAGCTATGGCAAAGGAATGCCGAGCTAGAGAAGGAGGTGGCTGACCTCAAGAGAGACCGAGACACCCATAGCGTGGAGCTAGGATCGTTATAGAGGGATCTTGATGGCTTGAGGCAGGAGTTGAGTAGACTCCGCCAGCAGCGTGGCTAGTTGATTGGTTTATGTTGTCTTGTTGCTTTCTTAACCGAGGAGTGTTCGGTTAGAAAAGCTAGTTATCATATTTGGATGTATTTTGTTCAGTATTCGTCTCTTTTGGAACGATTAGTACGTTTTGTATTATCCGTTAGTTGGAACGATGTTAGATCGCTATTGTATGGTGGATGGTTATTAGTATATGGTATTATGTGATTTTGGGTGTTATGGAAATTGAGTCCTTATTCGCTTTATTGATGTTTCATGGTGTATTGTTGCTATTCTTTCCATGACTTCTTCGTTGAATTTCGTTTGTTGAGCGTATTGATAAGTTCTATTGGAGACTCATGAACTTGTATGATGTTACAGATCAATGGCACCACGAAGAAACCCTGTTAGAGCTACCAGAACTGGTCCTGCAGTGACTACTCCTGGTCGCCGAGTACGCCGTCCTACTCGAAATGTTGAAACCCCTACTCCTGATAACCTGGACACGACTAACCGCAACAACATGAATCAAAATGTTGATGTTCAGGGAGACAATGATCATGTTCCACTTAATACACCTACTGTGGATCAAGCAATGATCAATCAACTTGTGGAGCAACGAGTTGCTGAGCTACTAGCTGAGTCAAATCATTCCAACAATTCTGCTGGAACTTTTCCACCTGTTCGTGCTAATGGATGTCAATACAAGGAGTTCAAGATTTGTGGACCTATTGAGTTTGGTGGAACTGAAGGAGTGGTTTACTTGGTTAGGTGGATTGAGAAGACTGAGTCAGTGTTTAATGTTAGTGGTTGTGCGGAAAATGCGAAGGTAAAGTTTGCTTCTTTTACTTTCAAGGATGAAGCTTTAACTTGGTGGAACAATTACCGAAATTCAGTTGGGAGTGATGTAGCTTATGCCATGACTTGGGAGCAATTTAAGTCTCTGCTGATTTAGACTTATTGCCCAAGGAATGAGGTCAAGAAGCTAGAGATTGAGTTTTGGAACCACAAGGTGAAAGGTAATGACATGGCGACTTACAATCGTCGTTACCAGGAATTGGCCTTGTTGTGCCCAGATATGGTGAAAACCGAGACTCAAAAGATCGAGAGGTATACTGATGGGTTGCCTATAGCTACGATAAATGATGTGATTTCTGCTAGGCCTGCAAACATCCATGAGGCAATCACAATTGCTCAACAACTTATGGACTCGTTGGAATTGGAAGGAGCTGATAAGGAGAAGAATGGAAAGAGAAAGAGAGACCGTCACTCTAAGGGTAATGATCACCAAAGCAAGAGACAAGCTAAGGCTTATGCTATTGGGAATGGAGATAAGAAGAATCAGAACGGTGATGCACCCAAGTGTGATCGTTGCCACCAGCATCATACTGGATGGTGTAGTGTGGAATGTCAGAATTGCTCAAAGAAAGGACACACAGCTAGGGACTGTAGAGCTCGACCTCTTGCTATGGTTCAAGCTGCTCCTGAGATGAGAAATAAGGCAGATGTTACTTGTTATGGGTGTGGAAAGAAGGGACACTATAGGAATGAGTGTAGGGAATCGTGGAACCGTGGAAATCAAGGCTCGGGTGGTAATGGGTACAATCATGGAAACCGTGGAGCTGGAGGAAACCGTGGATGACAAGATAATGGGGACCAACGTGTGGAAGCTGGAGCTGCTCAGGGAAGAGTGTATGCACTCGGGAACGAGAGAGGAGAAGATCCGAACGTCGTCACTGGTACGTTCCTTCTCAATAATGGTTATGCTTCCATACTATTTGATACTGGTGCCGATAGGAGTTTTGTGTCCACTACGTTTGCACCCTTACTTGAGAAACCCCCAATGGCCTTAGGAATTGGATATGATATTGAGTTAGCAAATGGAAATATAGAAAGGATTAATACTATCATTCGCGGCTGCACGCTGAATTTCTTGAACCACCCTTTCAACATAGATCTTCTACCCGTCACGTTAGGAAGTTTTGATGTCATCATTGGTATGGATTGGTTGTCGTAGTATCGTGCTCACATACTTTGCGACGAGAAGATCGTGCGTGTACCATACGGAAAGGAAATCCTAAATATATTAGGAGATCGAAAGGATTCTAGGAGCCCATCCCGATTAGCAGTGATTTCCTGCACTAAGTTGCCAAAGCTAATGGAGAAGGGATGTTACATTTTCTTAGCTCAAATTTCTGAGAAGGGAGAGACGAAGAAAAAGGAAAGGTGCATTGGAGATGTACCTATAGTTCGTGATTTTCTTGATGTGTTTCCCGATGATTTGCCGGGAATCCCGCCGACTAGACAAGTGGAGTTTCAGATTGAGTTGATACCTGGTGCTGCACCTGTAGCACGAGCGCCTTATCGTCTTGCACCTACCAAGCTAGAAGAGTTGTCAAAACAATTGGCGGAGTTAGCCGAAAAAGGATTCATAAGACCAAGTTCTTCACCTTGGGGAGCCCAAGTCTTATTTGTGAAGAAGAAGGATGGATCGTTCCGTATGTGCATTGATTACCGAGAGTTAAATAAGTTAACGGTGAAGAATAGATACCCGTTACCTAGGATCGACGACTTGTTCGATCAACTCCAAGGATCGAGTGTGTACTCGAAGATCGATTTGAGATCGGGATATCATCAACTTCGAGTTCGCGAGGAAGATATTCCGAAAACGGCTTTCAGAACCCGTTACGGGCATTACGAGTTTCAGGTGATGCCGTTTGGGTTGACTAACGCACCGGAAATATTCATGGATCTCATGAATCGAGTGTGTAAGCCTTACTTAGATAAGTTTGTGATTGTGTTCATCGATGATATTCTGATTTATTCAAAGAGTGAGAAGGAGCATGAGGAGCATCTAAGATTCATCTTAGAATTGCTCAGGAAGGAAAAACTTTATGCCAAGTTTTCGAAATGCGAATTCTGGATTCCAACGGTACAATTTTTGGGTCATGTGATTGATAGACAAGGAGTCCATGTGGATCCTGCTAAGATTGAGGCGATAAAAGATTGGGCTGCACCTACAACCCCGACCGAAGTTCGTCAATTTTTGGGTTTAGCTGGTTATTACCGAAGATTCATTGAGGGATTTTCGAAGATAGCTAAACCATTGACCAAATTGACTCAAAAGAGTGTTACGTATGAATGGGGAGATAAAGAAGAGGAAGCATTTCAATTGCTTAAGAAGATGTTGTGTAGTGCTCCTATCTTAGCGTTACCGGAGGGTAACGAGGATTTCGTCGTCTATTGTGACGCCTCACATAAAGGATTGGGAGCCGTATTAATGCAACGAGAGAAGGTGATAGCTTATGCTTCCCGACAACTCAAAAAGCATGAGAAAAACTAAACTACCCATGATTTGGAATTAGGTGATGTGGATTTCGCCTTAAGAATATGGAGACATTACTTGTACGGAACCAAGTGTGTTGTATTTACTGACCATAAAAGTCTACAACACATCTTGAATAAAAAAGAGCTCAAAATGAGACAGCGACGTTGGATTGAGTTGCTAAGCGATTATGATTGTGAAATTCGCTACCATCCTGGTTAAGCAAACGTTGTCGCTGATGCTCTTAGTCGAAAGGAAAGAATACCACCGTTACGAGTTCGGTCATTGGGAATGACAATTGTATCGCCATTACCGTCTCAAATATTTGAAGTCCAAATGGAAGCGTTGAAAGCAGAAAACAGATCTGCCGAGAATATATTTGGGATAGCTGATAATGAGAAAGGATTTGTTAAGCGTCCTGATGGATTGTTATGTTTTGGAAATCGGATTTAGGTACCTTTGTATGGAGGAATTCGGGAGTTGATTATGCATGAGTCGCATAAGTCAAGGTACTCTATTCATCCTGGGTCCGACAAGATGTACCAGGATCTTAAGAAGTTCTATTGGTGGCCAAATATGAAGGCAGATATAGCATCATACGTTAGTAAGTGTTTGACATGTGCTAAGGTTAAAGCCGAACACCGGAGACCGTCAGGATTACTAACGCAACCAAAACTTCCAGTCTGGAAATGGGAGCGGATTACTATGGACTTCATTACCAAATTACCGAGGACAGCTAGCGGTTGTGACGCTATCTGGGTAATTGTGGATCGTCTGACAAAGTCTGCTCATTTCCTAGCAATAAGTGAAGATGATAGTGTGGATAAACTTGTGAGGTTATATGTGAAGGAAATTATTGCGCGTCATGGAGTCCCAATATCTATTATTTCGGATCGCGATAGCCGTTTTACGTCAGCTTTGTGGCGATCACTTCAAACGGCTTTGGGGACGAGACTAGATATGAGTACTGCATATCATCCCCAAACCGATGGTCAAAGTGAGAGGACCATTCAGACGTTAGAGGATGTTAGGTCACCATTTAGTAAACACAAGCATAATAATGATAGAAATGAGATGAGAATGAGAATGGGATGATTATGAGAATGAGAGAATTACAATTGCAAGAGTTTCCTTAATATTTCACATAACCAACCAAGTTTACAAGTGACCTAAAGGTTCTATTTATAGGGAAGGAGCTAGGGCAACACTCCCTCTCCTTCCTTTCTTCAAAACGTGTGAGCTTAAAGCCCATGGACCTTTTGTCTAAAGTCAAGTAAACTTGTAACATAAACAATATTGTAAGTAAATAATAACTTAAGCAACCTATTATTACAAATGACCGAGACTTGATAAAATAGTGAAAACTATGATCCCAACAATATCCCCCTAAGGGTCGGTCATCACGGTTGCTTGACGTCTTCATATTTGTCGTTGACTTGTGACATGTAAAACTCTAGACGTCTTCAAAAATGATTAGAATGATAATGGATGTACTTTGCTCTTTGTCATTGTTCTTTGGTGATGATGTAGTGATTGTATCATGAAGTAGTCTGCCATTCGTCACTCCTGCGCCTGTGGTGGTTGAACGCCATTCCAACATACTCATACATCTTTGGACTTTGAATTTTACGTACAAGAAGTTCCTTTACATGCATTGAGATCTTTGTCATTATACTTTGTAGATTCATCTTATTGGTGTAGAATCTTTCTTTGAAGTTTGTGTTGTTAAGACCTTTGTGGGAGCTTTCTATGACTTCAAGATGTATGTATGAGCATGTTGAAATCTACCATTATGGAAGTGAGGTACCTGCGAGTAAACAGTTAGCAATAAAACAATCGGTACTTACGGATAAGGAATTAGAGCTCATCAACAGCATATTGTGAAGACTCCTTCTAATCCTTATCCAGGCCGTTCCCATATCAGATACTCCCGAAGGAGCTTACGAGACCTACTAGGTAGCTCAATGATTGGGTGAGTCGCTGGGGATCACTCCACGACTGTAGAGCGTAATGGAACCACCGCAAACACTAAGCGTAACCCTTGTGAGGTTACCGAAGTGACCTGCTGTCAGGGCTGTTTGATGATGACCCTGGCAGGATTTTCGTTCAATCATTGAGAAATACTTACGTAATCCTCTCATAAACGTTCTCGGCAGATTGCTAAGATCTGCGAAGGACTCGATAGTTTACAACTGATGCCCATTGATGTAGAACACCAGTTGTAGAAATACTAAGTGTTCCTAAGAGATCTTTGATGCATATCATGGCTCTAGACTCTATAAGTGCACTCCTAGGTTTTCTATGCGGAGACTGGGGAGGGGTCTCCTGCTTGAATATCAACCGTCTCTAAGAGATAGGTCGATAGGTTACGCGGGTTCCACGTGAGAATGAAGCAAGTCCTTTTAAGAGAACTTGAGTGGTTAAGAAGGTTTAGTGCATCGCGTCACTGGGTCCATGACGACTTAATCTTCAATACCGGTGCTTTCTTAAGCAACAGCCAGTAGCATACGTATTGAACCCGGTGTCTGCCCTAAGGTTGAATCATCTGGAGGGCTATTTATTTTTACCCTTTTCTTTACTTTTCCTTTTAATTCTTCAACTCCTTCTTTCCCTTTCATTCATTTCTCCTTTTTCGTATCATACCTAAGGACTTCTAATTCTAACTATGGGAGATGTCCTTGGGTAGATCCCTCCGGCTCTGGCGGATCATAGGACGGATATTCCTATCTTAATCACCTTATAACTCCGACAGTAGCCAAGAAACCTTTGATTGAAAATCTCTCAAAGTGTTTGTTTTAATCAAATATTTTGTTTAACACTTTGAGAGTTTTGTGTACACTTTTGAAGGGCTCCCCCTGCACATGTGCTCATAAGAGTTTTAATAAATTTGCACATGCGGGAGGAGCAATCATTTGAATTGATCCACTTTTCGTGAACAAGACCGATTCGAGACACGCTTACATCACTAGTTAAACTAGCTTGAAGTTATTACCCGGCCTGATCAAGTTCACAGAAAGTTTCTCAAGACGGTACATTTCTACTAAGACATATCCTTTTCGAGACACGCTTACGTGGTTAGTTAAAGAGATGCATTGTCAGCTTTTAGGTGACAACTAGCTCTAATAACTAACTTGATGTTATTACCCGTCGAGGATAAGTCCTTTCGATATTACTAATTTTTTATTGTCTCGTCAATTCCTGGGTCAATACTGAGTCTAGCTCGCACATGATACAACTTTTAAGCTTTGACTTCGTATATTTTAATCACTTTATCATTTTCTCCCCCTAAAAAATAGCATATAAAATGATGTTTTTGACAAAATTTTAGATTAAAATATGCCTTTTGAGTCTTACGGGGAGATTCACCAAGAACTTTTGATTTAGAGCAAAGTATTTTGTTTTGACAAGTGCTCCCTCTCAACAAGTGATTAGGTCTTATTGAGGTGAAATACTTGTCCATTTGAGCAGAATTATGAAACTCATAAATGTTTGATTAATTCTACTCAAAAGTAAGAAGCCTTCGCTCCTTATATTTAGGATTGAGGCACTGATGCGTACCTCAGGGTCCTTTCTTTACAAGTTCGGGTTGTGCACTGTAATGCGTGCACAAGCCATAGTGAAATTCAATCAAATGATATTGAAAAGAATAACCAAATGTACCAAGTTAATCTTCGTCAGGAAGTGGAGCATCAAAGTCAGTGAACTTGGGTTCTGGTCTTTCGAAGAGTCTGATAGGAAACGATGGTCTGACACCGATATAGCTTTCTAGTCGTCTGATCTGTTCCCGTCGAAATAACCTTTCTTCAATCTTTAAGACAAAGTTTCGAACTTGTATTCTTGTGCTGGATTTCCATCTCGGTTGTTCCCCTTTAGCTAACTTTCGGCGACCATCATTCAACCTTTTGACCAGCCCATCACAAACAGATTTGAGTGTAACATCACAGAATTTGTGCACCTCATCGAACCTCATGAAACTTTGTAGTTGTTTGCTGTTGATGTAGGTGAAACCAAAAGGATCTTGGTTGAGAGTAAACTGTGACGTTTTATAGATTCCATCAAATGTGAATTGCGGCTTTGTCAAATTGATCTTCTATTGGTTACTTTCCACTCCAAGCTGAAGATCTTCCACTCTTTCTTGAACTATCAATCGTCGGATGTAAAGAAGTAGTGATGCCATGAAGTTGTACTGTACATCTCTATCGAATCCACGCATTCTTCCTTTAACCTTTTCGAGATACATATCTTCGATGTCATTGAGATTAAGGTCTGGGAAGTATGCTTCGGAGAACTTGTACTTCTTTTCATCTTGTCGTTTAACAACAATTTCACGCATGAATATGTAGTTAAACCGTTGTGACTCTTGAATCTCCAAGATGGCGATGATCTTAGATTTGTGCTTCACATTTACCAATGATTTCTCTTCTAATCTGCTAGTATAACCGAGACGACGACGTTCTGGCAGTGTTGAATGCCGTGTAGAGCATCTCTGTCATAAGCTACGATGGAGTTGCTGAAAACACGAGTAGTTTCTTCAATGGCAGGAATTTCGTATCTGGCGGCAGGTACTGAGATTGTGAGAGAGGAAGCATATTTCTTTTTGAGTTTCTCTTGGTTGAGTTGGATGTTATGAAGATCTTTGTTGAAGAAGTAGCTGTAGGGTAACTTGGGTTTATCTGGAAACCCTGTCAATGGTAATGGTTTAGTCCAGTCTGTGAAGTAAGGCTTTTCATGATTCTTGGAACTGAGGTCGATATTCATTTCAGGATTTAGCCAGTCAAACTCGGTAGACATTGCACTGGCTATATTCTGCAAATGAAATTCGTATTCCACTTTGTTTCCAGATCTTTTCCTGAGGAATTCTTGTGCATCCCTATTGATTCTTCTGAGCTCCGCCTTAGTGAGTTTGTTGATCTGAAGATCCTTCATAATAACTTGGGTAAACTGTAGAGTGTTACCAGGAAGGGGTTCTTCTTCTTCGAGAGGAGGTTGAGCTTGAACCATTTCTGTCAGCCAATCATTCTGAGGAGTGTCATCATTGTCGAGCCATGAATGACGTCTTTTCTTCTTAGATTTCTTTGACTTAGATGTAGCATCTTTGTCTTTAGCCTTGGATGGGGACGATGGTCCAGCATGAGAATCATGAATAGGTGAAGCACGGTAATCGGTGTCAGGTTGACCCTGGTAGTCATCTGTAGGTTCCATGAGAGTTTCTTCCTCTTCAGTTTGACCTTGACCGGTAGCTGAGTGGTGTTGTTGGTTTCCAGGAGGAGTGGAGTCCTTTTGTGGTTGTAGAGAAGATGAGGGACCGGTTCCCGACTTAGGTTTCTTGCCCTTTGAGTTTGGGTCAGGGTCGTCATCTTTTCTTGACCTTTTCCGGGCTCCAGCTGCATCTTTGCATGACTCTTTAGTAATGTAAGCTGCCATAGCCTCATAAAGTGCTTTTTCTTCAGCAGTCTGTGTGGTTTTGGAGGCAATATTGTCAAAGAGTTTGGCAAGCATTTCATTGAAGGATAATTCAGGGACGGTAGGAGCAACAGAAGAAGCTTTTGCTGTGTGAAGCGTGAATGGTGTAGTTGATAGCATTTTTCTTGTGACACTTCTGATTCTGTGATCCAAGTTGTCATTGATTGGTTCAAGAAGTTTTGCTACTTCAGGAGTGATCATCTCAACAAGATTTTCAGTGAGAAAATCATGTGTGGCGGTCCTGATAAATCCTGTGTAATCAGAGTGCAAGAACTTATTGATCAGCTGCTTTGACTCCTGAAAATCCTCAACTTGTTTGGTAAGACTTGTAACCATGTTGGTGAGTTTGTCGACTTGCTCCTGAAGATCAACTGGTTGTTTTGGTTCATTGATTGAATGTTGTTTAGATGCGGTTTCAGAAGGTGATTCGTTGTGTTTTGGTGTGTGTAAACAACAATTTATCAAAATATCAACAAACGTGAAGTTTAATTTGTCGTGAGACAAATAAACGTGAAGTAATACGAGTAAACCGTTTAGGAAAACGATTACCTCGCAAAACTTGTGAAAGTGATATTCAAATTGTGAGACCGGGACGTGATTTCCCGGGTCGTACCCCAACGAGGTGTGAATGGAAAGCTTCGAATGAGATTTGAAATAAAATCTTGTATGTTGAGAAAGGTTATTTGGTTTTATGGTACGTTAAACTAACGAATTTGAAAATTAACGAACGAAATCAAACGTAAATTAACCTAAGGCAACTAACTTAACTAGAAAAGCCTAAAAACTACGGGAAAACATAATTAGGTGTTGGGAATCCTAACACGTAAACTAAATTAAAAACGCGAATCGTTATTTTAAAAATAATGCGAGAGCGCAAAATAAAACGCGAATTTTAAGTTCTAAATGTCCTACGGGTCTAAAAATATTTTTCTTACGAACTAAAAGACAAAAGAAAATTTTGTAAAAAAGAAAATTAATTTTTAAACAAAAATTCTATTTATTATAATTAAATTACCATTTAAGCTAAATTAAATTCTAATAATTACTAAAACTAATTATAAAAATCCGAAACTTTTTGCAAAAAAATCAATTATACTAATTGCTTTCTAGGAAAAATATTAAATTAGAATAAGCTCTTCTAGATAAGCTGTTATAAGTAATAAGCAGTTAGTTAAGCTAACTAGACAAACAAAACAATTCAACTATATAAGGACTAAAAGTGTATTGCTATTGACAAAAATCCCAAGGGTGCAGTTGGTTGAGGTGATGTTACGTGGGCTGTGAGACCAGGGTTCGACCCTTGGTGGTTGCAATTTTTTTTTCCTTTTTTATTTTTGTTTTCTTTTATGAATTTCAAACACAAGCACAAGCAAACTCAAGTTCTGTTTCCTTTTTTGTTTGAAACAGATTTCGATTACTGGTCCTTTGTTTAAATCAGTTTCAAGACAACTTTATATGTATTTTTTTTTAGCTTTTGTTCCCTTTTCTTTTTGAGACCGCCCATCCAATTGGCTAAGCCAAAAAAATTTACACAAGCTTATTACTTGTATTATTCAAACAACATGATGAATAGCAACACAAGATAAAAACAAGTTCAAAAAGATAATCAATAAAGAACAAAGTGGTAGCACTCAAACAAGAATTCCCACAAGCTCAATTGAGCCAACAGCTTACCAAAACTACTGGACAATAATTATGATAAACAAGATTAGCTATATGACCACAACAGCATCAAGGATAATTTGGACAAATTCACAGCTTCAAGAGCTCAGCCTATGAGCAGCAATAGCCAATATGAGACCAAACGAGGCTTAAAATAAGCAACTAAACAAGCGTTGAAGGTAAAAACCTACCTAGGGGACATCCTAAATCGACAACTGAATCATCAATTGGTAAAAACATTATCATTATATGGTCCCTTTTCTAAGTCTAATCCATTGATCAAAATCAACAAACTCTACACCTGTTCACTTACCAAATTATAAAATGCAAGCTTGAATTTTTAAAGAAATTAGCCTACCAATTTTTGTTTGTAACAGCCTATTAGCAGTCATGGTTTGGCATTCAAGAACCACACATAAGCTCGAACAGGAATAGCTTTCGAATGAGCTTACTAAGCTAGAGTAGGCTCGATTTAAATAAATTTAACAACTAAGGTTTTACCACGATTATGGACAACAAAAATTTAAATAAGAATCCTAATAACAACAAGAGCAAACAATAAGGTAAACAACAATAACATAGCAGCAGCAGTAAAGGAACAAAGGTAATCAACAACTCAGAACCATTCAAGTACTCAAAAAAATGTAAGGCCTACTTGTTACCAAGGCTAGATGAATTCTGGAACTAGGAACCAAGAACCACCTAGGTACCCCCATGGGTTCTAAACCAAATCCCATCCAAAGCTGCTATTACTCTCTTTTTTTTTCTTTTTTTTTTGGTCGACAAGACAAGTAAATTCCAACAATTTAAATAACAAAAATTTAATAAAATTTAACAAAACTGAGATAACACTTAATAGTTACTTTCATTCATTCTTAGAAATTTGAAGTACACAAGAGATTTAAAAATTACGATTACAAAAAAAATAGAGATTAGATAAAAAGTAGAAAATCGAATGCCTCTTTGCCTACAATCAATCACCTATTTATATAAAACTAAGGAGGTAGGTACCAAGTCTTCAATCCTTTGTCATCTTCTTCGTGCTCTCTTTAGTGAATCTTGGCCATCCAATTCTTCAAACATCATCTTGATCCTTACATGCTCTTTTGGCGCCCATTTGAGGTTGAGGATTGCCACCATGGCTTCGTATGACTGGCTTGAGGTGGTAGGTATAGTTTTTGGAGGATTAGTGGGATTGGGGAGTGGGGAATGATGGTGATGGGAGAGATAGAGATGGGTGGCGTTGGCCTGATGTGATCACGGGGTGGAGTTTGGGAGGTGTTATTTTATTCAGTGAGTCTAAGTGGAGAGGAAGGGGGAGTGGTGTACGTATTATCTGATTTAGGGTTAGGGTTGGGAGTGTTAAGCGTAGCAGGGAAAAAAAAGGGGGGTTGGGTTATATTAGTTTTGGGCTTTAGGTAGATGATGCGTGGGAATCGCACCTTGCTTTACCTCTCGAGGGATCTCGCGAGGCTTACAACCCCCACCAGGCAGTGTACCTGATCGTTGTAGTATAGTATAGTGACAAGTACCGGGGGATTGATCGTTCAGCTTAGGAATAGTGTCGCTAGGATTAGAAAGCCTAATTAATAGTTCTAAAAATGAAAGATGATTATTTTTGTATTTTTATATTTTAATGAAAGCAAATAAAATCTCGGGTTTTGGAAGAGTGGGCGGAATTAGTTGCTAGTCAACTAACCCAAAACTATTATATAATTAATTAAACTAATGAAAATGAAATTAAACTAATATAAACTAAGGTTGTGAGCAGTATTTGGAGAAATTGTGTTTACTTAGACTTCATTACTCCCTAGATATCTTATACATGTCAATTACTTGTTACACTTGTATGGATGACGGATTGTATTCCTTAATACCATTCGTGGGGTGGCATACATAACTCCCCAACTCTATGAGCTCTTATCTCCTCCTACACCATGACCCAGGACAACTATAGGGATTGTAAACAGTGGCTCATGCATTAAATACAACCAATAAAGACCTAGTACGCCTCGGTTCATGTTTCTTAAGACGTTCAAGCATGTTACCATTTGGAGATCTGCCAGTTTTCTTAAGCCTAACATATAATATCATTTATCCAAGACAATAATAGACAAGTAATCAACACATAATCAACATCTAGGTTTCATTAGATCTAAGCAAACACAAAAGAAATCTAGCCTAGCATAGTAGAATTAAGATAAGAACAAAAGATAAACAACCAACACATAGACATATTGATTGAATTAAGAGTATACTTATCTCAATTACAATGCAAGGTCTCAAGGGTTTGGAACCCTTGAAAAACCTGTAAAAGAGGCACCAAAATCGTCTTTAGGGTTTCACCAAAACTTCCCTCTTTTTAATGAAAAAACTAGAAAACTATATATAGGAAAATCGTTCTGACGGCGTCAAGAGTTAAATCTGACGCCGTCACCTCGCCGCCATATACTTCCTCGGACGCCCTAGATCCACTTGTGACGGCCTATGTGACGCCGTCACCACCTACGGTATTTTATTCTTGGCCACTTTGACGCCGTCACCTAACCATCTGACGCCGTCACTAGCTACGGTAAATTATTCTCCATGTCTGACGCCGTCAAGAAGGAAGCCTTCACGCCGTCACCTTGCATCTTCAACTTGGATTTTTGGTACTTTGTCGTTTTCTTCACTTTTATGCTCCAAAAACGTCCAAAATAGCCTCTTTTCCATAATTCACTCTCCAAACACCTAAAATCACAAAAGGAACGATTTAGGGCAATATTTGATCAAATAAAGTCGGATTCGGGCTTAAATGACCCCCTAAAAACGGATCATTTTTCGCCTCATCATATACCCTTACACTTGAGATTTGCTTGTCCTCAAGCAAATGAGCTTTTATTCTACTCAAAAGACAAGTTAGGGGTCATTTAACACTAATATAAAAGTAATTACAACAAATAATCGTTCCACTAAAGACCAATAGACAAGCACGGAGGTCATACACAAGCACCTCACAAATAGTGTTTAGATACTCACATCTCTCGGGTGTAATAAAGTAATATAACATTATGGAAATGGAAGATATCTCTCACTACCTGTCATAGCAAAATAGATTACCATAGGATTGGGAAAGGATCAAACCTCCACCACATGGCGTAAGCACCTAGGATAAACTATCAAAGAGGTCTTTTAAAGGGTTATAACGTTAGGTATAGGGATATGAATTACACGGTTTTGTTGGATAAAGGGAATTTTACTGGTGGCGAGTTAACAATCTTGGTTAATTACATGTGCAAGATGGCGTTGCTAAGCCAAGACTAGACTCGACTTAAGCTATCAAATGAAAAATAACAAAAACATAAAATGAACATAGAATGAAAACGGGATGGTAGTCCGTATGTTTTTTTCTTTCTTTTTCCTTTTTTCTATTTTTTTTTTAATTTTTTCGATTTTTTTTTCATACTCTCTTACCCTACCATCCAAAATAATACATCATAGGGGTATGAGCAATCTCCTTACACTTGAATCGAATTAAGAATCTAATGACTCGAATTAAGAAAATCAAAACACTTGGAGCACTTTTAAGATTAACGTACATATGGGGGTAATAATATGATGTTCTTCCCCATTTCTCCATAAAATAAGTACTTACCCATGAGTCCCAATCGTCCCAAAACAATATGTACAAGGATATGACTCGACTTAGCAACCATGTAATCAATTAGAAAGTTAACTTAGGGTTTAACAAATAACAATAATGCACTAAAAATGAGCGCATACACGGAAGGCTAAGGCGATTTGGGTGTACATTAAGTGGGGTGTAACAAATTCTTCCTTTAAGTAAGATGCTTAAAGTTAGAAACGAAAAGATAGGCTCGGAGGGGTGTACTAGGGGTATCGTGTACTAAAAATGAGTACAACGCTAAGGGTGTGGGAAAAATTAGTTGACTTAACTAGCCAAGTAATATGACTTAAATGGTCAAGTAATTATAATACGGGTTTAACACAAGGGTGATCCTAATGCCTCTTATCATGTAGTAAATCCTACTACACGAATGTAGTCTCACTAGCGGTCTTGGAATGCATCACTAACACAAGTTCTAGAATCTAAATGCTACCGGTACACTCATAAGCACCAATAATAAATGCTTTTCCTATCAAAACTAAAGGCGAACCTCACATCTTTGGGTGGAAAATTTTTCTGAATATACGGTTATGTGCTAGTCATACAACCTCCTATCCATGAGACGCTTGCTATGGCTAAAGTTTCACTCCTAAATGTTGTAAAAAATTTTAAATTTGGCGCTAAAATTACACTAACAAGTATTTCTCATAGTTTTATTACACACCTACTATCAAACAAAACAAACTCAAGCGAAAGTGCATATGTAAGGTATCATCTTTTTACCCTCCCCTTACACTTAGGATGAACATTGTCCCCAATGTTCAAGTAAAGAATGTAAAAGTTAAAAGTAAAGAGAATGAAATCAAATACTCCCCTGATTCGCTCGGTATGGATTATAGGTTGGCCAGGTTAAATCTTCCTCCAAGAAAATGAACAATCAAAGCTTCCCTTCCAGAATTTAAATCATCTTCTTGTCTTAAATAACCTGTAAATCCTGACAAAAGTAGACAAGGCAACCTCGCGTAAAATCGGTGGCATCCTATATAAGTTACTAAATCCTAGAAAACAAAGTAAGATATAATGCTTGTGGAATGAAGTTTGCAGATTTCCTGGAGATTATAAAACTTAATAATTCACAAAAACTATAATACTCCGTTAGAAAAACAAAACCGGCAAAATTTCCAGATTTTTAACTCCTGACGCCGTCAAGAGCAATTGCCTGACGCCGTCAGAATGGACCTGCAGAAATCTTTATGTTAAGTTTCCGGAAAATTTCTGGAAAAACTTTGTCCTACTTCCTGGAAAATCCTGCAAAACTTCATTATGACTCGATACAAGCATTTGAATCTAACAATTACGAATATACATGTTCATTAAATATCGTGGAGAATCATGATCAGTTTGTTTCTTAAAAACATATTTGGGGTTTCCCCTTACACTTATCTTTTGCAAAAATACCTTTAGGTTGAAGTTAAGACTAGGCCAAACAACATAATAAAGTATTTCCACATTTTAATTTAGAAATATGATCAACCAACAATAAAAATAAAACATGCATACGGAAGCAAATAACAATCAAACAATTAAAATCACACAAAACATGGGTTGCCTCCCAAGAAGCGCTTTTCTTTATTTACGAGTCTTGTAGCTAGACTCAAAGTCGTGGGTTATCGTGTATCGCTTATGCTCACATAACCAAGAGTGAGCCACCTAATTGTCGCCTCATCTTTCTTATATTCTTCTCCTAACTCTAGGCACTGGCGATAGTACTTTTTACTCTTTTCATGTGTGTACTTAAGTCCTTTTTTCTCATCATTCTCACTTAGCATTTCCATTGTCGGAAACCTACTACACTTTTCCATGGAAAAACCTTTGAACCTAGGGTGTGTGCGGGGCATTTGATAAACAAAATCTTCATCCCCATCCGAGAATGTAATTAGCCCTTTTATGAGTTTTTCATCAAGGTTGGTCAATCGTTTGAAGGGTTTTCCACACACAACTTGGGTCAATTTATTATCAATAAACTCTCCTAGATTCTCCATAACCATGAACTCAACAAGATAAACCAACTTTCCTACAAATACGTGCAATGGTATTGCCTTAACAATGACGTTTTCCCCCTTGTATTCTAACTCCTCTACCATGATTTTATTGTATTCATTACGTGAGATTATGTTCATTGGAAGAGATGAGTTGAGATAGGCATTAAAGCTCTTAAATCCAATCTTACAAGGGAATTGCATGTTAAATGAACTATCGCACTCAATCCTAGTTCTAGGGTCCACATACCTAAGAGGGTTTATTTCCTCTTCCATTCTATCCTCATTAACTACGTCACCATCATCAAGATCCTCATCGGAGTCTGAATAGTAAAAAGGACTAGCCCTACGGTCATCATCATGATCAGACTCTTCTAGCTCAGAATTATTGTTAAAGTGGTGGTTGGGTGAGAGGTTAGGTGGGTTCTCATTTTCTGCTAAAGGAAGTGGGGCGGGCAATTGGAACATCCTACGACGAAAAACACGAATAACAGGAATCAGCCGATCAATGTTATTGTGATCCATCGAAACAGTTTACGAACAAAGACACAAAGAAATAAGATAGACTAAAGAAGACCTAAAAATAAAAATAAAAATCTTATTAGAAAGGAATCTAGCAAGTAGACCTAATAAAAAGAAATCCTAACCTAGACAATAACTATTCCCCGGGCTGCGGCGCCAAAAACTTGATGCGTGGGAATCGCACCTTGCTTTACCTCTCGAGGGATCTCGCGAGGCTTACAACCCCCACCAGGCAGTGTACCTGATCGTTGTAGTATAGTATAGTGACAAGTACCGGGGGATTGATCGTTCAGCTTAGGAATAGTGTCGCTAGGATTAGAAAGCCTAATTAATAGTTCTAAAGATGAAAGATGATTATTTTTGTATTTTTATATTTTAATGAAAGCAAATAAAATCTTGGGTTTTGGAAGAGTGGGCGGAATTAGTTGCTAGTCAACTAACCCAAAACTATTATATAATTAATTAAACTAATGAAAATGAAATTAAACTAATATAAACTAAGGTTGTGAGCAGTATTTGGAGAAATTGTGTTTACTTAGACTTCATTACTCCCTAGATATCTTTTACATGTCAATTACTTGTTACACTTGTATGGATGACGGATTGTATTCCTTAATACCATTCGTGGGGTGGCATACATAACTCCCCAACTCTATGAGCTCTTATCTCCTCCTACACCATGACCCAGGACAACTATAGGGATTGTAAACAGTGGCTCATGCATTAAATACAACCAATAAAGACCTAGTACGCCTCGGTTCATGTTTCTTAAGACGTTCAAGCATGTTACCATTTGGAGATCTGCCAGTTTTCTTAAGCCTAACATATAATATCATTCATCCAAGACAAGAATAGACAAGTAATCAACACATAATCAACATCTAGGTTTCATTAGATCTAAGCAAACACAAAAGAAATCTAGCCTAGCATAGTAGAATTAAGATAAGAACAAAAGATAAACAACCAACACATAGACATATTGATTGAATTAAGAGTATACTTATCTCAATTACAATGCAAGGTCTCAAGGGTTTGGAACCCTTGAAAAACCTGTAAAAGAGGCACCAAAATCGTCTTTAGGGTTTCACCAAAACTTCCCTCTTTTTAATGAAAAAACTAGAAAACTATATATAGGAAAATCGTTCTGACGGCGTCAAGAGTTAAATTTGACGCCGTCACCTCGCCGCCATATACTTCCTCGGACGCCCTAGATCCACTTGTGACGGCCTATGTGACGCCGTCACCACCTACGGTATTTTATTCTTGGCCACTTTGACGCCATCACCTAACCATCTGACGCCGTCACCAGCTACGGTAAATTATTCTCCATGTCTGACGCCGTCAAGAAGGAAGCCTTGACGCCGTCACCTTGCATCTTCAGCTTGGATTTTTGGTACTTTGTCGTTTTCTTCACTTTTATGCTCCAAAAACGTCCAAAATAGCCTCTTTTCCATAATTCACTCTCCAAACACCTAAAATCACAAAAGGAACGATTTAGGGCAATATTTGATCAAATAAAGTCGGATTCGGGCTTAAATGACCCCCTAAAAATGGATCATTTTTCGCCTCATCAGTAGAGTTGGGCCAAGGAGTATTTGTGTGGGCTGTGGTGGCTAGTAAAGTATCAAGGGTCCGTTTGATTAAGGTAATTATCTCACAAGGACCATTTTTGCAATAAGTTGAAACTTCGAGGACCACTTCTGCCATTTTTCCATACTTCAATAAGGACCCAACTTGCCAATTCCAAAAGTTAACTTCATCATTATTTTTCTAAAAATGATCCCCGGGAACTATTTTTGATAACTTTGAACGTCGGGGACTAATTTTGCCAAAGATGAAACTCCAGGGATCAAACTTGCGCACTTATGAAAACTTTTTCACCCAAAGATCATTTTTGATTTATTTTGATTTTTAAAAGCACGAGTTGACTTTTCTTTGAAAATGATTGACCAGGGACTAGTTTTGTAAAATTTTGAAAGTCGGGGGACTGAAACTGCCAAATATGTAACTTTTGTTCGTTTTTCGTTTGTTTTCACTTGTTTTACATAAGAAACATATAAAATACGATCTTTGGGATTTTCTTCGCATTTTGGTGCGTTTTTGAGTATTTTTGATCGTTTTGCAGCTTGGATTTGACTCAAAATGATGAGTATTTACACACTCATCAATCCCCCACACTAAACTATTGCTAGTCCCTAGCAATCTTTTTGAGAAAAATTAATGGATTTGAAGTCTCTTTACCAGAAGCCATCACTTCTGGAGTAGCCATGTGTAAGAACAGTGGCTCACCTGATAGCCGTGTGATTTTGAGCAAACCACCAGCTTTCAACGGATTTGATTTGTCTTTACCAGGAGCCGTTTGCTCCTGGACTAGCCAACTCTTGATGGAACAGTCAACATCTTGGTGAGTTGATTACCAATTATGGTTTTTCCACAGCCTTTACCACAAGCCATAATCTTGCGGGCTAGCCAACTCATTAGCTTTTGAGGATGATGGGGAGTTGAGGAACCATAAAATTTTTGGCAAATTGCAAGCCATCAACGGGTTTGAGTTATCTTTACCAAGAGCCGTTTGCTCCTGGATTAGCCAATCCCTTTTGTCGTTTAGACAAGGCGAATTGATAACCACAAAAATTTTGAAATAAAGTGAAAAATTTTTGAAAAATTTTGGCCTAAAATGGGGGTACTAGACGGTATATTTTGATAAAATTCGCTAGAATTTTCCCCTCCCCCACACTTAGAGTTGAATATTGTCCTCAATATTCAAAGTCCCGGCGATTATGCTGAAATTTTGAATGAAAGACGAGAATATTAAAAACTAACTGTGGGAATGTCATTTGTATTTTTCACTTTATTTATTCGAACACACATTTTTTTTTTTTTTTTTTTTGAAACAAGATATATACAATTCAAGTAGCTGCGGGGGGTGGCCACTCCCCCACACTAGGGTGTTAGAAAATAGGAGGAAATCAGATACACGGGTGAAAACCCGTGTTTGTTACTTGTTTTTGTTTATCGAGTCGCTAGCTTGACTCGATCCCCGAATTCATTGGTCCATGGGGAAAGTTTGGAGGTCCGGGACAACAGGTGGTATGTCCCCTCCAAAATAGTGTTTCAACCGATGCCCATTTACTTTAAAATTGGGACTGTCGTCTTGAGATAACTCGACGGTGCCATAAGGATAAACTTTGGCAACGGTGAAAGGTCCAGTCCAGCGGGTTTTAAGCTTACCCGAAAAGATCTTTAATCGAGAGTTAAAAAGAAGGACTTGATCACCAACGTTGAAAACGCGGTTCTTAATTTTGGAGTCATGGATCTTTTTGGTTTTCTCTTTGTAGATTAAAGAGTTTTCGTAAGCCTGATCATGAAGTTCATTGAGTTCATTGAGTTGAACTTTCCTGTGATCGCCCGTAGACTTAAGATCAAAATTTGCATTCTTCAAAGCCCAATAGGCTTTGTGCTCGAGCTCAATCGGTAGATGACAAGCTTTTCCATACACGAGCTTATAAGGAGTGCACCCAATGGGTGTTTTATAAGCTGTGCGAAAGGCCCATAGAGTGTCGTCAAGCTTATCCGACCAAGAGGCACGGTTTTCGCCTACGGTTCTTTCAAGAATTCTTTTCAAACCTCGGTTTGAAACCTCCACTTGCCCACTCGTTTGTGGGTGATATGCGGTGGCAAGACGGTGAGTGACACCGTACTTGAGCATGACTTTCGCAAATTGTTCGTTGCAAAAGTGAGCACCGCGATCGCTTATGATAGCGCGGGGAGTTCCAAACCTTGAGAATAACGACTTCAAAAATTTGACAACTACTCGGGCATCGTTGGTCGGGAGAGCTTTTGCTTCGACCCATTTTGACAAGTAGTCAACGGCCACGAGTATGTACTTGTTCCCTCGTGAAGACGGGAACGGCCCCATAAAGTCTATGCCCCAAACATCAAAGATTTCACACACTTGGATTACGTTTTGAGGCATTTCATCCCGTTGTGTGATCTTTCCTTGACGTTGACACGAGTCACAAGATTTGACTAGGTCATGGGCGTCTTTATAAATGGAGGGCCAATAAAAACCGGACTCAAATACTTTTCGAGCGGTGTAGTTCGGGCCATGATGTCCCCCGGTGGGTCCATTATGACAAGCCTTTAGGATTTCCATGGCTTCTTGGCCATGAACACACCTTCGAATAACCTGATCCGCACAAATTTTAAACAAATAGGGATCGTCCCAAAAGTAGTGATTGACATCTTTGAAAAATTTGCTCTTTTGGTGGGACGACATCCCTTTGACAACGAAGTTCCCCGCATGATAGTTTGCAAAGTCGGCAAACCATGGGGTACTAGAATCACCACGAGAGGAAATCACATTGAGTGTCTCGAGAGGAAACGTTTCGTTTATTTCCTTTTTCTCGAGAACTCCTTGATGAGGATTTTCCAATCGGGAAAGATGGTCAGCAGCGGGGTTCTCGGCTCCCTTTTTATCACGAATTATGATATCAAATTCTTGTAGGAGGAGAACCCAACGGAGCAATCTCGGCTTAGCGTCTTGCTTGGCAAAGAGATATTTTAGAGCCGAGTGGTCCGTGTACACTATGCACTTAGTCAAGATTAAGTATGGCCAAAATTTCTCAAACGCATACACCACGGCAAGTAATTCTTTTTCCGTTGTGGTGTAATGAGCTTGAGCTTCGGTCAAGGTCTTGCTTGCATAATGAATAGGCTGAAAGTGTTTGGTTTTTCGTTGCCCCAAGACCGCACCTATTGCAAAGTCACTTGCATCACACATGAGTTCGAAAGGTAGGTCCCAATCGGGGGCAACTAAAATGGGTGCCTCGGTAAGCTTTTTCTTGAGAGTTTGAAAAGCTTCGATGCACTCATCGGAGAAGACAAATGGAGTCTCTTTTTCAAGAAGTCGGGTCATAGGCCTAGCTATCTTTGAGAAATCTTGAATGAATCTACGATAGAAGCCTGCATGACCCAGGAAACTCTGAACACCTTTGACAGTAGTGGGAGGAGGAAGCTTAGCAATCACGTCGATTTTAGCTTTATCAACCTCAATCCCACTCTTGGAAATCTTATGGCCAAGGACAATTCCTTCCTTGACCATGAAATGACTTTTCTCCCAATTTAGACTAAGATTGGTGTCTTCACACCTTTGAAGCATTTTGTCTAAATTGGCGAGACATGATTCGAATGAATTCCCAACGACCGAAAAATCATCCATGAAGACCTCCATTGTTTTCTCGGTCATGTCGTGAAAAATGGCCATCATGCATCTTTGAAATGTGCCCGGAGCATTGCATAAGCCAAAAGGCATGCGTCGATAAGCAAATGTTCCGTATGGGCACGTAAAAGTCGTTTTTTCTTGATCTTGAGGATCGATGGGAATTTGGAAATAACCCGAAAAACCGTCAAGGAAACAATAGTATTCGTTTCCCGCCAATCTTTCGAGCATTTGATCCATGAATGGTAATGGAAAGTGGTCTTTACGGGTGGCGTCGTTTAATTTTCGATAATCAATGCAAACGCGCCAACCCGTCACCAATCGAGTCAGAATTAACTCGTTATCATCATTTTTGACAACCGTTATGCCACCCTTCTTGGGTACACAATGAACGGGACTCACCCAAGGACTATCCGAAATCGGGTAAATCAAACCGGCATCAAGAAGTTTAATGACCTCTTGCTTGATAACCTCATGAACCTTAGGATTTACCCATCTTTGTTGTTGAACCGCCGGTTTAAAGTCATCCTCCATCAAAATCTTGTGCATACAAAATTCCGGGTTAATACCCTTGATGTCAGAAAGTCGCCAAGCAATGGCTCGCTTGTGTGACTTTAAAACCTTGAGAAGAGCGGTTTTGTTTTCCTCATTCAAGTCTTTAGCGATTATGACGGGAAACTTATCGTCACCCTCCAAAAACGCGTACTCGAGATGAGGCGGAAGTTCCTTGAGTTCGACATCGGGAAAGTCATCAGTTTCTTCAACATCTTTGACTTCCACATTATGAAGTTCTTTTGGAGGAAGAGATGAAGGATCATCATTGAGCAACTTCTCAAGGAGAAGTAAGTCTTCCTCGGGATTGATAGAATCATAATCAACATGAGAATCACACGATAAACAAGCTTCGATTTCTTCCAAAATGAAGTCACCTCCCAAAAATGGAGTAAGAGATAGGGAAGAGACATCATTGGAAGGATTGATTGATCCTTGCACATTTAACACTTCTTCAAGGTAGTCATCACATGCGATATCAATGACATCAATTTGGTTAATTGCTTCTCGTTCAAGTTCGAGAAGATCTTTTGAAGTGTTTTCGATGTTTATGACCAACTTTTCATCGCCAACTCTAAGAGTCATTTCTCCTTCGAAGACGTCGATTAGTGCACGAGCCGTTTTTAAGAATGGTCTTCCCAAAATAAGGGGGACACGAGGATCGGCATCAAAATCGACGACTATGAAGTCGGCAGGAAAATGGAACTTGCCAACCTTCACGAAGACATCCTCAGCGATACCCTTCGGAATCGTAACCGAACGAGTTGCTAATTCGAGAGTCATTCGTGTTGGTGTAAGCTCGGGAATTGAAAGTTTTTGCCAAATCGAGAAAGGCATGAGGTTTATGCTAGCGCCAAGATCGGCCAAGGCAAAGCATTCCTCAAGCTTTTGGAAATCACATGGAATGAGAAATTTTCCGGGGTCTCCTAATTTCTCGGGAAGTTTCTTAAGGAGAACCGCCGAACAATTTTCATTTAAACGGGTTTTGGTGAGTTCAAATAATTTCTCTTTGTTACTTAGAAGACTCTTGAAAGTGGAAGCAAACTTGGGCATATAGAGAAGAGCATCCGTGAAACTAATGTCGAAGTGTAATTTTTGAAAAATTTCAAGGAACTTCTTCATTTGATCATTAGTTTGCTCGCGGAGTCTTTGATCATTTAACCGCGAAGGATATGGTATTGAAGCTTTTTGTTGAACGGGGTTTTCTGATGGTTCAAAAATAATTCCCGGTTTTGATTTGGTTTTTGGGACAACATGAGGTTGGACATGTGCGGTACTTCGTGTACTTGTGATTTGCACCTTGTCCTTTGTAGCCTCGTGTTCACGTTCCCCTACCTCGGGAGGAGAAGAAGATGAGGTAGTAGGAACCGTGCGTCCATCATAAGAAACTCCACTACGGGTTATGATCGCCTTTACATCGCCCTTCGGGTTGGCCATCGTGTTGCTTGGTAGCGTTCCCGATCTCGAAGGTCGATCATTTAAAGACTTCTTAAGTTCAGAAATCTGACCGATCAACAACCTGTTGGTTTCTTCTTGAGCTTTCATAAATTGCTTCAACAATTCATCGGTTGATGATTGAGGTTGAGCAGCGGTTTGATTTTGAGGAAAGTTTTGAGCTCGGTTGTTTTGATTGAAACCTTGATTTTGAAAATTCCCATGGTTTTGATTACCATGAAAATTGTTTCCTTGATTGAAATTACCATAACCTTGGTTTCTATTCAAGTTTCCTTGATTTTGAGAACCTTGGTTGTAATTTCCCCCTTGATTTTGATATTGGTTCATAGGGGCTTGAAATTGGTTTTGAACATTCGGGTTTCTTTGTTGTTGATTTTGATTGAATCTATTTGGATTGTTGGGTTGAGAGAAACCGGGTGGACCACTTTGATTGTTAGTACGGTAATTTTGTTCCATTTGAGGACGGTATTGGTTACCTCCTTGGTTGGAATTACCGACTATTGCATTTACTTCAAAAGGATTGCCATCGGTGGCAGTACAATTGTAGTAAGCGTGTGGACCACCACAAGTAACGCAAGTGTCAACCTTTTTGACTTCAGCAAGTTGAGAAGAGACTTTCTTTGTCTTGGTGAGAACCAAAGCATGAATTGCTTCCATGAGCTTGTCAAGTCTAGCATCGGTGCTAGATTGAGCCACGGGTGATGAGGAAGAAGGACCAACATTAATTTGCGAAACAACCGATTTGCTTCGTGGAATGCGGACCTTAGATTTATTTTCAATTATCATCAAAGCATCTTTGGTGGTGCGATTCAAGAAGTTGCCTCCCGCTGAGGCATTAAGAGAGTCTTGATCGACTTGGCTCACACCATTATAGAAAGTGTCGAGTTGCATCAACTCGGAAAATCCGTTATGAGGACATTTACGAAGCATGTCCTTGTAACGATCCCACGCCTCACCGAATGATTCATCAAACTTTTGAGTAAATTTCATGATCTCATTCTTGAGGGCGGTGGTTTTGGATGGAGGAAAGAATTCGTTCACAAACTTCTTGACCAAATCTTACCACGTTTCAATTGATCGAGGGGGTTGTTTGTCTAGCCAATTTTTGGCAGCCCCATCGAGGGAAAACGGGAAGAGAAGAAGTTTGATAGCCTCCTCAGGGACATTTTTTCATTTGATGGTTGATGTGATTTTGTTGAACCATCGAATGTGATCTTGAGGATCGTCCCTCTCGAAACCATAGAATTGACGCGAGGTGACTAAGTTAATCAACCCCGTCTTGAGTTCAAAATTGTCAGCCACGATGGCTGGAATGATGATAGCATCTCCGTAACCCTCGATGGGTGCTTGGAGAAGATCATTCATAGTGGGCTCGGCAGCCATGATTGGAATAGCACGAAGCTCGGGTTCGGCTATTCGGTTGGTACGTCGACGATTGCGCCTTCTCCTTGGAATGTTATTTAGCGATTGCAAAGGACTCGTAGACGTAGACGAACGTGTGCGCATGCACCACAAAAATATCAATTAAAACAATACCACTTTAAAGACAAGGGAACTTAAACCAATAATCACAAACGCAAGGTTAACTTCTAAAGAAAAACGCACAAAGGAGCGGGAGAGAAGAATGGATCTCTCACTGGGCGAAGTTCATTGGATCGCCACATACCGTTTCGACTCCTCTTAAAGTGTGAATTTCATTTAAAAATTTTCCAAAACGCAAGTGATACAAAGGCAAGTTTTGATCTTTGGTTTGGGAACTTATTATGGTCACACCCCCAGTTGGTAGGTGTTCTGCCTTGATTTGCGGTGGTAAGATTTTAACTTTGTATTTATTAAACAATGAAACGGGAAATCTTTTTGTGTTTTTCTTTATCTTTTATAGATATAATACATATACTAGACACAAAAGAAAAATATTTTTGGTTTTTTATACGTTTTATAAAAGCGTAACTTCTTGCGAAGGTTCTACAAGACTAATCGTCTAAACCTTATCGAGACTTTCGACACACAGCCTCCCCGGCAGCGGCGCCATTTGATTCGTTGTGTTTTGGTGTGTGTAAACAAAAATTTATCAAAATATCAACAAACGTGAAGTTTAATTTGTCGTGAGACAAATAAACGTGAAGTAATACGAGTAAACCGTTTAGGAAAACGATTACCTCACAAAACTTGTGAAAGTGATATTCAAATTGTGAGACCGGGACGTGATTTCCCGGGTCGTACCCCAACGAGGTGTGAATGGAAAGCTTCGAATGAGATTTGAATTAAAATCTTGTATGTTGAGAAAGGTTATTTGGTTTTATGGTACGTTAAACTAACGAATTTGAAAATTAACGAACGAAATCAAACGTAAATTAACCTAAGGCAACTAACTTAACTAGAAAAGCCTAAAAACTACGGGAAAACATAATTAGGTGTTGGGAATCCTAACACGTAAACTAAATTAAAATCGTGAATCGTTATTTTAAAAATAATGCGAGAGCGCAAAATAAAACGCGAATTTTAAGTTCTAAATGTCCTACGGGTCTAAAAATATTTTTCTTACGAACTAAAAGACAAAAGAAAATTTTGTAAAAAAGAAAATTAATTTTTAAACAAAAATTCTATTTATTATAATTAAATTACCATTTAAGCTAAATTAAATTCTAATAATTACTAAAACTAATTATAAAAATCCGAAACTTTTTGCAAAAAAATCAATTATACTAATTGCTTTCTAGGAAAAATATTAAATTAGAATAAGCTCTTCTAGATAAGCTGTTATAAGTAATAAGCAGTTAGTTAAGCTAACTAGACAAACAAAACAATTCAACTATATAAGGACTAAAAATGTATTGCTATTGACAAAAATCCCAAGGGTGCAGTTGGTTGAGGTGATGTTACGTGGGCTGTGAGACGAGGGTTCGACCCTTGGTGGTTGCAATTTTTTTTCCTTTTTTATTTTTGTTTTCTTTTATGAATTTCAAACACAAGCACAAGCAAACTCAAGCTCTGTTTCCTTTTTTGTTTGAAACAGGTTTCAATTACTGGTCCTTTGTTTAAATCAGTTTCAAGACAACTTTATATGTATTTTTTTTTTAGCTTTTGTTCCCTTTTCTTTTTGAGACCGCCCAGTCAATTGGCTAAGCCAAACAAATTTACACAAGCTTATTACTTGTATTATTCAAACAACATGATGAATAGCAACACAAGATAAAAACAAGTTCAAAAAGATAATCAATAAAGAACAAAGTGGTAGCACTCAAACAAGAATTCCCACAAGCTCAATTGAGCCAACAGCTTACCAAAACTACTGGACAATAATTATGATAAACAAGATTAGCTATATGACCACAACAACATCAAGGATAATTTGGACAAATTCAAAGCTTCAAGAGCTCAGCCTATGAGCAGCAATAGCCAATATGAGACCAAACGAGGCTTAAAATAAGCAACTAAACAAGCGTTGAAGGTAAAAACCTACCTAGGGGACATCCTAAATCGACAACTGAATCATCAATTGGTAAAGACACTATCATTATATGGTCCCTTTTCTAAGTCTAATCCATTGATCAAAATCAACAAACTCTACACCTGTTCACTTACCAAATTATAAAATGCAAGCTTGAATTTTTAAAGAAATTAGCCTACCAATTTTTGTTTGTAACAGCCTATTAGCAGTCATGGTTTGTCATTCAAGAACCACACATAAGCTCGAATAGGAATAGCTTTCGAATGAGCTTACTAAGCTAGAGTAGGCTCGATTTAAATAAATTTAACAACTAAGGTTTTACCACGATTATGGACAACAAAAATTTAAATAAGAATCCTAATAACAACAAGAGCAAACAATAAGGTAAACAACAATAACATAGCAGCAGCAGTAAAGGAACAAAGGTAATCAACAACTCAGAACCATTCAAGTACTCAAAAAAATGTAAGGCCTACTTGTTACCAAGGCTAGATGAATTCTGGAACTAGGAACCAAGAACCACCTAGGTACCCCCATGGGTTCTAAACCAAATCCCATCCAAAGCTGCTATTACTCTCTTTTTTTTTGTTCGACAAGACAAGTAAATTCCAACAATTTAAATAACAAAAATTTAATAAAATTTAACAAAACTGAGATAACACTTAATAGTTACTTTCATTCATTCTTAGAAATTTGAAGTACACAAGAGATTTAAAAATTACGATTACAAAAAAAATAGAGATTAGATAAAAAGTAGAAAATCGAATGCCTCTTTGGCTACAATCAATCACCTATTTATATAAAACTAAGGAGGTAGGTACCAAGTCTTCAATCCTTTGTCATCTTCTTCGTGCTCTCTTTAGTTAATCTTGGCCATCCAATTCTTCAAACATCATCTTGATCCTTACATGCTCTTTTGGCGCCCATTTGAGGTTGAGGATTGCCACCATGGCTTCGTATGACTGGCTTGAGGTGGTAGGTATAGTTTTTGGAGGATTAGTGGGATTGGGGAGTGGGGAATGATGGTGATGGGAGAGATAGAGATGGGTGGTGTTGGCCTGATGTGATCACGGGGTGGAGTTTGGGAGGTGTTATTTTATTCAGTGAGTCTAAGTGGAGAGGAAGGGGGAGTGGTGTACGTATTATCTGATTTAGGGTTAGGGTTGGGAGTGTTAAGCGTAGCAGGGAAAAAAAGGGGGGTTGGGTTATATTAGTTTTGGGCATTAGGTAGAGTTGGGCCAAGGAGTATTTGTGTGGGCTGTGGTGGCTAGTAAAGTATCAAGGGTCCGTTTGATTAAGGTAATTATCTCACAAGGACCATTTTTGCAATAAGTTGAAACTTCGAGGACCACTTCTGCCATTTTTCCATAATTTAATAAGGACCCAACTTGCCAATTCCAAAAGTAAACTTCATCATTATTTTTCTAAAAATGATCCCCGGGAACTATTTTTGATAAATTTGAACGTCGGAGACTAATTTTGCCAAATATGAAACTCCAGGGGTCAAACTTGCGCACTTATGAATACTTTTTCACCCAAAGATCATTTTTGATTTATTTTGACTTTTAAAAGCACGAGTTGACTTTTCTTTGAAAATGATTGACCAGGGACTAATTTTGTAAAATTTTGAAAGTCGGGGGACTGAAACTGCCAAATATGTAACCTTTGTTCGTTTTTCGTTTGTTTTCACTTGTTTTGCATAAGAAACATATAAAATACGATCTTTGGGATTTTCTTCGCATTTTGGTGCGTTTTTGAGTATTTTTGATCGTTTTGCAGCTTGGATTTGACTCAAAATGATGAGTATTTACACACTCATCAGAAGGTATGGGAGATGAGTGCTCAGGTGATGATTCGGACGACGACTCGTTGTGTGAGTTTGAAGAAGAAGCAGGAGGAGTCGGATCCTTTGGTGGAGAGTCTTGAGGAGGTGGAGGTTTTGCTGAGGAAGTCTGCTGAGAAGATGACTTAAGAAATATGTTGGTGTCGAACGCGTTCTTCTCTTCATTTTCTTTTCTACGACGTTCCTCTGCTTCCTCTGCTTCTCATGCAAGAAACTCTAGAGTAATGAGATATTCCTGTTCCTGATCCGTAGCTATGTTCTCTTGTCCGCCAACATTCTCCTCTATATTTGCAGTCTCAGTCATATTGACATCTCCTGTTTTGTCTGTATCTTTAACGGTGTCATCAGGCTGTGGAGCTGATTCTAACGTAGTGGATACAATGGGAGGAATCATGCTGCTAGTAGCTCCTTCATGTTCCGACTGATCGATAGGTGGTGGTGTTGGAGGTTGAGACATAAGTCGGCTTTCGAGACTAGCTTTCCTTTGTTCTTTACGAAGTCGCTTTTCTTCAGCTCGTGTGTCGACAACAATACTTTTAAGTTTGCGTTTATCGACCAATGGTTCAACGATTGGTTCGTCTTCATCATCATTGGGCTCATTAATAGTGACTCCTTTTCTTTTCCTTGTCTCTTCTTCATAAGTTTCGAGACTTTGTTGTATGGCAATCTCAGTTGCAGGGAATCTTTCTTCAGGTGCTCTTACCCTCAGTTCATAATCTGGTTCTTCTTCTTCAGATTCTGTGTCGAACTCGGATTCGGTGTTAGAAGGTGGAGGTGTTGGTTCATCATGAAGAGTGTATTCAGGAGTTACCTTCTTCTTTGGCTTGGTAGCAGGTTTGGGTTTGGATGTAGGTATAGGTTTGGTGGAAGTCTTGGGTTTTGACTTAGGAGCAGCCTTAGATCTAGTATGTGGTGAGGCAGTGGTGCTTGTAGTACTCCCAGACTTTACACCTCCTTTGCTACGAGTCTTAATAGTAGCTTCTTCCTGTACCCCTTTGTAAGCATTATCATACAGCTTGTAGTTCAGACTTTTCTTAATTTTGTCATCAAGAAGGTATTCGGGAAGCCTCATTCCTTTGATCTTGGTTGAGGAAGTGGTCGTCTTGATGAATGAGGTGGTGAAGTCGTCCTCGAAGAGGTGCTTCGGCTCATTAGGATCAGTCATCCTCTTGATGAATTCTGGAGAGTCTTTGCAGAGATGTTCTATGAGAAGCTTGGTAAATCTTGTGAACGGTATCATAGTCTTCACACGTTCGGTTTGAATACTGTGGACTATATCATTCATGATAGGAACTGCAAAGTCAATAGGTGTCAGAGTCACCATTCCCCAGAATGTTTGCAAATGTTCGAGCCTAGGATGTCCATGACCACTTTTTCTTACTGATATTGATCTTACAACCAACAGACAAAATGTTCTCCAAGGCTGAGGGATATTCTTGGCATTAAATCGGGAAAGCTTGACTAGTGGTACGTCATCATCAACCTCATATCCTAACTCAATGAAGAAGTCAAGAAGATCCAGTTCAGGTAATATAGGAGCAAATTCGTTGTCAGTTTGAGGCAGGAGAAGGGCTGTACGAAGAACGTCGTGATCTACAGTGTAGTCTTGGCGATCCAATGTAACAGTGAAAGACTCATCATCCAAGTTAGCCTTAGCAGTAAGCTAGAACTGATGAAGGTAGAACAGAGGAACTGAAGTAGAGCAGATGAGCAGATGTTTGCATGGATGTGCAAGTAGAATATCTTTCACAATCATGCACGAGTTCTCAGCAATATTCAATTTGTCGAAATCAACTCGTGGATTGTTATTGCCAATCGTGACATTGTAGTTTTCGGGAGTGATGTCCTCCATGGTGAGCAGTGGAAGGGGTTGTTCAGGAGCATTCTCGTTGTGTTCAGCCATGTTAATCTGAAAAACATAGTCATAAACCAAACATCCAAATTTGTTACGTGTTAGCACAGTTTTGAGTTTGGTTATATTCACTACTTAAGACAATTAAGCACGAATGTTTCATTTTGTTATGTGTGAAGTGTCATATAATGCATACTTGAAGAATCATTGATCATTTAGAATCACGAAATCAATTATACACTGCAATGTCTCACATATAAGCACAATTGATATACACAATTCATTGTTACATCACATTACACAACAACAATGAATCACAACAAAGTTACATGTATACAAAATGACAAGGCCTAAATGAGATTTCGAAAATTAATAAAACACTTATATCGCAAACCTGTATTGAGAAAAAATTTCGATAAATGTTACTAAGAATTTTATCGATTAAAATTATTTTATCGAGAAAATCCCTATTTGTAAGATTTATCGAGATCATTCCTTGTACAAAATTTGCGAAAGTTTTCATGTTTTCGAAAAAAAATCAATTCTCGATAAAACTTTTCGCAAACATGCTATAACCTAGTAATTTCGAAATTTATGTTCAAAGAGTAGTTTCGAATAATAATTATTTCGAAAAAACTGATTTTGAATAAAAATTATCGAAATCATGAGTTATAGCATAATCTCGAAAAAAATTTCAGAGATTGCGAAAAACTTGAAGTTCTCGAAAAAATTCTTATACAAGAATTATTCGAATTTGAAGTCAAACGTACGTTTCTTTTGCGAATATCTTATCCAATGATTTAGGCCTGTCACAAAGATTGATATACACCAATTAGAGATAATCAATATACACGTTTAACTAAGATCTCGATAGGTATCAAGAAGAAGTTCTCGATAGTAATTCAAATTTGAGTCTAATGAGAATGAATGGTTCTAGCATATCACTAACATATGTAAGAAGCACGTTATTACAGCATACAACACATTTAGACTCAGTTAGATCGAATTTAACTATGATCGAGGCATACAAGCTTATCGAGAACCAAGCATCAATGGTGTAGATCAACAATATAAATTCAAACATGCATACTTATGACCATAAAAACATATCCCACCAATAAAACAAAGCAAGCAAACACAGAATCTAACAATCATAAATCGACCCAAAACCTAGTTATCGTGAATCAAGCAAACATGAGTGGAATTAAGATAAAATGATATAGTTAGTTTGGTGACAATAAATGTAACAAAACCCTATCAAGAAATCAGATACCAAACCATGATTATGTAGATTTCGAAATCGCAAAACCCTAGATATCGAAATCGATTCTGCAAGAAATTTGGCCGTTGGATTTGTAATTAAACGAAAACCTATGTTTGTAATACCCTAAAGATTACTAATGATATTACAGATTGAAGATCACAAGCATGGATTACTCTAATGAATTGTAGCCGTCGATTTCACTTATGGAGGGTTTTAGGTTGCCTGGTTTTCGAAAAATGGAAATAAGGGGTGTTTGTTTTGATTATATATGAAACTTTTGAATTATTAGTCACTTTTGGTCCCTTAAACTTTAGATATACACACTTGAGTCCTAAAGTTAAATGGTAAACATGTGCAACATAAAGATATTCTCCTAACTGCTTATGTCAATGAGATTTTAATCGAGATGAGACGAGACAATGAACTTAGTACTTCCACATTCTCCGAGGAACCGCATTATTAAGAAAATATGTAAGTATATCAATTGGAAAAAATGTGAGGCATTTTGAGCTTATCTCCCCCTCAACATTTGTAAGAAATGACACAATGTTGAAGAGAAGTGATATACTTGCATTTTTTTACAAAGATAGTTTTGATGTTTGACGATCAGTTGTGTTTTAAAAACTTTTCCAGATCCTCTGGAGTCAAACATCGCATACCAATTTGGTGAACTAGACTTGCAAACCTTGATGGTGCTAAAGATTTGGTAAGTAAGTCCGCCAATTGGTACTCAGTTCCAACAAAATAAAGTTCAACGGTACCCTTTTCCACATGCTCTTTGATGAAGTGATATCGGAGATCGATGTGTTTGGATTTGCAATGATGTACAGTGTTGCAGGAGATAGCAATTGCACTCTTATAATCACAGTAGATAGGAATCTTGTTGAATAGGTAGCCATAATCCTTAAGTTGTGATCTCATCCAAATGACTTGAGCACAACAAGCAGACATGGCTACGTATTCAGATTCTGTTGACGACAATGATGTGCAGTCCTGCTTCTTTGATTGCCATGACACAAGTTTATCTCCGAGAAATTGTAATCCACCAGATGTACTTTTGCGTGTGTCTAAACATCCTGCATGGTCAGCATCTGAAAAAGCAATTAGTTCAAAACCAGAATCCTTCGGATACCAGATTCCCAAGTTAATGGTTCCCTTTATGTATCGAAGGATTCTCTTGACCTCACTGAGGTGTTTTTCAGTTGGTTTAGACTGATAGCGAGAGCACATATAGACAGCAAATACTATATCAGGTCTACTAGATGTGAGATACACGAGGGACCCAATCATACTTCGGTATTTCGTAGGGTCAACTAGAATCCCATGTAAGTCAGCATCAAGTTTTGTGGTATAGCCCATTGGTGTATTATAAGTATCACAAGACATCATTCCATGTTTCTTTAAAATTTCAAGAGCATATTTGGACTGATTTATAAAAATTCCACGAGGTGATTGATGAACTTGTAGTCCTAGAAAGAACGAAAGTTCACCCATCATGGACATTTCAAAATTATCTTTCATTAATTTTGCAAAATCATTAGAGTTACTTCTTTGTGTTGAGGCAAAAATGATGTCATCGACATATATTTGAACCACAAGTAAGTCCTCCCCGTAGGTTTTTGTAAATAGTGTTGGATCTACCGATCCTTTAGAAAATTTATTGGCCAGCAAGAAAGTGGACAGTTTGTCATACCATGCCCGTGGGGCTTGCTTAAGTTCGTAGAGTGCCTTTTTGAGTCGGTAAACGTGATTAGGATGCTAAGGATCAACGAAGCCGTCTGGTTGGCTCACATACACTTCTTCACGGAGTTCTCCATTAAGAAATGCGGTTTTCACATCCATTTGGTAAACAACCGTGTTCCTGTGTGCAGCATAGGCCAAAAAGATCCGAACAGCTTCATGTCTAGCCACTGGAGAAAAGGATTCAGCAAAGTCAAGTCCTTCTAGTTGGGAGTATCCTTTTGCTACCAGGCGTGATTTGTTGCGTATGACAGTTCCTTCAGCATCAAGCTTATTCTTCCAGATCCATTTTAACCCGATGACAAAGACTCATCAGGTCTTTCAACAAATTCCCATACTTCAAGTCTTATGAATTGTTGAAATTCCTCTTGCATAGATTCAATCCAATTGTCATAGGTCATTGCATCTTTAATGTTCTTAGGTTCTTCGTGACAAACTATGAGTGCATAGATACAAGTTTCTCCATCTGTGTGAAGTCGTTGTCTTGTCATGACAGGTGCATCTGGATGGCCAATAATATGAAGTAGTGGATGGTCTCGAGTCCATTTGTGTGTTGAAGGGTGTAGTTGATAAGTATCTCGCATGTTAGCAGGATCCAAATTGCGTGTTGATGACTCAGCTATATCAGGAACTATAGTAGCCGGTGCAAACGAATTAAAGAACGCATCAGGATCATGCTCTGCGGGTTGTGGAACTGATTGTGGTGTTGGATCTTCAGCTGGATGGCGTGAGTTAGAACCAGTTTGTTCTGCTGTGGATGGTGATACAATTGGAGGACCGTCTTTCTCAACACTTGTAGTGGTTTGTTAAGGTGAGTCAGGTACTGGAATGTTATCAGGTTGAGTAGCGGAATTAGGTGAGACCTCAGTAGGACGGTATTCAATTGTGTCATCAAAGAGAGGAGCAAAAAAGGTTTCTAATTCTTTGCGGTTTAGTGGCAAAGGTTCAGCCGAAGATACCGGAGAGTTAAGACGGTTGAATTCGGGTCCTAAGTTGTGTTGCTCAGAAGCCATTTGTGTGAGTTCATCAAAATTAGCGTGAATGGTTTCTTGAATTTATCTTGTACGACGATTCCATATCCGAAAACCTTTGGAATTTTCACAGTATCCAATGAACACTCCAATGTCAGCCTTTGCTTTAAGTTTACCTAAATCATCACGATCATTTTTCGGATAACAAAGTGCTCCAAATACATGAAAGTAATCGATGTTTGGTTTCCTTTTGTGAACAATTTGATATGGTGTTTTGCGATGGCGTTTTGTGATCATGCAACGGTTTTGAGTATAACATGCGGTTGAAACAGCTTCTACCCACAAGTAATCTGGTAATTGAGCATTAATCAACATAGTTCTAGCAGCTTCCACTAACGTCCTGTTGCGTCTTTCAACAACTCCATTTTGTTCTGGGCTTCTAGGAATAGATGTTTGATGTTCAATTCCCACTTTCTCATAATAAGACCTAAGTGTCTGATTCTTGAATTCAGTTCCATTGTCAGTTCTGACTATTCATACCGTGTTGCGTAACTGAACTTGAATTTTAGTGAGAAAGGTGATGATCATTGAAGGAGCCTGATCTTTACTTCGTAAGAAATAAACCCAAGTCCATCTGGAGAAGTCATCTACAATTACTAGTATGTAGCGTTTACCGTTGATACTTAGAACACGCGTCGGTCCACATAAATCCATATGAAGCAATTGTAAAACATGATTCGTACTTTGCTCAGGTTTTGATGGAAAATGAGCCCGAGTACTTTTTCCTTGTTCACAGGCAGGACATAAGTGATCTTTGGTAAAGCGGAATCTTGGAAATCCATCAACAAGTTTATAACGAGCAAGGTCAGTCATGGTTTTGAAATTCAAGTGCGAAAGACGTTTGTGCCATAACCAAGATTTAGTTGATTCTGCTTTGGAGAGAAGACATATCGGAGATGTTGCAATCATATCTGACATTGATATTGTATAAAGATTGGAGCCACGTGAGCCAGACATTAGATCGTTTCCTTGTAAGTCACGAACAAAGCAGATTTTCTCACGAAATGCAACTTCTAGATCCCCATCACAGAATTGACCAACAGAGAAAAGGTTGTGTCCAAGGCCTTCCACTTAGTAAACACGACTAATTTCAATGTTCCCGCTGATATAGTCACCATATCCCATGATTAGAGCGTAATGATCATTCCCGAATCTGACAGTACCAATAAACTTTGAGACAAAGTTGTGTAACAGTTTGAGATTGCCTGTCATATGTCGGGTGCATCCGCTATCAACAATCCAGAGAACAATCTGTACCACCTGCATCACCAGAAGAAGACACGGATGGAACAGAAGTAAGGGTGGAACCCAAAGAAATTGCGGGTTCCTGTTGGTTAGAAACACATGTATTCAACAATTTAGGGATCCATTTAAAGTCTGGTTTATGTTGTAACCAACGTTGCCAATTCCAACTAGTTCTTGCTTTCTTAATGTTAAATGCACTAGTAGTCGGCTCTGTCCTAGATTTGTTCTCGGCACCTATGGGGGTAACTTCAACTTCATTAGAAACCATAGAAGACGGCTTTCCTAAGTTAGACTTAGTGGCAATAGTGGGCCTAGAAGGAAGGCATGTCCTACGTTTCTTTTGACGATTAAGAAGAGAATTAGCTAAACATTTTGTATGATCACCAGATGATACGCTTTTACGACAAAACACACAAGATGCATTAATATTCAAAACATTCAAAGGTTCATCATTCGTTACATTTAGATTTTGATTACAATTTGCCAGATTAGAATCTAAATCTGATGCAACATGAGTTTTATTCAAATTCCTAAGTTGATCTTCTACTTCTTGAGCTTCTAGTTGTCCTCTCTTACGTTGCAAGATCCTATTCTTCTTTTTACCTTTTCGCTTGGGTCTGCTAACGCTATTAGTGGAGACTAGTCCTGTAGAAGTGGAATTATCAACTTTAGTGTTTTGAATGACATAATCTTTAGCAGTTTTGTCTAATTGATACATTCCTGGTACTATCATCGTGGTGTCTACCATCTTTCCTTTTTGAATTAGCTTGATTTTCTCTTTCAAATCAATGATGATGTGATTTTTGTCCTGAATTTCAGACTCAAGTTAACCATTGCAATATTTGATGTCATCGCGGTTTTGTTGCCATTCGGCGTTTTCAATTTTTAAGTCCGCAATTTCTTTCTCGTATCGGAGACACAGACCTTTTAAAGACTCGTTGTTTTTGCAAATCTGACAAGAGTTTGAAACATTTTGACTTTGAAACTTCAATTCCCTTTCAAGTTTTTTAGCTTGACACCATTCAAGCCTTTGATTGAGTTGATAAATTTCTTTTGAAAATTGTTTTGTCACATCATCATTTTTAATTCTAAACTTATCATTTTCCTGTTTAAGTGTCTCAATTTCCGCATTCAACAAGTTATTATCAACACAGAGATCATCCATAAGCATAGAAGTACCAGATTTATAGAGATCATTCATGATAACAGACAAAATATCAGCATTGAGAACTTGTGTAACACCCCCAATTCATGGATGCAGCGGAATTCAAACTGGGTGTTACTCGACGGCACAATAGTCACAATAATAGAAAACGAACTCCAATTGAGTCGTTTTAAAAGATTTATCATTCAAATTATATAAATATCAGAGATTACAAAAATGAGGTCCCAAATGGTTCCATGTTTACAAATCACATTAAATGAGTTTTCGAATGATAATAAAATTTATAGCTCTCTTGAGTATCTGTGCCCTTCCGTGCCATCCTTGATCATCATGAACCTGAAAATACATGCTTGAGAGGTCAACACAAAGGTTGAGTGATATTCATAGAGTTTGTTTAATGTTTGAACACAATATGTTGGTAGTGTGAGCTATAGACTCACACCAATGTTTGGAAAACAAAGATGGGCCACGTTGTTATACGCCCGGAACAGTTATTATCAAATACTAAGCTTATGACACCAAAACGTTAACGGGTACCAATATCAATCGGCGGAGTTATCCCGGTAGGTACTTTGCCGTCATACCTAATGTCTCAATTATTAATGCATTTGTTTGAACTTAGTCAACACAAATGGGATTCGTCAATCCCAATAGGCCTATTCACAATATTCGCGTCCACTATTTCTAGTGATTAAATGGTTCATAATAAGGGATCTCGGTTTGGCAAGGATGGTACTTAGTGATAATAAAACAATCAGGCAAGCATACAATTTGAAAGCATTGTGTTCGGTTAAAATAGCATGTATTCCCCCCAAGGGTTTGTAAAACAATTAAGTAATGGAAAGAAAGGCTATGAACTCACCTTGAGTTGGATGATGTATAATGAGAATGATGGATATGCCGTAACAACTTCTACGAGTAACCTAGAATAATTGTTGCAACTTAGGTTTGGAATAATGTCTAAGGAAACATAAACATGCCAATATATGTCTTGCACTTAGTCCATGATGTGGTACTTTGTATAGTGTAAGTATATGAAAAGAAATGGTTCATGAAACATGTATAGTTTATATATCGTTTACTACCGTTCGGGCCGACATAATTCAGAAGTCATGTAGTAAACGTTCGAGGAGCCAGGACACTTTAATTCGTAAATCCACAACTCATCTCGACGGCTTACATAATGAACTCCTCACATGAGGCTCCCTACTATTGTAGTAGTTGATAAAGTATATATGTATAAGTTTTGATCCGAAAAGTTATATGTCCAATATTTGAATAAACTTAGGAAAGTTTATTATTACATGAAGATTGTTATTAGGGGAAGTTTCATAAGTCTTGTATGACCATTTTTCTTTGTAATATCTCATGGTTCCTTTAAGTGAAGTAGATCCAAATTGCTTGTTCAAGTTATCACCAATTCCTTGTTTCATGTTTTCGCCTAAGTAAGCTTACATGGTTATTTCGTCATGGCCTTGCCATGACCCTTGGTCCTTGTTCAATGGTCATGAGACTCAACCTTGGCTCTAGCCATGGTTGTGGTCTTGATTATAGGTCATAAGACCTCTTGGTTATACTAAACCATAACCAAATCATAGTCATATGAGTATTTTGAAAGGGCTGTTAAGTATATGAAGAAAATTTCACTCGTTAAGCATTTTTGGGGCTCGAGCTTCTTTGTTACTGAACGAAAACGGCGTTCCGGACAACTTTCGTGTTTTAACTTTTTGATGAATCGGACCAGAAGGGTGACTTTCAAAAAGTCAGAATGCAAAACAATATGGTTTAGGCAGTTTTGCCGAAAATCTTTGGTAACTTCAAATCGCCATAACTTTTGACTCGTTTACTCTTTTTAGGTTGTTCAAGTTGCTATGGTTTCCTTGTTAAGTCCTCTACTATAATATGTAATGATCCAATATCATAATTTTACAATTTTGATCAGGTTATACCAAGAAAGTCACTAGTTTACTTGTTTTATTAACTTGTCTTTTCAATCATGTACAATAACTTGTTTTACTCACTTTTATACACCATGGACTTGCATACAAGACATAATATAGCATGAATAATATGTAAATAACATGAACATGATTATTTAACAAGAAGCATGTTAGGGTTTGGCTTACAACTTTTGGCTTTCAAATAAAGAAAGGAAGTTAACTAGTAAGGATAGGACTTTGATAGACTAGCTCCTCTTCACTTTAGCAACCCTTCTACTCTTGTATTCTTGAAGGATTTGTGATGAGGGTTTAGGTAACTTGAGTGGATCTAAACTCAAGAGAATCACCAAAAGTTTCTAAGGATTTGAAGTAGTTTGATGAATCAAAACCAAACTAGGGTTTATGTGTGGATATTGCACTTGATTTCTTGAATATAACTTGAAGTAAACTAGCAAATGAGAGGGTGTTTGTGTTGTGAACGACTAGGAGGGATGGGGAGGGCTTATATATGAGTTTGAGGAGGTGCTAGGAAGGTGCCTTAAGGAGGTGCAAGTATTTAGGATATTTTCCAACACTTGGAGACCAAGTTTAACACATGTAACTAATCCAATAGATCAAGACTTATAACTTAGGCACATGGAATGGTGAATCACCCTTATACACGTTCATAAGGTGGTTAGGGTGATTAGGTACTTAAACTTGGTATTATCTAGCTTACGGAGTGAGTTTTGGTCCCGGTAATCGCTAACGGTAAGTTGTTACGTCACAAAACGTAAAACCGGGTATCGTAAAAATACGAAACTTGGAAGAATGATTAAACTTGTCAAAATACTCCATAATAAAATAGAAAATGAGTGGTAGGTTCCATTGGGGTGCTAAAACCCTGCTAAAACTGGAAACACGGGTCTAAAACACGTAATACGTAAAACGTACGAATATTGCGTAAAATTGAGAAAAGTAAAATGTTACTTTTCTAATAGGATAAAAATGATTTAAAATGACTTATAATGTCTAGACTGGGCTCAGTCTAGTATCGGTTGGTATTAAATGTCTTTTAGACATCAAACCGTAAGCCTAAAAATCAAGGAATGACTTATAAAATCAAGGAATGATTTTTGGTCAAAGGAGGAGGGAAAAATATGTTGACTTATTCTAATAAGTTGAAATCTCAAATCGTATTAGAAACGCGGTGCAGGTATAGGCTAAGGTTACGGCTGAGTAAAAATGCTTAAAACTGAAAATTCCAGTTTTTCACGGCCGAAGCTTATTTTGGTCATGTTTTTCTGAGTCATGATTAATTCTCAAATAAATCATGAGTGTGTCAAAAAAATTTCTGATGCGGGGTCACTTAACGCGGTCGAGTTTCGTTGTGCGTAGAATTTTTGAATGACGTGTTGCCCTAAAACGTGTAATTCCTTATTAACTTTCACGAAAATGATCTGATGAGTGTCAAACTTTTAATTTGCCATGGAAATGATTTATCACTCGAGGCCAAGAAACAAAAATCAAATTTCGGGAAAAATGAATAGTAAAAGTGAATAGTGAAATTTTCCGGGAATAGTAATTAACCTGAAAATTGCGAATTGTTACAGTCTCTACCCCTTACGGGGAACTTCGTCCCGAAGTTCTATGTGTGTTATATGTTGGAGTGGTGTCGATGAACAGGTGTGGTTACTTATGAGGACTAAAGTCTGGGATTACTAGTGATGCAGTTTGATTTGTCATTTCAGTGTATGGTGTAGGATGAGGCTTACTTTTATGTAGGAAAGGTATGGTAATAGTCGAATATCAAAGGAAATTGATATAGCAGTCGAATATTAATAGGAATTGAGATAGTAATTGCAATCATAGCCTAGTAGGTAATCGGTTGTTGTACATACTGTTTATTGACTTCCTACTTATGTTATTTCGGATACAAATAAGCCCACTTGTTTATAATTCTTTATTTACATAGAGAGGCATCCCAAACAATGTAAATAGGGAAATATAAACTTATGGTTCGGTGATTTACAATTTCTCTATTTAAATGAAAAGGTATCCCAATCCATTCAAATAATTACAAATCATCCTACTTAAGAATTCCCAACCCAACATTCATACTTAGCTGGTGAGTTACAAGGTAGTGTATTACGAGATGATACTGGTGTTCCAAAAGTATAAGATAAATATTCAATCTTGTAAAGCTGATGAGGGTGCTTGTGATGTAACTAAGGATGATTTGAGCTTTAAAAGTGCCTCAAGATCTGTTAATGAGCTTGTGTTTGCCACGATTGTGAAGATAATGTTGTGATATGTTGATGAACAAAAGTGCGTAGTGTATGCTTAATGTTAATATTGGTAGAGATGTCAAGTTTGCTTTAAAGTTTTAAGAAATTTTAAAGGTTTATGACGGGATGGTATCCTTAGGACCTAAACAGGATAGTACTTCTACAGGATGAAGAGAAGAATTGATAACTATCCCAAGATAGTAGTTTGGATTATCTCATAAATGAAAACTTTCAAGAATGAAATTAGGTAGTACAAATAAGGTGTTAAGATTTTGCTGAGTGGTAAGGCACTATCGTGTCTCTAGATCGTTTTAATGTATTCTGGTGGTTTATCGAGTTCAAGCAGGAAATCAACCTAAACATAACCCTAGTACAACTACTCTCAGTGTTTGAAAATTTTAAGTCGAATATAGTTAGTCAGACTATATTCCACTGTCCCTAGGTTAAATATAGGTGACTAGTCTATATTTAGCCAAGGTTCGATAAAATTTTCAAATACCTAAATTAGGTATACTTGTGATATGTCCGTTGCTTTCTGGAAACAGTCCACTAAACAAAGGAGATGTCACACCCTTCAGTTGCAAGTCCCGCCCATACAAGACTTGTAACCTATGTTTTCACATTCCATCGCATAGAAGATAGTACGGGTAGGTATGTGTGTGGAAAGGAAGTTTTTAAGTAACTCTAAAATAGAACATACTTGGCCAGGATCACGAACTTTTTATAATGAAGGTTTCAGAAGAAAACTTTGATGAATGTAGAGCTGAACTTCAGCTTTTGTAGGTGATGGATTTGTTTGTCCTTTATAAATCTCATATTTCTATTTAGAAATCGATAGGTTGTGACGGGTTTTTGATATCATATGAAATGATATTGATGATGTGATGGAATAATTCTAGAGACCATTGCGCAAAACACAATGTCTCAGAAGTAGGTTAGACCATTGTGCAATTCATAATGTCTGGGAAGCAGGTTAGACCATTGTGTGACTCAAAACATTTGAGAAATGGTTAAGACCATTGTATAATACAATGTCTTGGAAATTAGGAAAGACCATTGCAATCAGTTACAATGTCTTGGACATAAAATGTTGGAGTAGGAACATGATTGGGAGAATGTGATTGTGTCGAAATGCCCTAGAATAGGCATATGCAGATATGTTTAGTCCATTGTTTAGATAAATGATTGAAAATAAACCGAGTTTATATATCAATATACTAATATGTTCATGTAGTATAAAATGCCTAGTGTGTATATATCAATATACTTATATGTGTTCATGTAGCAGAAAATGCTTACGGGGAAATGCTCAATTATGTTTTGGGTACATATATTAATATGCAATTATGTTTGTGTAGCATCAAAATGTCTACGGGGAAATGCTCAAAATGGGTATATATGAATATACTAATATGTTTGTGTAGCATAACATGCTTACTAAGTCGATAATCGTCTGGAGGATGGAAGACACGGAGAGCGGAAGGCTACAAAAATGTTTTTGCTTGTAATTGTAGTTATAGTTTAGGTCTCAATTAGACCCGTTTCTCTATAACCATGGCTCTGATACCAATCTGTAACACCCCCAATTCATGGATGCAGCGGAATTCAAACTGGGTGTTACTCGACGGCACAATAGTCACAATAATAGAAAACGAACTCCAATTGAGTCGTTTTAAAAGATTTATCATTCAAATTATATAAATATCAGAGATTACAAAAATGAGGTCCCAAATGGTTCCATGTTTACAAATCACATTAAATGAGTTTTCGAATGATAATAAAATTTATAGCCCTCTTGAGTATTCGTGCCCTTCCGTGCCATCCTTGATCATCATGAACCTGAAAATACATGCTTGAGAGGTCAACACAAAGGTTGAGTGATATTCATAGAGTTTGTTTAATGTTTGAACACAATATGTTGGTAGTGTGAGCTATAGACTCACACCAATGTTTGGAAAACAAAGATGGGCCACGTTGTTATACGGCCGGAACAGTTATTATCAAATACTAAGCTTATGACACCAAAACGTTAACGGGTACTAATATCAATCGGCGGAGTTATCCCGGTAGGTACTTTGCCGTCATACCTAATGTCTCAAATATTAATGCATTTGTTTGAACTTAGTCAACACAAATGAGATTCGTCAATCCCAATAGGCCTATTCACAATATTCGCGCTCACTATTTCTAGTGATTAAATGGTTCATAATAAGGGATCTCGGTTTGGCAAGGATGGTACTTAGTGATAATAAAACAATCAGGCAAGCATACAATTTGAAAGCATTGTGTTCGGTTAAAATAGCATGTATTCCCCCCAAGGGTTTGTAAAACAATTAAGTAATGGAAAGTGGGGCTATGAACTCACCTTGAGTTGGATGATGTATAATGAGAATGATGGATATGCCGTAAGAACTTCTACGAGTAACCTAGAATAATTGTTGCAACTTAGGTTTGGAATAATGTCTAAGGAAACATAAACATGCCAATATATGTCTTGCACTTAGTCCATGATGTGGTACTTTGTATAGTGTAAGTATATGAAAAGAAATGGTTCATGAAACATGTATAGTTTATATATCGTTTACTACCGTTCGGGCCGACATAATTCAGAAGTCATGTAGTAAACGTTCGAGGAGCCAGGACACTTTAATTCGTAAATCCACAACTCATCTCGACGGCTTACATAATGAACTCCTCACATGAGGCTCCCTACTATTGTAGTAGTTGATAAAGTATATATGTATAAGTTTTGATCCGAAAAGTTACATGTCCAATATTTGAATAAACTTAGGAAAGTTTATTATTACATGAAGATTGTTATTAGGGGAAGTTTCATAAGTCTTGTATGACCATTTTTCTTTGTAATATCTCATGGTTCCTTTAAGTGAAGTAGATCCAAATTGCTTGTTCAAGTTATCGCCAATTCCTTGTTTCATGTTTTCGCCTAAGTAAGCTTACATGGTCAATTCTTCATGTCCTTGCCATGACCCTTGGTCCTTGTTCAATGGTCATGAGACTCAACCTTGGCTCTAGCCATGGTTGTGGTCTTGATTCTAGGTCATAAGACCTCTTGGTTATACTAAACCATAACCAAATCTTAGTCATATGAGTATTTTGAAAGGGCTGTTAAGTATATGAAGAAAATTTCACTCGTTAAGCATTTTCAGGGCTCGAGCTTCTTTATACCTGAACGAAAATGGCGTTCCGGACAACTTTAGTGTTTTAACTTTTTGATGAATCGGACCAGAAGGGTGACTTTCAAAAAGTCAGAATGCAAAACAATATGGTTTAGGCAGTTTTGCCGAAAATCTTTGGTAACTTCAAATCGCCATAACTTTTGACTCGTTTACTCTTTTTAGGTGGTTCAAGTTGCTATGGTTTCCTTGTTAAGTCCTCTACTGTAATATGTAATGATCCAATATCATAATTTTACCATTTTGATCAGGTTATACCAAGAAAGTCACTAGTTTACTTGTTTTATTAACTTGTCTTATCAATCATGTACAATAACTTGTTTTACTCACTTTTATACACCATGGACTTGAATACAAGATATAATATAGCATGAATAATATGTAAATAACATGAACATGATTATTTAACAAGAAGCATGTTAGGGTTTGGCTTACAACTTTTGGCTTTCAAATAAAGAAAGGAAGTTAACTAGTAAGGATAGGACTTTGATAGACTAGCTCCTCTTCACTTTAGCAACCCTTCTACTCTTGTATTCTTGAAGGATTTTTGATGAGGGTTTAGGTAACTTGAGTGGATCTAAACTCAAGAGAATCACCAAAAGTTTCTAAGGATTTGAAGTAGTTTGATGAATCAAAACCAAACTAGGGTTTATGTGTGGATATTGCACTTGATTTCTTGAATATAACTTGAAGTAAACTAGCAAATGAGAGGGTGTTTGTGTTGTGAACGACTAGGAGGGATGGGGAGGGCTTATATATGAGTTTGAGGAGGTGCTAGGAAGTTGCCTTAAGGAGGTGCAAGTATTTAGGATATTTTCCAACACTTGGAGACCAAGTTTAACACATGTAACCAATCCAATAGATCAAGACTTATAACTTAGGCACATGGCATGGTGAATCACCCTTATACACGTTCATAAGGTGGTTAGGGTGATTAGGTACTTAAACTTGGTATTATCTAGCTTACGGAGTGAGTTTTGGTCCCGGTAATCGCTAACGGTAAGTTGTTACGTCACAAAACGTAAAACCGGGTATCGTAAAAATACGAAACTTGGAAGAATGATTAAAATTGTCAAAATACTCCATAATAAAATATAAAATGAGTGGTAGGTTCCATTGGGGTGCTAAAACCCTGCTAAAACTGGAAACACGGGTCTAAAACGCGTAATACATAAAACGTACGAATATTGCGTAAAATTGAGAAAAGTAAAATGTTACTTTTCTAATAGGATAAAAATGATTTAAAATGACTTATAATGTCTAGACTGGGCTCAGTCTAGTGTCGGTTGGTATTAAATGTCTTTTAGACATCAAACCGTAAGCGTAAAAATCAAGGAATGACTTATAAAATCAAGGAATGATTTTTGGTCAAAGGAGGAGGGAAAAATATGTTGACTTATTCTAATAAGTTGAAAACTCAAATCGTATTAGAAACGCGGTGCATGTATAGGCTAAGGTTACGGCTGAGTAAAAACGCTTAAAACTGAAAATTCCAGTTTTTCACGGCCGAGGCTTATTTTGGTCATGTTTTTCTGAGTCATGATTAATTCTCAAATAAATCATGAGTGTGTCAAACATTTTTCTGATGCGGGGTCACTTAACGCGGTCGAGTTTCGTTGTGCGTAGAATTTTTGAATGACGTTTTACCCTAAAACGTGTAATTCCTTATTAACTTTCACGAAAATGATCTGATGAGTGTCAAACTTTTAATTTGCCATGGAAATGATTTATCACTCGAGGCCAAGAAACAAAAATCAAATTTTGGGAAAAATTTCGGGAAAAATGAATAGTAAAAGTGAATAGTGAAATTTTCCGGGAATAGTAATTAACTTGAAAATTGCGAATTGTTACAACTTGTTCCAAGAGTCGATCAACATCATTTTTTAAAATACTATTTTTTTGCTTTTGAACTAAAATCTCATTTTCAATTGAGTTGAAAACGTTTATCATATTTTTGACCTCGTTTTGAAGTTCCTGATCCCAACGTGTAGCACAAAGACGGAGATGTTTGACAATTGGCAGCATTTGTTTTTGAAAAATATCTCTTTTTTCTCGCTCGTAAGCGGATTGAAAAGTTTCAATTTTTATTTCAGAATTGCGTTCAATTGTTTCCTCCAAAATTTCGATGTCTTCCATAAAAGTTTTGAAATAATTTAAGACACGACATTTTTTCGGTAAAGGTGTAAATTCACTGGATGATGGTAAAGGACCATTTATTTGTGCTACAGTTTGGACAGGGGCCGCATTGGAGGATGAAACATATGACTCAGTGACATACCATGATTTCTCATGTAATTCTTTTTGAGTAACAAAAGATTTTGAAATTGGTGGAGCTTTTGAATAATCATATGGTGTCCAATTTTGAACATAACTCATTTTTGATCGACTCTCGTCTTCAAGTTCTTCTTCTTCCTCAGTATCAAAAACAACAGCACGCACAATCGTATTATCAAGCAAATGATCCATACTGTAAATTTTAGGAATTTCTTTGAAAGTCGTGTGAAGAAACATTGAATTGTAATCACCAAGTGCAAAACCTTTATCGGGTCTCGGTTTTAACGTAAATTTCTGAATTGTTGTGACCGAGTTCCCATGTTTGTAAACAATGTTTCGAAATTCTTTGAGTTGTTTTTCAAGATCAACAATATCGCCGAGTAAATCGTCAATATACTTCCTTTTTCGTATTTTATGTTCACAAAACTCTTTTTTACAATTGGACAATTCCGTTTCCGTTTTTGAAAGGTCTCTTTGAAGACGTTCAACTTGCATTTTCAATTCACACTTTTCACTTTCGAATTTCGAAATCAACTTTCCATTTGACTCAATTAAATCTTGCATTTTGTGTTGAAGATTTTGTTCTTTGTTGTAAGAATCTTGAAAAGCTTTTTCAAAACTTTTTGTATGTTTAATCTTTTCTTGCTGATTTGAAAGTTGTATTTTATAACACTCAATATCTCTTGCAAGTGCTGCATTTGTTTCTTTTAAAACTTTGTTTTTCTCGTTGCATTTTGCAATTAGCAACTGTTGATCATTCAGTTGTTTAGATAACATTATGAGGTCAGGGTCTGGATCAAATGATGGTTCATGTTGTTCGAAATGATCATGCTTATCATTCACAATAGGATCATCAAATGAAACATCCGTGTCATCATCAAATATGACAACTGTGCTTATTTGTTCATCTGATTGAGAAGATAAAGATGATTTAGATGGAACAACTTGCGCCATATCTGATTCAGAAGCAGAGGGTGAGGCTATTTCATGTATGAGGCATGCTTTATGGTTATGTACATGAGACAAGCCTTCAGTGTCATACACTGGACCTGAATCATTAAACTGAAGTTCCTGCACGTTGGCCATAAGCATCACAGCTGCATTAGCTTCCAGATCTTCCATGTCATCATCATTGTGCACATTTGCCATGAAGTTGTTGTCCTGTTCAGGGAAATGTCCATCCTTTTCATCTTGAAGAGCCATGAGTAATGCCTGCTTGTGAAACTTACTACCCTGAGTTCTTGGTTTGGGACATGCTGTCACTATATGACCTTGTTCATTACAATTGTAGCACCACACTGCATTCCCTGAGTTGGAGTTCCTTGTTGCAACTGGTTCAGACCTTTGCTGAGAAGATCCTGAGTTGTTGCTGAACCCTCCATTGTTACTAAACCTCTGACCATTCCCATAATTTCCTGAAGAGCCTCCTGAACCAGATCGACCATAGTTACGATTCTGAATTTCCACTCTTCCATCATTGACAACAGCTTGATTCCTTGTGTTAGAAGATGAACGTTGACGGTTGTTTGTTTTGTTGGAGAATTTGCTAAAAGCACGAGCAATAAGAGCAAGTCCCTGATTTAACGTATTAAAGTCATCATCGTCATCGTCATTGGAGTTGGAGTAGTACACAACATCATTGTTGTTTAACGGAACAAGTTGAGTAGAAGCATTTTGTAGAGATGAATCATAAGGGACCATTTGATTCGAGGTGGAAGTTTGTGCATAACTGAAGTAGTTTTGCTCTTGAACATATGCATGATTTGACATTGGTGGTGGAGCATAGGGAGATTGAGCTACGAGAGCCAAAGAATTTGGTGTTGGTGTGGGTATGTATCCTCCTCGTAGAGCTCGATCTTTTTCCATTTCAGGTTCATGGTGTTTTCAGAAAATCATACAACAAACCATATGGTGCATCATGAAGATTCTTCGTTTGACGAACAAATGTCGTATATTTATGCCAATCAGGGCCAAGACTACCAACAAATTTGGAGTTCACAGCGATCCTTGGTACTGTGATTTTGGGACGTTCCAGATCGTTGACCACATTTGTGAAACGATGATAGTAGGATTCAAGTGACTCTCCTGGTTCAATTGTGATGTCAGTGTATTCCATGTAGAGTTTGGATTCCATATCATCTTTGTTCAATTGAGTGCCTTCCATTAGGAGATGAACGTGTTCCCACATAGCTTTGGCTGTTTTCTGAGCATCGACACTTCGATAGATTGGATTAGGTATACCTTGAAGTATATAAGCCATTGCATACTCATCAGCTTCACGATGTAATTTCTGTTCTTCAGTGAGTGCAGTTTCCGGAAGAGGTCGATCACCAGGAGGACGTGGAGGATCAACAGTTGGATCACCAGCTTCAAATCTTGTTGGCCACTCAAATGGTCCTTCAAGTATCACTTGTTTCAAGAATTTCCCATGAGGTTTCTTTAGTTCAAGAAATCTTAAGAATCGACTTGACCATTGAACATAGTTCCCAGGTGTTAGCATTGGAGGTGTTTCAAGTGATCCTGCCTCATGTCGGGATTGTTGAGTTGTAATAACTTCACACATTCGATCAAACCAGTGAGGTTGTTTGGAGGAAACCTGAGTGTTCTGTTGTGACATCTGATATGATTGTTGTTGAGGAATGATTTGATGTTGTTGCATCATGAGATAATGATGTAGTGGATTAAACGGTTGTTGGTGAACATGTGATTGGGAGGTTTGTTGATACGGTTGTTGCGGATGGTATTGTTGTTGTTGATACTGCTGATGTTGATGTTGCTGAATATGAGGGAAGTAGTGATTAGGTGGTTGAGACATCTTAGAACACTTGTGTAGAAATGGGTCTTGTAGAAAGTATAGAATTAGCCAAGTATCGAAAAACTTTTCTCAACTTCGGATTGCGAAACCTTGATCAACAGGGATTGCGAAACTATGTTGAATAAGGATTGCGAAACTTTTGAATTCCAATGATTTCGAAAAAATTGGGATTGCGAAAATTTTCAGGTTTCGAAAATACTGGGATTGCGAAAATTGTCAGGTTTTCAAAATTAAATGATTTCGATACTTTTAGAAAGTTTTCGCAAAACTAAGAGGTTTTTGAAACTTAAGAAATTTTCGAGAAACTGTAATCGCGAAACTTATACAAGTTTGCGAAATAAGTGTGATTTCGAAACAACTGATGTTTTCGAAAAAACACAAAGGCAACGATCCAGTTTTCGAAATTGTACAATTTCGAAAACTTTACCAAAAGTCGAAGTATTTTACTTTCTTATACAAGAAAGAAAATACTGAGTCCACAATAACGAAGTCGAAGTAGAGTACTTTTTGTAGATCTCGAAATAGGGACAATTTAAGTTCTCGATAACCTTGGTGAGTGGTGTTTTCAATGAAAGTTAACCTAAAACGCGTTTTTTCTTAAAGATTCTAGTACTTTTAGGTATAAAATGAAGATTTCTTGAAGAAAGTTGAAAACTTGATAAACTTAATAAAAAACACAAATTTTTTCGAAAACAAGTACAAGAAACCCAAGTCGAATTTTGTGATAAAAGTTTTGAACTTTTTGATTGTTTTGATTTGTAGAACAAGTTTGTAAGCAAAGATGTGCTAAAAAACCAAGGAAAAGTAAGAAAGTGCAAAATTTTGACAAAAAATTCGATTGGAAGAAGAAAAACAAAAACGATTAAGATTAAAACTTCAATGAAAAAACTATAACTGTAACAATTCGCATTTTTCAGGATAATTACTATTCCTGGAAAATTTCACTATTCACTTTTACTATTCATTTTTCCCGAAAATTTTCCCGAAATTTGATTTTTATTTCTTGGGCTGAAGTGATAAATCATTTCCATGGCAAATTAAAAGTTTGACATTCATAAGCTCATTTTCGTGAAAGTTATTAAGGAATTACACGGAATTATACGTTTTAGGGTAAAACGTCATTCAAAAATTCTACGTACAACGAAATTCGGTCGCGTTAATTTTCCCCGTATCAGAAAAATGTTTGACACACTCATGATTTATTTGAGAATAAATCATGACTGAGAAAAACATGACCAAAATAAACCTCGGCCGTGAAAAACTGGAATTTTCAGTTTTAAGCGTTTTTACTCAGCCGTAACCTTAGCCTATACCTGCACCGCGTTTCTAAAAAGATTTGAGTTTTCAACTTATTAGAAAAAGTCAACATATTTTTCCCTCCTCCATTGACCAAAAATCATTCCTTGATTTTATAAGTCATCTCGTGATTTTTAGGCTTACGGTTTGATGTCTAAAAGACATTTAATACCAACCGACACTAGACTGAGCCCAGTCTAGACATTATAAGTCATTTTAAATCAATATTATCCTATTAGAAAAGTAACATTTTACTTTTCTCAATTTTACGCAATATTCGTACGTTTTACGTATTACGCGTTTTAGACCCGTGTATCCAGTTTTTAGCAGGGTTTTACCACCCAATGGAACCTACCACTCATTTTATATTTTATTATGGAGTATTTTGACAAGTTTAATCATTCCTCCAAGTTTCGTATTTTTACGATACCCGGTTTTACGTTTTGTGACGTAACAACTTACGGTTAGCATTTTACGGAGTCGAAACTAGCTCCATAACTTGGATAATATCATCAAGTCCAACCCTTGCTCCCCAAGATATACAAACCGCCATAGGGGGGGGGGGATTCACCACCCATGTGTCATGATCTTATGCTTAGAACTCTTGGATGAGAACATGTGTTAACCTTGGCCTCCAAGGTTTGACAAGTCAACACAAGTAACCTCCTCATTTTTAGTATAAAAGAGACTCATTCTCTTCCTTTCTCTTGCAATACCAACGACCCTAAACCATCAAAATGCACCATTTTGATCATTGATCTTGCTCATTCAATCCATCACAAGTTCAAGTCATAGTTCCTAGTTGATCCTTAACACCTTTCAACCATAAAACTCTATAAAATCACCATAAAACACCACAAAAACTCATCAAATTTCCAAGTGTTCTTAGTGAAGATTTTTACTAAGGCTTGTTTTTGTGATAGATTAGTGTTTATCAAGGGATTATAAGATAGGGTTTTTGATATGGAAGCTTGGCTATGGTTGGAAAATATTTGGAAGACTAAGTAGTGGTTCTTGGTCTTGATCTTGGTTCTAGTTAGTTTCTTCACAAGTTGTAAGCAAACCCTAACTTGCTTCTTGTTAAATAATCATGTTCATGTTATTTACATACTATTCTTGCTATATTATGTCTTGTATGCATGTCCATGATGTATAAAAATGAGTAAAACATGTTGTTATAATTGATTGTTAAGATAAGTTACTAAAACAAGTAAACTAGTGACTTTCTTGGTAAGACCTGATCAAAATGGTAAAAATATGATATTGAATCATTACATATTGTAGTAGAGGACCTAACAAGGAAAACATAGCAATTTGAACCACCTAAAACGAGTATACGAGTCAAAAGTTATGACGATTTGAAATTACCAAAACTTTGCGGCAAAGCTGCCAAAACTTTCTGTTACAGAAACATTAAACACGCAAAAAGAGGCATTTCTGGTCCGATTCATCAAAAAGTTAAAACACGAAAGTTGTCCGGAATCATGTTTTCCTTCAGGTAAAAAGAAGCTTGAGCCTTGAAAACACTTTCTGAGTGAGATATTTCTAAATTTCTTAACAGCTATTTACATATATATAAGTCACTATATTATGGTTATACTTTAAAAGGAACAAGAGGTCTTATGACCTATAATCAAGACCACCACCATGGCTAGAGCCAAGGTTGTGTCTCATGACCTTGAAACAAGGACCAAAGGTCATGGCTAGGCCATGACGAAATGACCATACCAACTTACATAGGCGTAAACATGAAACAATGAATTAGGTGATAACTTGAACAAGCAATTTGGATCTACTTCACTTAAAAGGAAACCATGAGATATTACCAAGAGAAAATGGTCATTCAAGACTTATGAAACTACCCCTAATAACAATCTTCATGTACCAATAAACTTCCCTAAGTTTATTCAAATATCGGACATGTAACTTTTCGGATCAAAACTTATATCTATATATTTTATCAACTACTACAATAGTAGGGAGCCTCATGTGAGGAGTTCATTATGTAAGCCGTCGAGATGAGTTGTGGATTTACGAGTTAAAGTGTCCTGGCTCCTTGAACGCTTACTAACATGACTTCTGAAATATGTCAGCCCGAACGGTAGTAAACGATATACCAAACATACATGTTCATGAATCTTTTCTTTCAAAGACATACAATATACATCATACCACATCATGGACTAAATGCAAGATATGTATATAGGCACTCCGTTATATTCTTTACTCTGATCCTAAGTCGCAACATTCGATTATAGGTTGCTCGTAGAAACCTTCACGATTCAACCGTTACATTCATTACTTGCTATCTTACTTAAGGTGAGTTCATAGCCCCACTTTCCATTACTTAATTGTTTTACAAACCCTTGGGGGAAATACATGCTATTTTTAACCGAGCACAATGTTTTTAAATTGTATGCTTGCCTGATTGTTTTATTATCACTAAGTACCAGCCTTGCTAAACCGAGATCCTTTATTATGAACCATTTAATCACTAGCAATAGTGAGCGCGAATATTGTGAATAGGCCTATTGGGATTGACGAATCCCATTTGTATTGACTAAGTTCAAACAAATGCATTAATATTTGAGATTTAGGTATGTTAGCAAAGTACCTACCGGGATAAATCTGCCGATCGATATTGGTACACGTTAACGTTATGGTGTCATAAGCTTAGTGTATAATAACTGTTCCGGGCGTATAATAACGTAGCCTACCTGTTTTGTTTTCCAAACATTGGTGTGAGCCTATAACTCACACTACCAACATATTTTGTTCAAACGATTTAACAAACACTATGAATATCACTCAACCTTTGTGTTGACCTCTCAAGCATGTATTTCAGGTTCATGACGATCAAGGATGGCACGGATACTCAAGAGGGCTATAAATTTTATTATCATTCAAAAACTCATTTAATGTAAATTGTAAACATGGAACCATTTGGGACCTCATTTTGTAATCTCTGATATTTATACAATTTGAATGATAAATCTTTTAAAACGACTCAATTGGAGTTCGTTTTCTATTATTGTGACTATTGTGTCGTCAAGTAACACCCAGTTCGAATTCCGCTGCATCCATGAATTGGGGGTGTTACAGATTGGTACCAGAGCCATGGTTATAGAGAAACGGGTCTAATTGAGACCTAAACTATAACCACCCATACAAGCAAAAACATTTTTATAGCCTTCCGCTCTCCGTGTCTTCCATCCTCCAGACGATTATGGACTTAGTAAGCATGTTATGATACACAAACATATTAGTATATTCATATATACCCATTTTGAGCATTTCCCCGTAAGCATTAGTATATTGATATATAAACTCGGTTTATTTTCAATCATTTATCTAAACAATGGACTAAACATATATGTGTATGCCTATTCTAAGGCATTTCGGCACAGCCACACTCTCCCAATCATGTTCCTACTCCAACATTATATGTCCAAGACATTGTAACTAATTACAATGGTCTCATTCACTTTTCAAGACATTGTATGTTACAATGGTCTCATTCACTTTTCCAAGACATTGTGAGATACAATGGCCTCATTCATTTTCCAAGACATTGTGAGATACAATGGTCTCATTCATTTTCCAAGACATTGTGAGATACAATGGTCTCATTCATTTTTTTCAAGACATTGTGAGATACAATGGTCTTATTCATTTTCCAAGACATTGTGAGATACAATGGTCTCATTCATTTTCCAAGACATTGTATTATACAATGGTCTTAACCATTTCTCAAATGTTTTGAGTCACACAATGGTCTAACCTACTTCCCAGACATTGTGAATTGCACAATGGTCTAACCTACTTCCGAGACATTGTGTTTTGCGCAATGGTGTCTAGAATTATTCCATCACATCATCAATATCATTTCATATGATATCAAAAACCCGTCACAACCTATCGATTTCTAAATAAGAAATATGAGATTTCTAATGGACAAACAAATCCATTACCTACAAAAGCTGAAGTTCAGCTCTGCATTCATCAAAATTTTCTTATGAAACCTTCATTATTAAAAGTTCGTGATCCTGGCCAAGTATGTTCTATTTTAGAACTACTTAAAACTTCCTTTCCATACGTACCTACCCTTACTATCTTCTATGCAATGGAATATGAAACCATACGTTACAAGTCTTGTATGGACGGGACTTGCAACTTAAGGGTTTGACATCGCCTTTGTATAGTGGACAGTTTCCCAAAAGCAACGGACATATCACAAGTATACCTAATTTAGGTATTTGAAAATTTTATCGAACCTCGGCTAAATATAGACTAGTCACCTATATTTAACCTAGGGACAGTGGAATATAGTCTGACTAACTATATTCGACTTAAAATTTTCAAATACTGAGAGTAGTTGTACTAGGGTTATGTTTAGGTTGATTTCCTACATGAACACGATAAACCACCAGAATACATTAAAACAATCTAGAGACACAATAGTGCCTTACTACTCAGCAAGATCTTAACACTTATCTGTATGATCTAAATTCATTCTTGAAATTTTTCATTTATGAAATAATCCGATCTACTATCTTGGGATAATTATCAATTATTCTCTTCATCCTGTAGAAGTACTATCCTGTTTAGGTCCTAAGGATACCATTCCATCATAAACTTTTAAAATCTCTTAAGATTTTTAAAGCAAACTCAACATCTATACCTAAGAGTATTAATGTTAAGCATACACTAAGCACTTTTGTTCATCAACATATCACATCATTATCCTCACAACCGTTACAAACACAAGCTCATTAACAGATCTTGATGCACTTTTAAAGCTCAAATCATCCATAGTTACACCACAAGCACGCTCATCAGCTTTACAAGATTGAATATTCATCTTGCACTTTCGAAACACCAGTATCATCTCGTAATACACTACCTTGTAACTCACCGGCTAAGTATGAATGTTGTGTTGGGAATTATTAAGTAGGATGATTTATAATTATTTGAATGAATTGGGACGCCTTTTCATTTAAATAAAGAAATTGTAAATCACCGAACCATAAGTTTATATTCCCCTATTTACATTGTTTGGGATGCCTCTCTATGTAAATAATGAATTATAAACAAGTGGGCTTGTTTGTATCCGAAATAACATAAGTATGAAGTCAATAAACACTAGGTACAACAACCGATTACCTACTAGGCTATGATTGCAATTACTATCTCAATTCCTATTAATATTCGACTGCTATATCAATTTCCTTTGATATTCGACTATTACCATACCTTTCCTACATAAAAGTAAGCCTCATCCTACACCATACACTGAAATGACAAATCAAACTGCATCACTAGTAATCCCAGACTTTAGTCCTCATAAGTAACCACACCTTTTCATTGACACCACTCCAACATATGACACACAAAGAACTTCGGGACAAAGTTCCCCGTAAGGGGTAGAGACTGTAACAATTCGCATTTTTCTGGATAATTACTATTCCCGGAAAATTTCACTATTCACTTTTACTATTCATTTTTCCCGAAAATTTTCCCGAAATTTGATTTTTATTTCTTGGGCTGAAGTGATAAATCATTTCCATGGCAAATTAAAAGTTTGACATTCATAAGCTCATTTTCGTGAAAGTTATTAAGGAATTACACGGAATTATACGTTTTAGGGTAAAACGTCATTAAAAAATTCTACGTACAACGAAATTCGGTCGCGTTAATTTTCCCCGTATCAGAAAAATGTTTGACACACTCATGATTTATTTGAGAATAAATCATGACTGAGAAAAACATGACCAAAATAAACCTCGGCCGTGAAAAACTGGAATTTTCAGTTTTAAGCGTTTTTACTCAGCCGTAACCTTAGCCTATACCTGCACCGCGTTTCTAAAAAGATTTGAGTTTTCAACTTATTAGAAAAAGTCAACATATTTTTCCCTCCTCCATTGACCAAAAATCATTCCTTGATTTTATAAGTCATCTCGTGATTTTTAGGCTTACGGTTTGATGTCTAAAAGACATTTAATACCAACCGACACTAGACTGAGCCCAGTCTAGACATTATAAGTCATTTTAAATCAATATTATCCTATTAGAAAAGTAACATTTTACTTTTCTCAATTTTACGCAATATTCGTACGTTTTACGTATTACGCGTTTTAGACCCGTGTTTCCAGTTTTTAGCAGGGTTTTACCACCCAATGGAACCTACCACTCATTTTATATTTTATTATGGAGTATTTTGACAAGTTTAATCATTCCTCCAAGTTTCGTATTTTTACGATACCCGGTTTTACGTTTTGTGACGTAACAACTTACTGTTAGCATTTTACGGAGTCGAAACTAGCTCCATAACCTGGATAATATCATCAAGTCCAACCCTTGCTCCCCAAGATATACAAACCGCCATAGGGGGGGGGGGGATTCACCACCCATGTGTCATGATCTTATGCTTAGAACTCTTGGATGAGAACATGTGTTAACCTTGGCCTCCAAGGTTTGACAAGTCAACACAAGTAACCTCCTCATTTTTAGTATAAAAGAGACTCATTCTCTTCCTTTCTATTGCAATACCAACGACCCTAAACCATCAAAATGCACCATTTTGATCATTGATCTTGCTCATTCAATCCATCACAAGTTCAAGTCCTAGTTCCTAGTTGATCCTTAACACCTTTCAACCATAAAACTCTATAAAATCACCATAAAACACCACAAAAACTCATCAAATTTCCAAGTGTTCTTAGTGAAGATTTTTACTAAGGCTTGTTTTTGTGATAGATTAGTGTTTATCAAGGGATTATAAGATAGGGTTTTTGATATGGAAGCTTGGCTATGGTTGGAAAATATTTGGAAAATATTTGGAAGACTAAGTACTGGTTCTTGGTCTTGATCTTGGTTCTAGTTAGTTTCTTCACAAGTTGTAAGCAAACCCTAACTTGCTTCTTGTTAAATAATCATGTTCATGTTATTTACATACTATTCTTGCTATATTATGTCTTGTATGCATGTCCATGATGTATAAAAATGAGTAAAACATGTTATAATTGATTGTTAAGATAAGTTACTAAAACAAGTAAACTAGTGACTTTCTTGGTAAGACCTGATCAAAATGGTAAAAATATGATATTGAATCATTACATATTGTAGTAGAGGACCTAACAAGGAAAACATAGCAATTTGAACCACCTAAAACGAGTATACGAGTCAAAAGTTATGACGATTTGAAATTACCAAAACTTTGCGGCAAAGCTGCCAAAACTTTCTGTTACAGAAACATTAAACACGCAAAAAGAGGCATTTCTGGTCCGATTCATCAAAAAGTTAAAACACAAAAGTTGTCCGGAATCACGTTTTCCTTTAGGATGAAAGAAGCTCGAGCCTTGAAAACACTTTCTGAGTGAGATATTTCTAAATTTCTTAACAGCTATTTACATATATATAAGTCACTATATTATGGTTATACTTTAAAAGGAACAAGAGGTCTTATGACCTATAATCAAGACCACCACCATGGCTAGAGCCAAGGTTGTGTCTCATGACCTTGAAACAAGGACCAAAGGTCATGGCTAGGCCATGACGAAATGACCATACCAACTTACATAGGCTAAAACATGAAACAATGAATTAGGCGATAACTTGAACAAGCAATTTGGATCTACTTCACTTAAAAGGAAACCATGAGATATTACCAAGAGAAAATGGTCATTCAAGACTTATGAAACTACCCCTAATAACAATCTTCATGTACTAATAAACTTCCCTAAGTTTATTCAAATATCGGACATGTAACTTTTCGGATCAAAACTTATATCTATATATTTTATCAACTACTACAATAGTAGGGAGCCTCATGTGAGGAGTTCATTATGTAAGCCGTCGAGATGAGTTGTGGATTTACGAGTTAAAGTGTCCTGGCTCCTCGAACGCTTACTAACATGACTTCTGAAATATGTCAGCCCGAACGGTAGTAAACGATATACCAAACATACATGTTCATGAATCTTTTCTTTCAAAGACATACAATATACATCATACCACATCATGGACTAAATGCAAGATATATATATATAGGCACTCCGTTATATTCTTTACTCCGATCCTAAGTCGCAACATTCGATTATAGGTTGCTCGTAGAAACCTTCACGATTCAACCGTTACATTCATTACTTGCTATCTTACTTAAGGTGAGTTCATAGCCCCACTTTCCATTACTTAATTGTTTTACAAACCCTTGGGGGAAATACATGCTATTTTTAACCGAGCACAATGTTTTTAAATTGTATGCTTGCCTGATTGTTTTATTATCACTAAGTACCAGCCTTGCTAAACCGAGATCCTTTATTATGAACCATTTAATCACTAGCAATAGTGAGCGCGAATATTGTGAATAGGCCTATTGGGATTGACGAATCCCATTTGTATTGACTAAGTTCAAACAAATGCATTAATATTTGAGATTTAGGTATGTTAGCAAAGTACCTACCGGGATAAATCTGCCGATCGATATTGGTACACGTTAACGTTATGGTGTCATAAGCTTAGTGTATAATAACTGTTCCGGGCGTATAATAACGTAGCCTACCTGTTTTGTTTTCCAAACATTGGTGTGAGCCTATAACTCACACTACCAACATATTTTGTTCAAACGATTTAACAAACTCTATGAATATCACTCAACCTTTGTGTTGACCTCTCAAGCATGTATTTCAGGTTCATGACGATCAAGGATGGCACGGAAGGGCACGGATACTCAAGAGGGCTATAAATTTTATTATCATTCAAAAACTCATTTAATGTAAATTGTAAACATGGAACCATTTGGGACCTCATTTTGTAATCTCTGATATTTATACAATTTGAATGATAAATCTTTTAAAACGACTCAATTGAAGTTCATTTTCTATTATTGTGACTATTGTACCGTCAAGTAACACCCAGTTCGAATTCCGCTGCATCCATGAATTGGGGGTGTTACAATAACTACACCTTCTTCCGGCGAATGATACCACTTGTTAGGTCACCATTTAGTAAACACAAGCATAATAATGATAGAAATGAGATGAGAATGAGAATGGGATGATTATGAGAATGAGAGAATTAGAATTGCAAGAGTTTCCTTAATATTTCACATAACCAACCAAGTTTACAAGTGACCTAAAGGTTCTATTTTTAGGGAAGGAGCTAGGGCAACACTCCCTCTCCTTCCTTTCTTCAAAACGTGTGGGCTTAAAGCCCATGGACCTTTTGTCTAAAGTCAAGTAAACTTGTAACATAAACAATATTGTAAGTAAATAATAACTTAAGCAACCTATTGTTACAAATGACCGAGACTTGATAAAATAGTGAAAACTATGATCCCAACAGAGGATATGCTTCGTGCATGCATCATAGACTTTGGTAAGGGCTGGGAGAAGTATTTACCCCTTGCGGTATTTTCCTATAATAATAGTTACCACACAAGTCTTAAGGATGCACCATTCGAAGCATTATATGGCAGGAAGTGTCGTTCGCCTATTGGTTGGGCGGAAGTTGGAGATAGCCAACTCACAGGCCCTGAACTGATTTTGGAAACTACTGAGAAAGTAGCTCGGATTCGTGATCGGTTGCAAGCAGCCAGAGATAGGCAGAAACGTTACGCCGATCAGAGACGTAAACCCTTAGAGTTCCAGGTTGGAGACAGAGTGATGCTAAAAGTCTCGCCTTGGAAAGGTGTGATACGTTTCAGGAAACGTGGTAAAATCAACCCACGCTACATTGGACCATTTCTGATCTTAGAAAGAATTGGGCCCGTGGCTTATAGGTTGGAATTACCACATGAACTGAGTAAAGTTCACAATGTGTTCCACGTTAGTAATTTGAAGAAATGTCTTTCCGATGAGATGCCTGTCATTCCGATATTATGCTTGGTGATGTATTCTTAAATTCTCACTGGTACTACGTTGACTCTGGCACTAGGTTTACCTAACGAAATTTTATGATTCGTTTTACGAGTCCGACTATATATAATTATTTATGAGATGTTTTTCGGGAGATATTAAAGTTTGAAATGAGTTAGGGTTTCGGGCCACATGTTTTACATTTACCAACTTTACCCACTCTTACTACTAGTAATATCATTACTACTATTATTATTCTTATTATCATTATTATTATTATACAAAAAAAAAAAAAAAAAAAAAAAAAAAAAGGAGTTAACTACAAGGGTCCTTGTGGTTCGGTTCACACACAAAACCCAACACCCTCACCACTTCATTTCTCAACTCTCTCTCTTCCCCTTTTCTTACCCTAGCCACCGAACCAAAAATCCGGCCACCACCACCACTACGCCGACCACCTTGCAAAACAAACACCACCATCTTCTTCCTCATCAATTTCTCTTTCTTTTGATATATCATACACAACATATAACCAACATTAACACCTCGAAATCTTATTAAATCTGACCCAAACTTGTTGTTTGTACTAGATCTATCCGATTGGAGGTTCAAGAAGGTGAGAATGCTCGTTTTTGGTACCTTGGGTGCCTCGACTTGGTGACTAATCCGTGGCTACACGGATGATTTTTGTGGGAATCGAATTATTATGTTATGAAATAAGGTTTTTGATGTTAAAAATAAGGTTTGGTATCCGGGTTGTGGATGTTGGTTGTTGTCGACTCGTTGACCACGAGCCGTGGCTCACAGCTCACCATGGTTCGAGCCCCATGGCTTGAATTTCTTGATTGGGTTTTGACCTAGTATATTTTTCTGAGAGCTTGTTATGTTGGTTTTGATTGGTGGCTCATTTTGATCAAGCCTAGCTCTCGTTGTTGTTGGTTATGTGCCGCGACCCAAAGGGTCCTTATTTGGCAGCTTTGTGGTGCTCGAATGAGCTTTTGACGAGACCAAGATGGTCCTTGGTCGAGTCCTACTTGACTCATAATTGTAGCCGAGTCCCAAGTGGGTCACTTGGCTCGGGTTTGGCTTGATAAACCGACCCAAATTATATGTAATGTGATGATTTTCTTGTTGTTATTTTTCATGCTATTGTGGTTGTTGTTGTTGTATTTGGATTTTGGCCGAATGCTTTGGTTGGGTCGAGACCTTTGTAGTCTCGACAATGGAATTATGGTATTGATTGTGGAGTTGTTGTCGAATGGTAAAGTTGGGACCGATTGTGAGACGGTCACTTAGATTGACGGAGATAGGTTAGTCGGGTGCCGTAGTCGGACCCTATTGTTGTAGCATGTGGATTGGGATTGATTGGACGGAGATGTATTGATTGTTATGGCATTTGCTTATTATTTTGGACTTGGACAATGAGCCGAGAGTCATGACTCAGACATGTGACCATTTCGTATGACTCGATAACTATTACAAATAAAACATAAATAATAAAACTCGTAATAATAGTTATTGATAATATAAACGTTTATATGAACATATAGACGTGAATAATGGATATATAATTATATAAGCGCGTATATTAATAATAATAATAATCACGAGTCGTATTATAAATAATACAACTAGATATATATTAGGCTACGAAAGTGGCGTAATATTATTGAACGTATTATTACTATAAAGATGGGTTATAAAACGAGAAACTCTCGACAATTATTAAATATTAAATAAAATGTCATTTTATATATATATATATATATATATATATATATATATATATATAACAAATAAACTTATCGAGTTATGCGGAGTCGTTGTCACTCAAGTTCAGGTAAGTTTTCTTTGTGACTTTCGTGTTGTCACGGATATATGACGATTAATATAAACGTTTTCTATAACTAAATAACCACTTAACCGTAAGGTTGAATCGTGTTATTTGGCTATATGAAACGAATATATTAATGGGCATCGTATCCTACGACGCCCATAGGTTGTGGTATATGTAAAGTGTGATAAATTGCGAGTGTATATATCGGGAAATCTGGCCAATTTGACGATATATATGAGGAATTTATTAAACTACGATATATACCATATAGTATTTATGTGCTATGTGCTTTAGGATTGGGTGTAATCTTGGAACGGTATGTTACGTAAATAAATATGAGGATTATCAAATCGGCGGATTTGATAAACTTCGGCGATTTATTTAAATGATATATTGGGCTAATATTAGATCCATAGTTTATTTTATTATTCTTTGTGTGACCTTTTGGTTTGTTTTGAGTCGACCCACCACCCGTATGGATACCAAACGCAAACACACCAAACTAATACGAAATGGATTTTCGGAAATAAAACGGATTCTCGTCCGGGTTTGGGAATATTTTGAATTTGAGAATATGATTTCTGAACGAGTTGGTAATGTTAGGTCGTGCCGAGTCCGTAGTTGCTGTTTCGTAAGTTACTATACATCTTATTTCTACCGACTTCTTCTTGCTATTTTCTGGACTTGAGGTGAGTCATAGCCCCACTTTTTCTTGAACTATGTTTTCAATACTTGGGGTGAGAAACGTGCAAATTATTTTATGTGGACTATTATAGCTTTTATATTCTTTCTAAACTTGCTATGCGTATGGACTAGGATGTATTGTCAACTTTAGTCACATATTTTGTGTGTACTATTCAAGGTTGGCTTATTTGGTTATTGGTGGATTGTCAACTTTAGTCACATAGTTTTGTGTGTACTATTCAAGGTTGGCTTATTTGGTTAGTTGGAATTGTCAGCTTTAGTCACACGGTTCGTGTGTACTATTCAAGGTTGGCTTATTTAGATACTGTAGCGTACACCTATAGGTTATTAATACTTCGGAGGTTATCCGAGTATTTCTTGGTATTGCGGGGGTTACCCGAATATCTATGTTAGAACGGAGGGTATCTGTGTGTTAGGTTGGAGCGGAGGGTATCCGCAGGCTTTTAGCGAATCCTTAGTCTAGCTAGCAAGCGTTTTGCGTGTATGTCCACTATATTGTTAGATGAATTTAAACCTATGATCTCACCAGCGAAAGCTGACTTTTAGCACGTTTTCTCAGGTAATTAAGTGATGATATGCATGCTTGGAATGGAAGGCTCGGCCAAGGCTTATGGTTTATGGATCTATTTTTCTAAACTCTGATAATTAATTTTGGACCTACTGTTATGTTATTTTGGGCCTGACTCTGAATGATGTTGGGATAAATGTAAACCTTAAAACCCCGTTTTGGTTGTGTTTTTATTATGTTTACTTTATCTCGTTTTATATTGTCTTGTGTTGGATACCAATCCCCGTAGCACCCCGAGAGTGTAACAATTCGCATTTTCAGGATATTTACTTTTCCCAGAAAATTTCACTATTCAATTTTACTATTCATTTTTCCCGAAATTTTTTCCCGAAACTTGATTTTTATTTCTTGGGCCGAAGTGATAAATCATTTCCATGGCAAATTAAAAGTTTGACATTCATAAGCTCATTTTCGTGAAAGTTATTAAGGAATTACACGGAATTACACGTTTTAGGGTAAAACGCCATTCAGAAATTCTACGCACAACGAAATTCGGTCGCGTTAATTTTCCCCGTATCAGAAAAATGTTTGACACACTCATGATTTATTTGAGAATAAATCATGACTGAGAAAAACATGACCAAAATAAACCTCGGCCGTGAAAAACTGGAATTTTCAGTTTTAAACGTTTTTACTCAGCCGTAACCTTAGCCTATACCTGCACCGCGTTTCTAAAAAGATTTGAGTTTTCAACTTATTAGAAAAAGTCAACATATTTTTCCCTCCTCCATTGACCAAAAATCATTCCTTGATTTTATAAGTCATTTCGTGATTTTTAGGCTTACGGTTTGATGTCTAAAAGACATTTAATACCAACCGACACTAGACTGAGCCCAGTCTAGACATTATAAGTCATTTTAAATCAATATTATCCTATTAGAAAAGTAACATTTTACTTTTCACAATTTTACGCAATATTCGTACATTTTACGTATTACGCGTTTTAGACCCGTATTTCCAGTTTTTAGCAGGGTTTTACACCCAAATGGAACCTACCACTCATTTTATATTTTATTATGGAACATATGGACATGTTTATCAATACTTTCAAGTTCCATAATTTTACGACACCCGGTTTTACGTTTTGAGGCTTAATCATTTACGATTGGCATTTCCCGGAGTCAAAACTCATCTAGTAACTTGGATAATATCATCACAAGCCAACTCATTCCCTCCTTATCCATGTGAACCGCCACTAGGGGGGGGGGGGGGGGGGGCTTTCACACTTGTGGCTTGATCTTGACCCTTGATTCCTTAGATGATCACATGTGTACAACTTTGGCTCTAAGTAAAACTTGGTCACCAAGTTTAGGAGTTTTCCTAGTTGTTTCCTAACCTCCTCAAAGGCATATATATACTCCCTCCATCCCCTTGTTGCCGTGGATATCCAACACCAAAACCACACCATCCTTTGCTCATTTCCTTCTAGTTTCATGCATGATTCAAGTGATTCTTCAAGATAGAAACCCTAGCTAGATTATCATTAATCAAAACTCTTCCATAACCTTATATACTTGGTGATTTCTCTTGAGTTTGAATCCACTCAAGTCACCTCAACCTTCATCATCCATCTTTCAAGATTACAAGGGTAGAAAGATTGCATGAAGTGAAGTGGGTTGAAGCAAGTCTATCAAAGTCCTACCCTTACATGTTAACTTCCTTTCATCTTTGAAAGCCAAAAGTTGTGAGCCAAACCCTAACTTGATTCTTGTTAAATAATCATGTTCATGTTATTTACCTATTATTCTTGCTATAGAATGTCTTGTATGCAAGTCCATGATGTATAAAAATGAGCAAAACAAGTTGTTGTAATTGATTGTTAATACAAGTTCATAAAACAAGTAAACTAGTGACTTTGTTTGTATAACCTGATCAAAATGGTAAAAATATGATATTGGATTATTACATAATACAGTAGAGGACTTAACAAGGAAACCATAGCAATTTGAACCACCTAAAACGAGTATACGAGTCAAAAGTTACGCCGATTTGAAGTTACCAAAACTTTCCGGCAAAACTGCCAAAACTTTCTGTTACAGAAACATTAAACACGCAAAAAGAGACATTTCTGGTCCGATTCATCAAAAAGTTAAAACACGAAAGTTGTCCGGAATCACGTTTTCCTTCAGGAGAAAAAAGAAGCTTGTGCCTTGAAAACACTTTCTGAGTGAGATATTTCTAAATTTCTTAACAGCTATTTACATATATATAAGTCACTATATTATGGTTATACTTTAAAAGGAACAAGAGGTCTTATGACCAATAATCAAGACCACCACCATGGCTAGAGCCAAGGTTGTGTCTCATGACCTTGGAACAAGGACTAAAGGTCATGGCTAGGCCATGACGAAATGACCATAACAACTTACATAGGCGTAAACATGAAACAATGAATTAGGCGATAACATGAACAAGCAATTTGGATCTACTTCACCTAAAAGGAAACCATGAGATATTACCAGGAGAAAATGGTCATTCAAGACTTATGAAACTACCCCTAATAACAATCTTCATGTACTAATAAACTTTCCTAAGTTTATCCAAATATCGGACATGTAACTTTTCGGATCAAAACTTATATCTATATATTTTATCAACTACTACAATAGTAGGGAGCCTCATGTGAGGAGTTCATTATGTAAGCCGTCGAGTTGAGTTGTGGATTTACGAGTTAAAGTGTCCTGGCTCCTCGAACGCTTACTAACATGACTTCTGAAATATGTCAGCACGAACGGTAGTAAACGATATACAAAACATACATGTTCATGAATCTTTTCTTTCAAGGACATACAATATACATCATACCACATCATGGACTAAATGCAAGATATATATATAGGCACTCCGTTATATTCTTTACTCCGATCCTAAGTCGCAACATTCTATTATAGGTTGCTCGTAGAAACCTACACGATCCAACCATCACCTTCATTACTTGCTATCTTACTTAAGGTGAGTTCATAGCCCCATTTTCCATTACTTAATTGTTTTACAAACCCTTGGGGGGAATACATGCTATTTTTAACCGAGCACAATGTTTTTAAATTGTATGCTTGCCTGATTGTTTTATTATCACTAAGTACCAGCCTTGCTAAACCGAGATTCCTTATTATGAACCATTTAATCACTAGCAATAGTGAGCGCGAATATTGTGAATAGGCCTATTGGGATTGACGAATCCCATTTGTATTGACTAAGTTCAAACAAATGCATTAATATTTGAGATTTAGGTATGTTAGCAAAGTACCTACCGGGATAAATCTGCCGATCGATATTGGTACACGTTAACGTTATGGTGTCATAAGCTTAGTGTATAATAAATGTTCCGGGCGTATAATAACGTAGCCTACCTGTTTTGTTTTCCAAACATTGGTGTGAGCCTATAACTCACACTACCAACATATTGTGTTCAAACGATTTAACAAACTCTATGAATATCACTCAACCTTTGTGTTGACCTCTCAAGCATGTATTTCAGGTCCATGACGATCAAGGATGGCACGGAAGGACATGGATACTCAAGAGGGCTATAAATTTACTTATCATTCAAAAACTTACTTAATGTGATTTGTAAACATGGAACCAATTGGGACCTCATTTTGTAATCTCTGATATTTATATAATTTGAATGATAAACCTTTTTAAAACGACTCAATTAGAGTTCGTTTTCTATTATTGTGACTATTGTGCCGTCAAGTAACACCCAGTTCGAATTCCGCTGCATCCATGAATTGGGGGTGTTACAGAAAGCTTGTTGAGTCTTCCGCTGTATCAAATTTTGGGGGTGTTACAAAACAGCTACATGTTCGTAAACAAAGGAATTTCGAGCTTTCCAAATTGACCAGCAAATAGTCGCCATAATAGACAATATGCGAGATATTTCTTTAGATGAATGAGAATAATCAATAAAGCTCTCTATGCGAAGATAAATGTTGGTACCTGAGGGAATAGACTGCAAACTTAATGAGGAACCGAACCAGATTGGGCGAGTCCATGCACATTCAAAAAGTAAATGCTCGGTCGTTTCCATACACGATTAGCATATCGGGCAAGTAGGACTTGGTGAGCATTTTCTGATGAAGAGATTATCCATTATGGCAACGGAATTAGAGATAGCTTTCCATAAAAATATCTTAACTTTTGCTTATGCAGGAATATTCCACAATTTCATCCAAAACTTAGAAGATTGATTAAAGCTCGACTCTGCCTTTGAATATCCATTTTTCCTCCATAAAAGGGCTTGTTTATAACCAGATTTAACTGTGTATTGGCCCAAAGTGCCACAAAAGCTTATCAAAAGAACCACTTTGAGATATAGGAATTTTGATAATGGATTGAACTTTCTTGTTTGAAACATGCTGACACAGCTTCCTAACATCCCATTTACCGTTTTAGATGAAATCAGCTACTTTACTGGAATTTGAAAAGGGGCCAATAGGAGAGCAAACGTAAAATTCTGCGTTATAGCCTATAGGGACCCACTTTTAAGTCCATAAGGATATGTGATTCCCATTACCAACCTGCCATCTAACACCTTGTAGTAATAGGTCATGACAATAGATCGAACCATTCTCAACATCACCTTAAAAAACCCAAAACGCGAAACAATAGCACTCTCAGCATTTACAGCGAAGAGTAACCGTGCACCATTCAACCCATTTGATGTTGAAACTTTTATCTCGATGTTTAAACCAATAAAAAGATGACATATGAATATCGAACAATAGATCGTCATTGACGTTTTGATGATCCTGAAAAGTCACTATTCCTGAATTTCCACAAAAAGTATATGTAACCCGAACAACAGCTTGCCAAATAGGTTTTAATTTACTACAGGTTAACCCACTCCCATCCAAATTTAGTTGTAATACCTCAAATTTTAAAACAAGCAAAATGACCAAAATGCCCCTAAGTTTAAGAATTTGTATTAATATTTAAATAAATATCAAATAAACTCTAGAAATTTAGAACTTTGCAACAAATGATTATAATAAATTATGTATAAATAAAATTTGTATATTTTTGTAGAAGTAAAATAATTTTTATCATATAAATAAATAAAATCGATTTATATATATTAAATATATGTATTTAAATTAAAAAATAAATCCCAAAATAAATAGGAAACATGTATAATCTTTTAATTTGGACTTATCACAATAGATTTCAGACTAATCCAATAAATATTACCCTTACACATTCATATATATTTAAAAACCCATAATCGACTTTTATAACCTAAAAATTCGAATCCCTAAAACCCTCACAAGTCGACCAAAGTTTTCTTGAGCTCTCTGCTATTTTCCCTAAATGTGTTTCAAGCTTAAGAAGACTATAAAAATATTGGAAAGGCTGTGGGTTCGATCGTTTGAGCTTAGGAGTTTTGTTGGTGTTGATTTAAGCTAGCCAAGAACTCAAAATTATTCTGCTCAATTCATGTGTTCTAAAATTATTCTGGTATTTTTCTAGCACTTTAAATATCATATGTCATCTGTATAAAATAGTAGAATCGAATCATTCATGTTTTATAGTTCATACGAATTTATGGAAACCATAAACCCTAAATTGACTAAAAACTAGTAATTGGTTCATGCGATTTTTGTGAGCTTCACACATATTTTATTCTGGTATTTTATAAGTCATGTAACCTCATAAAAATAATTTTGGTAATTGTGGAAGCCTAGAATCATGTTTGGGAATTTAGTTTATAATCGGTTTACTAAATAAAAAGAAAATAAAAGAAAAGAAATAGAATTATGGTTAGGGTTAAGGTTTTTGATATGTAATCTGATCATTAATAGTGTTTTAAGGTTGTAATTAATGTTGGTAATGATTGGGTAATTTAGGGTTAGGGTTTGGTGGATTTTGGTATTAAACAATTTGTATTTAAAAGTAAAAGGGTGTGTTTTGTAATTGTATAAACATGTGGGTTATTTTTATAAGGTGTATTAGATCAGGGGTGAGTTGGGAAAAATATTATATGAGGGTGTCATGTGTTAATTTTGCAACTAAAAGGTTTAAATAGTAAATTATGTAATTTTTAAATCTGAATTGTAATTATTATAAATAGAGGGTTAGTTTTGTAAATTATGAAAACCAGAGGGTTAATTTTGAATATAAATTATTTGAGGGACTAAAGGTGTAAGTTTGGTAATTAAAAGGATTTATTTGTAATTCCTATAATTAAAAAGGTATAAATTGTATTTATTTTAATTAAGGTGTTAAAGTTGTAAATTATGAAAGTTAAGGGCTGTTTTGTACATGTATTAAATGGAAGAGTAATATGTGTGATTTCTGGTAATTAAAGGCTTAATGTGTAAATATGAATATTATAAGGGTTAAATTGTAATTTATTTAATTAAAAGGTTTAATTTGTAACATTATTTAAAATAAAGGGTTGGAATTGTAAATATGGGAAACTTAGAGATTAAGGTGATAAAATATGAAACATATGATATTACATTTAAAACCTTACACTATAATATAATTACACTTTAAACCCTAAACTATTATTAATTATCATAATTAAACCCTAAAACTATATTAATGATTTATTAAAATCACTATACGTTTGTACCACTTAGTGATAAGAGAGTCTCCAAAGCCAAAGGGAAATGCCCTCATCCTCCTACTTCATCATCATCATCATCAATGAGTGAAGATGACGGGCTACCCAACTCTAGGTTTCCACCTCTTGAATATCTTTCACAACTTCCAAGAATTCCAAATGAGTTCGAGGAGTACAAGCAAACTAAGAGGATGTTCAAATGTCTTGGGAGGTTCCTTGGAAAGCTCAACAAGAAGATGGATCGCCAATGAGAGCGAGTGTGTGGAGTGTTTGACACTAGGTGTCATTTGAACAATTTGGATATTTAAACACTTTGTCTTATGGATTTATGTAATCGTAGGAATATTTGGTTATGTTTAGAACTTGTTTGTACTAACAATCATGCAGGATGACAACATTTGGTATATTGTCAAATTCTCAAATCTATGGAAAATTTCCCTAAGTATAGTAAAAATCGCTAGCCCCCGGCCAAAGTCTAACGGTAAGAGTGTTTCCTTATCTATTTTTTGCATTTCCTAATCAGTTATACCTTAAATTTTATGTTCCAAGAGTTTTCAGAAAATTTGGATTTCGTCTCGACCCCGAAAAACCTGTTCTGTCTCGTTTTTGTGCTTTGGCGAAACTAGCGGAACTAAAATCTGGGTTCTGCCAGTTAATTTTCTGGGTAAACCCAGTTTAGCCCAACGGAACACACGGAACCCAAAACAGGGTTCCGCCCTTGTTTTCCTTGGGTTTCGCTGATCTCCTGCAGAAATTTTTCAAAATTCTCAAATTTTAACTTCCACACAAAACCAAAACATCTTTTTTTGTTTGAAACTCATTCCTCCTTAGTTGTTAACTGTATTAGGATCATTCTTAGACATAAAAACCAATAGAAACCCATTTACCGCAAAAAAAAATCAAATTTAATCTTAACTAACCCAATGAACCCTTGCTCATAAAGCAAGGAACCCTCCAAAAGGTTCCTTGGTATCCGTGGGACACTTATCCAAATCACTATGACAAGACCACTAAGCATTTAGTGCATATCTTGGTCTTCTTACTCCACCATTTTCATTAGATTGACCTCCAATGATTTGACAACCTTCATAACTCTTCCAAATCATTAGAAACCTCAATTTTTGTATAGTAGAACATCAAATCCGAACACTCCTTTCCACATTTCTTCAACTCTATAAATTTGACCATCTTAGAGCACTTTCAAATCACACCATCACCATCTCAATCTCTGAATCTAATCTTCTAAACCACCATTTTGACAATGACAAAGTCAACAATCACCTCTCCACCATCTCGCCCATTAGGAGAACCGCACGCATAAGTGTAAAACCCTTTTGTTGCCACACCGCCATCAATCTTAGCTCCTCATCTTCGGATGAATCGCCACTAATCATCTCCTCACCCATAAAAGACGAAAACTTCCTAAATCTTGCAACTCCCACACCATCACCAAAGTTCAATCATGTTATCACCACTCCACCACCAACCAAGACACCCATTGATCCAAGTCCACCACCGGCTCCAACTCAACCATCCAAGTCTCCATCACCACCCAAATCACCAAAACTTGAACCAATGGAACTATTTGGAACTCAACCAACATCACCAAATCCTTTTCTAAAAGACCTTGAGGATTTTCCACCTAGATCACAAAATCCACCACCCTTGCCTTCGTTTGGCTCTAACAAAAGTATGGCACATGAATACACCCGGGCATTATTTGAGCCAAATGCACCATTCGAACAAGAACCACCATCACAACCTAAACCATTCTTGTTTCACCCTATCTACAAAGAGATCCATGGACCTCTCTATGAAGAATCCTACTTTGAACAAAACCAACCACCACAACCTCAAGTGTCACAACAACAATCACAATCCAAGTCCCAATACTTTGACTCTCTCTTTCCGTCTTATGAGGAAATTGAAGCGCCGTTATGGAACAAACTTCCAAACTCCCACGAGGAGATCAACGACCGCCTTGACAACCTCTATGCCTTCAAAAGCATTGTGGACAATCATCTCCGTCAAGCCATGGAGTTTCAAACCACCTTGCTTGCATCCATTACAAACCCATCCTCCAATCAAGAAACCGCCACCATTCCACCACCACAACCATCATCAAATGATCCCATCCTACCCAATCCCCGCCATGGTTGCTCACATTGTGAGTGGGCGGCTAAAATAAGTGAGAGCATAAAAATCATGCTCCACCAAGTCCAAGATGAATCCCGCTTTGCTCTACAACACATTCTTCAACGTTTGGATGCTCTCTCACACCCAAACGACTCCTAGAGTGTATTATGAAGGCTTTGCCCCATTTAAGAATTTGTTGGGAGACTTCCATTTATAGAAGTAGGACTTTAATTTCTTAGTTATTTTTCTATTTTGTTTTTTTTAGAAGTAGGATGGAATTTTTCATTTCTTGTCTTTGACTTTTACAAAGTCAAATTTTACTAGGAATGACATCTTTTCTACTATTTTGTTTGCATTGTTGGTTGATCATATATGAGTTGTGATTGTGATATGATTGCTTATATTCTCATATTGTGGTGTGGCTAGACGATTTATCGTGTGTCATTATCGCCAACTAACTTCTTTTGTTGTAGGTTCAAAATTCATGTTTCCTAACTTGGCACTCCATTTAGGGGGAGTATTGTCCAAGGGGGAGCATTTGCATTATTCCGCTTTGCTACTCTTCTTTTTGTTTTGACAAAAAGGGGGAGAAAATATATTTAAACTTATAAACTTAAAATGATTTTCGTCAATTAAGTAAAAAAAGTTTAAATACAAACTTTCATAGACTTAACACTAGAATTAGTGATTTACTTAAAAATAAAGTTTATGTTTTGTCATCAACAAAAACGGGGAGATTGTTAATACAAATATCGCCTAAAAACGTTATTTATATTTTACTATCTTTGCTAAGTTTTGTTAACGACAAAGTATAAACTTTAGCTTTTAGTAAAACATGATTTTAGTTTTAGTCTTGCATAACTAGACTTTATTTGCTACATTTACATTTCATATTAAACATAGCATTTTCATATTTCTAAATAAAGAAAATGTAACATGACATCATGGCATGCATCATGTGCATTTATGGAAAGGTTACTAAATTTAGGATGTGATCTGTCATAAGATCTCTTACACATTATAGAAGGTCTCTCACTCAAACTATTGAGTGTTTACTTGTAGAATCTTGATTTGACATTGCTAGATATGGAAAGATTTCTTGTGGTCTTTGATTGTCAGAACTGGCGGAACCCTGGGGGTACAAGGGCGGAACCCTTGTTTTGATTCTGACGGATCTGCCAGTCTTCAGGTTTGGTTGGCTATAAATACCAAGCTATTTGCAAGAAATCTTTCATCACTTCTCATTATAATTTACACATACATTCTCATTGCATTCATCTAACTCATTAACATTTCATTTGTGAGATCTTTTGTAGCAAAGAAGATCACAAGTTCATACCAAAGGTTACAAGCCGCAATACAACGTTGCAAGTCTTGTTAGCTTAGTGTGAAAAACTAGAAGGGGGGGGGGGGGTTGAATAGTTTTATGTCTTTTTCGTTTTATAAAAGTTTGCTTGTAAAGAGTAGATGCAAATTTCAAAAACCTTTGAAGCTAAAGTATAGATACTAATTTATTCACACTTATCATATGAGCACTATTTATATAGAATGTTGAGTAGAAATTATAATTTCATATATCTCACTTAAATATATGTTTATATTAGTATATGGATATATGTTTTAAAATATACATATATATATATATATATATATATATATATATATATATATATATATATATATATATATATATATATATATATATATATATATATATATATATATATATATATACAGATATATATATATATATATATATATATATATATATATATATATATATATATATATCCTTATAGTTTACTTATATAAAATTATTGTTGTGAATGAAACCTAGTTTGATCTTTATGTAAAATCAATATATGCACAACACACACAATTATAACTATATATGAAAAGCTAATAAGTAAGTAAGTAAAAAGTGAAAGTTGGAAGGATCAAACCAAGAGACAAAGAATTTATAGTGGTTCGGCTACAAGGACACCTTCCTTGCCCTACTCCACTCCCCGAGCACCGAACTCGAGAGTTTTTGTCACAACTCGTAATTTCAGGTCCTTTTTCAAACATCAAAATTTCATTATTCATCTCAAAAAGTTACTATTCATCCATTACTATTCATCATTTACTATTTACCGATCACTATTCATCATTTTACTATTCATCATTTTCGGAGTTAGTTTGAGATTTTGAGAAGTGTTCGAAAATTTTACTATTCATATGACACTATTCATTCCCGGAAGGAAATCACTATTCACGATTGTCGTTCATCATTTCGTAAATCTAGTTTACGGGTATTCAAATTCGTGTAACCGGATTGGTTTAGCTGCGAATTCATGCATCATCAGTAGGGACACGTCATATAGACTGAAGTAGTCTATATATCATCAGTAACGTCATCAGCTATTTGGATCATGCACGGATATGCATTATTTTAATTTACGTATGCTTAATTTGTAATTAACGTTACCACTCAGTTTTTACTACTAATACGTATACCCGACACTTCCGACTACGATCCTAATATATTTTCATACTCATTATAATAATATAAAATTTATATTATTAATTTACCCGGTGTTTTGAAACCATTTGCTATATTTTCCGGTAAACGCCTAAAATTTCGTCGGATCACGACATTTCAACACGACAAATATTTTAACACCCAATTCTCATCAGGAATGTAAATTTATAATTTTTACAACGTTATCACATTTTATTTGGTACCGTTAAACTTTATTTCTAGCAAACTCGGTACCCGATAACACATAAAACACTAAATATACAACAAATATCTTATAAAGTCTTACAAGATCCAACATTTTTCTTCCCCCTCAATCCCTTGCCGTCCCCTCACCACTCCAATCTCTTACACTTTGAATTTTTTTCACTAACTTCATTTAATGGTTGGTCCTTTTGTCCCATTTCATTTCAAACAATAATATATGTTTCAAAATATCAAGTAAACATTTCATTTGCTAAGAAAAAAAATCTCATCTCTTTCTCTCTATCTCGAAACCCACGACCAAACATCAAAAACAATAGAAGAATCCATATTTTTCAAGATCAAAGTATTTTTCAAGTGTTATTAGTGATCTATGTTAAGGTTTTGAAATAAAAACCTATAGATTAATTAAGTTTTTAGCTCCAAAACTCATCAAATCTTCAAGTAAGTTTCAAGTAAACTTTTCTAATCTTTTATACTTTCATACAAGTTATTTTGATGTTTTAGTAACTAGTTATGCAAATATTCATGTTAAACATACCACTTGTTACACCTTTTCTTTATAAACATAGATCTATAGATTTTTACTTGTAATCTCATGAGATCCACCATTTTTGGTGAAGACTAGGAACCCATGACACCCTAAGAAGGTGTATGGTAGGATTAGAGTACTTGTGGAGTTGAATTGAAATGGTTTGATTAAGTTTTAACAAGTCTTGAACTAGAAAAATGAGTTTTAACAACAATAGAAAAGATTCTGTCCTTAATCACGAAATTTGGAAAACTCAGTAACTCAGGGGATATTTTGGCTTAAATATTTAGAAAATAATTTCAAAAACGAAGCTTTGGGCGAAAGAACGGATTAAAACGAGTTTATAACGAAGGAGATATGATTTTTGCAAGTTTAACGATGAAAACTATTTTCTGAAAATGTACTTGCTGTTGGACGAATTTCGACGGACAAAAAGAGGCGTTATACGTAATATATAGGAGCCGACCTACTGAAAATATATTAGTATATATTAATACGATTCCGGGGATATAAAGAACGTAGAAAACGAGCTTATAACGACCAAGATATACATGTTTGAAACCCCGACAAAACTTAAAATAAATTGACAGCTTTTGGTAATAAAAGTTGCCAAGTGTTGAAAACTATATTTTCAAGTAATGAAATTGAAAGCCATATTTCTTAACCGCCGAGACCCGTATGGTAAAAAGTTAAGTGACATGACTTCTAGACATTGTTGCAAGGTTTTCGAAAATGCCGAGTTTCATCACTAACACTTAACGTATGATATTTTGCGACTAGTTTTGCGAGGCCAATTTGGGCATATTTTCAAGTAATGAAAATGTTATTTTACGACGAAAATACTATATTTACTGATAAAACACCAAACGAGGATCGTGGAGTACCGTTTCAACGTATTTACATGGAAAGTGGTTATTAACTTAATGAGACGTCAAAAATGTATTTTTCGACGATAAATATTATTTTCAAATTTCACGAGTGGTATCGATAACATATGTATTTGCATGTGTAGCATCATTTCATTTCTTACATTAGACCATATCATTCACATTAGGTTGCAGTTAGAGATCGTGCCTCATTTTCAGTGTATCCACTCTTGTCATCGTAGCTATCGCACCAGGTGAGTCATAGCCCCTACTCTTTTAATTGTTTTGTAAACTCTTTGGGGGAGAATACATGATCGTTTTACTTAAACTCATTACTCGCTTACATGGTTGATTACTCAAATATTTTCAGCTTTACCTAAATATATGTTTGATCGCCTGCATTTCATTGGTATGTTTGATTACATGTATTTCTTTGGTATGTTTGATTACCTGCATTTCATGGGATTTGTCATCCTTGTTTATATGACCTCATGGTCACCAATTGTTCATATATGTCAAATGTAGTATTGTGGTTTCCCCACTTGGCTGTGATGTCAAACGTAATATTGCTGTTTTCCTACTTGACTGATTTATCATATGACCTCCTTGTAATATTGTGGTTTCCCCACTTGGCTGTGATGTCAAACGTAATATTGTGGTTTCCCCACTTGGCTGTGATGTCAAACGTAATATTATGGTTTCCCCACTTGACTGTGATGTCTAACGTAATATTGTTGTTTCCCTACTAGACTTATTTTATATGACATCATTGTCATCATTGTTTACCTGGCAACATTGTCAGAATAGTTTATATGATCTCATTATCATCATTATTTATCTGGCGACATTGTCAGTATTGTTTACATAACTTCATTGCCAAAATTGTTTATATAACCTCATTGTCGAAAATTGTTTCATAGCAGTTTTGCTATATTTATCTTTGAGTCTAGATACAAGTATTACTTTTGTTCACGTAAACCAAATCATATTTGGCAGTGGGTCGTAAACACACAGGTTACAAGTCTTTTATGGCGGGATTTGGAACTGAGTGGATTTACGATGCCTTTGCTGGGAAATATTCATTTATATGCATTACATTCTTTTTCACAAGACTCTATGAACTCACCAACCTCGTGTTGACATTTTTGCATGTATTTTCATGTATTAAGCAATGGCACGCTACTGGAGGTTTTGGCAGGGCATGGCATGGTCATAGAAGACTCTGATATTCATATGGGGACCGTTTTAAACTATTTTAAGGGCCTACTTCTGCACTACTTTTAACAATGTAAATTCAATACTTTTGGTTAAATGATTTTATTCTAAATGATTAAAGTGAAAACCATTTTTGTACTTGTGTTGAGATACCAATTGAGTTACACCCCAGCTACATGTATGTTTCCGCTGGACCCGATTCTGGGGGTGTGACAGATTGGTATAAGAGCTTTGGCTATAGCGAACTGAGTGTTTTTAAAACCTAGACTATAGCTACTTTCATGAAAACTTAACCCTATGACCGTCACGTGCCTGCCTGCCAAGATGATGCCTCATTTGTGGTTTGTTGCTGACATATGTGATGAGATTTGTATCTCATTATTAGATATATTATATTCACTTATTCTAGTTGATTACCATAATTGTCTTCCCTATTAGTATGCTTACATAACTTATGCGTCTCATTGTTACGCCTTCTCCTTGCATAGTTTCATCATTCGACCTAGAGTTTGGTCATTTGCCTTAGTCTTTCAGAACGCCCTTGTATTTGTGAAGGACATAGTTTTAGTATAACTGAACTGAGTATTTCAAAATTCATGGAACCTCGGTGGAATGTAGACTGGTCATCTACATTCGACCCGGGATTGTGGGATATAGGCTGACCACCTATGTCTGACTCAGAGATGAATTTTGCAACACTGAGAATGGTTATAATAAAATTTTGTCTGGATGGAATTCTCTACCCAATTTCCAATTGTTTCATTTTACATCACAGTATTCACTTTCATCACAATCTCATTATGTGTCACACCCCCAGAAATTGGGTCCAGCGGAAGCATACATGTAGCTGGGGTGTAACTCAATTGGTATTACAACACAAGTTCAAAAATGGTTTTCACTTGAATCATTTAGAATAAAATAGCTTAATCAAAAGTATTGAATTTACATTGTTAAAATTTGTGCGGAAGTAGGCCCTTAAAATAATTTTAAAACGGTCTCCAAATGTATATCAGAGTCTTCTATGACCATGCCATGCCCTGCCAAAACCTCCTGTAGCGTGCCATTGCTTAAAACCTGAAAATACATGCTAAAACGTCAGCATAAAGCTGGTGAGTTCATAGCCCCTACTTTTACTTGTTTCACAACTGTTTTGGGGGAAGATACATGCTCCTTACTATTTAAATTCAATGCTTGTTTTACTTGAATGCGATTCATTTTCTCAAACATTACTGGATGGTTGAAATACTTGATTGATTATTTGAATACATTATGAATTACTTATTCCATCCTTGATTTCTTTCTTATGAACACAAGTTCTTGCTTTTGCGGACATAAATATAAAACTGTTACTTTGCCTGAGTTACCTATTACTACCACTGAAGTCCCCTTTATCATGAACCGTTAATTACATGCGTGTGAGCGCGAATGCTGTGGATAGATCTATTTGGGTTGACACCCCGTCCGAGTTGGTCGCGCCAACCTGTCAAACGGACGCATATCATTCGGATTACTTCCGAGTGTCTGGCAAACACTTACTTGGGGCATTTTATGCTTGATTGCATACGATTACGTCGAGCTTCGGGGTCATGAGCTTTAGGCACTGTATACCTTATTTTTGGCTGTGACATGGTATTTGTTATATTGTCTTGCCTTCCGCAAAATACTTGTTTACGGGAAATACTTGATTTCTGGAAAATACTTGTTTACGGGAAATACTTGATTTCTGGAAAATACTTGTTTACGGGAAATACTTGATTTCTGGAAAATACTTGTTTACTTAAAACTATGAACTCACCAGCTTTATGCTGACGTTTTAGCATGTATTTTCAGGTTTTAAGCAATGGCACGCTACAGGAGGTTTTGGCAGGGCATGGCATGGTCATAGAAGACTCTGATATACATTTGGAGACCGTTTTAAAATTATTTTAAGGGCCTACTTCCGCACAAATTTTAACAATGTAAATTCAATACTTTTGATTAAGCTATTTTATTCTAAATGATTCAAGTGAAAACCATTTTTGAACTTGTGTTGTAATACCAATTGAGTTACACCCCAGCTACATGTATGCTTCCGCTGGACCCAATTTCTGGGGGTGTGACAGATTGGTATCAGAGCTTTGGCTATAGCGAACTAAGTGTTTTTAAAACCTAGACTATAGCTACTTTCAAGAAAACTTAACCCTATGACCGTCACGTGCCTGCCTGCCAAGCTGAAGCCTCATTTGTGGTTAGTTGCTGACAATAGGTGATGAGATTGTTATCTCATTATCTGGTATATTATATTCATTTATTATAGTTGATTACTATAATTGTCTTTCATATAAGCATGTTCACGTATCATATATGTCACCGTGTTATGTTTTCCTTGCATAGTTTCATCATTTGACCTCGAGTTTGGTCACCTGCTTTTGTCTTTCAGAACGTCTTGGTATTTGTGAAGGACATGGTGTTAGTATAACTAAGCTGAGTATTTCAAAATTCACGGAACCTCGGTGGAATATAGACTGGTCACCTATATTCGACCCGGGATAGTGAGATATAGGCTGACCACCTATGTCTGACTCAGAAGTGAATTTTGCAACACTGAGAATGGTTATAATAAGATTATGTCTGGATTGAATCCCCTACTCAATTTCCAAATGTTTCATTCATGTGTGTGTATACTCTCGTTGTTGGAACCTTCATACTTTTCATCACTTCGTAAACCACCGATTGGAAGCATGTCAGCTAGCCATTTTATTTCATGAAATTTCATATTTATGCACGATACACTCATATCACAGTATTTTCTTTTGTCACAATCTCATTTTGTTGCAGTTGTCACAGTCTCTTCCCTTCTCACCATTACTATCATTTCCTTTCCCCACCCCCATATATATATAAGGAATTAGCTAACACTCTATAGATTCTGATGTCACTCATCCCTCACTACTCCCTATATTGATAAGTGGATATTATCAATGACCTCCCTAGGAAAGACTTTCCATACCTTCTATGAGGATGATCCCTCGATACATTAAGACCTTTCAAAACTCAACAGAAATCTCAAGATGTCACAAAACCATTCGAACCATTATCACTGGCCTGATTGCCACAATTCCACTATCTGGAAAGTATTGGCTTGACTAAATAACAAGATTCATTTCGATACGAGTGCTCACTGATCAACACTATAGAGATAAATCCAACCTCTTAACCGAGACTATAGATTGAACATGTCCTCACCAATAGACTTTATTCGAACATGTTAGACACCTATGCATTTGTGCAGACGTACATACCTGGCTATTTTATCCTCTTAATACTTTCATTTTTAAATGGATTTTCTCCAAACTACCGTTATACAAAACATATATCTTGTAAGAAATACTTTTCTGATGCACTTATTTTGACAAGCAAATTCCTTTTGGCTAATCTTTTACAAAACTATTGAATGTTACAAAATTTTAAACATCAATCTTTGGTAAACCATATTATCCACCTTATGTTGAAAATTTTCCTATAGTGCATAACTACTAAATTTTGAAACATCAAGAAGGATGTTACCTAAAAAGCCGTTTGCTTAAACTTGTAGATTCATTTATTCGGGGAAGGTTTATGAACAAAACACAATCTCAAAACAAACTTTGAAAATCAATCACTATATTACCTCATTTATACCTTTAGGAGTTTGTGAGTAGATGACCTATAACTTGGGGAAAATCTTAGTAATGGAGACTAAGCACCGTAGGTGGAGAAAGACTCAATTCATGACATCCTGCGGAGGATCACAACCTTATCCCAATCTATTATTTTCAACAACACCTTTTGACGGACTTAACCTTGTAAGTCTTTCAAAACAGGATTCATGATACCCATTTCAATTATTCCTAATAAAGGAATTTAATTCACCTCAACTCCTAACGATTTCATTAAGATCTCTTTGGAACCACACCAACTATCATCTGTAGACCAATGGTCAGAATTTGAGATCGATTCAAACATAGGAAGATATGCTCAGAGCATGAGTGATTGACTCTGGAAATGGTTGGATTAACCGTTTGCCATAAATCAGATTCCTTTATAGCCATAGTTACCACACGAGCTTAAAGACTACACCATTTGAAGCACTCTATGGTCGAAGTGCCAACATCCATTAATAGATCGAAATTTGGAAAAGTCCGACTCACTAGTCCCGTAAGCATTCATGAAATAACCAGGAATTTCCTACAAATCAAGAATCAATTACAAGTTCGATAAGCGGTAAACCACTAGAATTTCAAGTTCGTGGCATGATTATGTTGAAAGTTCTGCCTAGGAAAGGCATAATACCATTCAGAAAACTTCATAAAGTTAAACCCGATAGACACTGAACCATTTCCGATTTCTGACAGAGTAGGCCTAGTGGCCGTCAGACTTGAACCTTGTTAGAGCTCAGTAGCTTACACGATTATATCATCATCTTTTAACCAATACAACTTCAGAGACCAACACAAACTGAACTTCGGGACGAAGTTCCTTTTAAGGGGGTGAGACTGTAACAACCCGCATTTTCAGGACATTTCTCCTATTCACTATTCATCAGTTACTATTCATCATTTACTATTCACCGGTCACTATTCATCATTTTACTATTCATCATTTTCGGAGTCAGTTTGTGATTCCGAGAAGCGTTCAAAAATTTTACTATTCATATGACACTATTCATTTCCGGAAGGAAATCACTATTCACGATTGCCGTTCATTTCGTCGTAAACTGAGTTTACGAGTCTTCAAATTCGCGTAACCAATGTGATTTCGCTGTGAATTCATGCATCATTCATTAATGACACTTCATATAGACTAGAGTAGTCTACAAATCATCAATCATTAATTACTACACGGATATGCATCATTTCTATATACGTATGTTTAATTTGTAATTAACGTTACCACTCAGTTTTTACTACGAACGTATACCCAATACTCCCGACTACGATCCTAACATATTTTCATACTTATTATAATGATATAAAAATTATATTATTAATTTACCCGGTGTTTTGAAACCGATTACTATATTTCACGGTCGGAGCTTATTACTTCGTCGGTTTGCGTTATTTCAATTCAATAATTTTTCTAACACCCGATTCTTGCAAGGAATAATATTTTACAACTTCGTCGTATTTTATTTCACCTCGTTAACATTTATTTTTAGTTAACTCGGTACCCGATAACACCCAATGTACAAAATATCTAACCAATACTTGCACAATTAGACATAAATATTAATGAGCACACAAAACCATTTCCTTGTTTCCCTCCTTTGTGCCCCCCCTAGCCACCCTATGTATTAATTACTTTGACCAAACATTGACCAAGACTTCAAGATATTTTACTACCAATTTGACTAGTCCATATATATATACTTCCATCTTTCACTTCTCATTCCATAAACAAAACAAACTAGCAACAAAATGCTCTCATCTTCCTTTCTCCCTTTGTGTACAAATCGACCCAACCAAGAACACAAGAAGAAACCATAAACTTTCAAGATCCAAGTGTTTAATCAAGTTCTAATCATGATCTAGTTGGGGTTTTGTGCAAAAATCCCTAGGTTACTTATATATAATCTTCTCCAAAAACTCATCAAACCTTCAAGTAAGTACCTAAATAAATTTCTCTACTTTTTATACTTCCATTTGATATATTTTCAAGATATATTGGTTAAACATGCAAATATACTATGATCCATACCACTTATTGTTTATTTTTATTTATAAACATAGATCTATAATTTTTATTAGCAATCTTATTAGATCCACCACTTTTGGTGATGTTTAGGTCCCCATGATACCCTAAGAAGGTGTATGGTAGGATTGGGTACTTGTGAAATTGATTTGAGATAGTTTGGTTAAGCCTTGAACAAGTTACAAACTAGAAAAGTTGATTTTTGCAAACTATATAAAGCTACTGTCCATTTTTGTAAAACGTGGGAAACTCAGGGTCTAGGGTGTAACTTTGGACCAAAGATTTAGAAAATACTTTCCGAGACGAAACTATGGCCGAAAACGGGGATAAAAACGAGTTAATAACGAAGGAGATATGATTTTCCGAATATTAACAACGAAAAATACTTCCAAAATATAGGTTCTGTCCCAAATCGCCAATTTCAGAAAACTCAGGGGTTTCCGGGTAACATTGGGTTAAATATTCAGAAAATAATTTCAAAAACGAAACCGTGGCCGCTTGAATCACTAAAATCCGAGTTACGACGAAAAAGATATGCTATTTTCAATTTTAACGACGAAAACTATTTTCTGAAAAATAGCTTGCTGTTGAACAGTTTTCATGGACTGTTTCGAGACATAAAACTTGATCTAGCCGTCCTGACTTATCAAAAATATATTAGTACGTTGTCCCACGATTCCGGGGATATAAAGAACGTAGAAAACGAGCTTATAACGAAATAGATACAAGCGTTTGAACTTAGACGAGATTTTTACAAATTTCCATCAGCTTTTCTATTATTATTTTGCCACAAAACTGTCTTTGCGAGACACCAATTTCTTGGCTGTTTTTCTTCATGATCGGATCAATTTGAGTCCGAGCCGTAGTTTTATGAAATCAAGATCTTCCAACAAGCTTTTCAAATCAATTGGCCGTTCGTCGAATAGACTTATAACGAATAAACTACGACCTCATCTATATACCCGATAAACTATATATATTTTGACAGCTTTTACTATAATGTAATTTTCTAAGTGTTGAACACAATACTTTCAAGTAACAACAATAAGAGTCGATTTTCTCATCGATCGAGACCCGTATCGCCAAAAGTTAAATGACACGACTTCAAGATATTGTTACAAGGTTTTCAAAAACGCCGAGTTTCATCACTGACCCTTAACGTACTACATCTCGCGACTTGTTTTGCGAGGCCATTTTGGGCATATTTTCAAGTAATGAAAATATTATTTTTGCGACAAAAACCTTATATTTGCCGATAGAACACCAAACAAGGATCGTGGAGTACCGTTTCAACCTATTTCCATGAAAAGTGGTTATTAACCTAACGAGACGTCAAAAACGTATTTGTCGACAATAAACGTTATTTTCAAAACTAATGAGTGGTATCGATAACATACGTATTTGCATGTGTAGCGTCATTTCATTTCTTACATTAGATCATATCATTCATATTAGGTTGCGGTTAGAGATCGTGCCTCATTTCTGTGTATTCATTGTTGTCATCGTAGCTATTGCACCAGGTGAGTTCATAACCCCTACTTTTACTTGTTTCACAACTGTTTTGGGGGAAGATACATGCTCCTTACTATTTAAATTCAATGCTTGTTTTACTTGAATGCGATTCATTTTCTCAAACATTACTGGATGGTTGAAATACTTGATTGATTATTTGAATACATTATGAATTACTTATTCCATCCTTGATTTCTTTCTTATGAACACAAGTTCTTGCTTTTGCGGACATAAATATAAAACTGTTACTTTGCCTGAGTTACCTATTACTACCACTGAAGTCCCCTTTATCATGAACCGTTAATTACATGCGTGTGAGCGCGAATGCTGTGGATAGATCTATTTGGGTTGACACCCCGTCCGAGTTGGTCGCGCCAACCTGTCAAACGGACGCATATCATTCGGATTACTTCCGAGTGTCTGGCAAACACTTACTTGGGGCATTTTATGCTTGATTGCATACGATTACGTCGAGCTTCGGGGTCATGAGCTTTAGGCACTGTATACCTTATTTTTGGCTGTGACATGGTATTTGTTATATTGTCTTGCCTTCCGCAAAATACTTGTTTACGGGAAATACTTGATTTCTGGAAAATACTTGTTTACGGGAAATACTTGATTTCTGGAAAATACTTGTTTACGGGAAATACTTGATTTCTGGAAAATACTTGTTTACTTAAAACTATGAACTCACCAGCTTTATGCTGACGTTTTAGCATGTATTTTCAGGTTTTAAGCAATGGCACGCTACAGGAGGTTTTGGCAGGGCATGGCATGGTCATAGAAGACTCTGATATACATTTGGAGACCGTTTTAAAATTATTTTAAGGGCCTACTTCCGCACAAATTTTAACAATGTAAATTCAATACTTTTGATTAAGCTATTTTATTCTAAATGATTCAAGTGAAAACCATTTTTGAACTTGTGTTGTAATACCAATTGAGTTACACCCCAGCTACATGTATGCTTCCGCTGGACCCAATTTCTGGGGGTGTGACATTATGTCGCAGCTGTCACAGTCTTTTCCCTTCTCACCATCATTCTCATTTCTTTTCCCCCTGAAATATATATAAGGAATTAGGTGACACTCTATAGGTTCCTATGTCACTCATTACTCACTACTCCCAATATTGATAAATGGATATTATCAATGACCTCCCTAGGAAAGACTTTCCATACCATCTATAAGTAGAATCTCTCGGTACATTAAGACCATTCAAAACTCAATAGAAATCTCAAGATATCACAAAAACAATTCGAACCACTATCACTGGCCTGATCACCAAAAATTCTACCATCTAGAAAGTATTGGCTTGACTGAATTACATGATTAGTTTCGATACGAGCGCTCACTAAGCCACACCATAGAGATAAATCCAACCTCTTAACCGAGACTATATATTGAACATGTCCTCACCAATAGACTTTATTCAAACCTGTTAGACATCTATGCATTTGTGCAGACATACCTACCTGGATATTTTATCCTCTTAATACTTTCACTTTAAAATGGATGTTTTCTCCAAACTACAATTATGCAAAACATATATCTGGTAAGAAATACTTTTCTGATGCACTTATTTTGACAAGCAAAATCCTTTTGGTTAATCCTTTACAAAACTATTGGATGTTAAGAAATTTTAAACATCAATCTTTAGTAAATCATACTATCCACCTTATGTTGAAAATAGTCCTATCCTGCATAACTAATAAATTTTGAAACATCAAGAAAAATGTTACTTAGAAAGCCGTTTGCTTAAAGTTGTAAATTTATTTATTCAGGGGAGGTTTATGAACGAAATACACAATCTCAAAACAAACTTGAAAATAAATCACTATATTACATCACTTATACATTTAGGAGTTTGTGAATTGACGACATAGAGCTTGGGGAAAATCTTAGTACTGGAGACTAAGCACCGTAGGTGGAGAGAGACTTGATTCATGACATTCCTGCGTAGGAATCACAACCTTATCCTAATCTATTCTTTCCAATAACACCCTTTGACGGACTTAACCTTGTAAGTTTTTCCACAAGATTCATGATACCCATTTCCAATATTCCTAATAAAGGAATTTGATTCACCTCAAACTCCTATTGATTCCATTAAGATTCCTTTGGAACCACACCACCTATCATCTTCCGACCAATGGTCAGAATTAGAGAATGATACAAACATGGGGAGATATGCCCAAATCGGGTGTGATTAATTCTGGAAATGGTTGGGCTGACCATTTGCTATAAATTGGATTCACTTACAACGATAGATATCACACGATCCCAAGGACAACATCATTGAGACACAATTCACAAACATGGAGAGATAAACCCGAAATACATTGGACCATTCAATATTTCAGACAGAATGTGCCTAGTGGCCTACAGACTTGAGCTCTCATTAGAGCTCAGTAGTTTACACGATAAATATCATCATCTTTTAACCAATACCACTCTAGAGACCAACACAAACTGAACTTCAGGACGAAGTTCCTGTTAGAGGGGAAGACTGTCACAACTCGTAATTTCAGGTCCTTTTTCAAACGTCAAAGTTTCATTATTCATCTCGAAAAGTTACTATTCATCATTTACTATTCACCGATCACTATTCATCATTTTACTATTCATCGTTTTCGGAGTTAGTTTGAGATTTCGAGAAGTGTTCGAAAATTTTACTATTCATATGACACTATTCATTCCCGGAAGGAAATCACTATTCACGATTGTCGTTCATCATTTCGTAAATCTAGTTTACGGGTATTCAAATTCGTGTAACCGGATTGGTTTAGCTGCGAATTCATGCATCATCAGTAGGGACACGTCATATAGACTGGAGTAGTCTATATATCATCAGTAACGTCATCAGCACTTTGTATCATGCACGGATATGCATTATTTCAATTTACGTATGCTTAATTTGTAATTAACGTTACCACTCAGTTTTTACTACTAATACGTATACCCGATACTCCCGACTATGATCCTAATATATTTTCATACTCATTATAATAATATAAAATTTATATTATTAATTTACCCGGTGTTTTGAAACCATTTGCTATATTTTCCGGTAAACGCCTAAAATTTCGTCGGATCACGATATTTCAACACGACAAATATTTTAACACCCAATTCTCATCAGGAATGTAAATTTATAATTTTTACAACGTTATCACATTTTATTTGGTACCATTAAACTTTAGTTCTAGCAAACTCGGTACCCGATAACACATAAAACACTAAATATACAACAAATATCTTATAAAGTCTTACAAGATCCAACATTTTTCTTCCCCCTCAATCCCTTGCCATCCCCTCACCACTCCAATCTCTTACACTTTGAATTTTTTTCACTAACTTCATTTAATGGCTAGTCCTTTTGTCCCATTTCATTTCAAACAATAATATATGTTTCAAAATATCAAGTAAACATTTCATTTGCTAAGAAAAAAAAATCTCATCTCTTTCTCTCTATCTCGAAACCCACGACCAAACATAAAAAACAAGAGAAGAATCCATATTTTTCAAGATCAAAGTATTTTTCAAGTGTTATTAGTGATCTATGTTAAGGTTTTGAAATAAAAACCTATAGATTAATTAAGTTTTTAGCTCCAAAACTCATCAAATCTTCAAGTAAGTTTCAAGTAAACTTTTCTAATCTTTTATACTTTCATACAAGTTATTTTGATGTTTTAGTAACTAGTTATGCAAATATTCATGTTAAACATACCACTTGTTACACCTTTTCTTTATAAACATAGATCTATAGATTTTTACTTGTAATCTCATGAGATCCACCATTTTTGGTGAAGACTAGGAACCCATGACACCCTAAGAAGGTGTATGGTAGGATTAGAGTACTTGTGGAGTTGAATTGAAATGGTTTGATTAAGTTTTAACAAGTCTTGAACTAGAAAAATGAGTTTTAACAACAATAGAAAAGATTCTGTCCTTAATCACGAAATTTGGAAAACTCAGTAACTCAGGGGATATTTTGGCTTAAATATTTAGAAAATAATTTCAAAAACGAAGCTTTGGGCGAAAGAACGGATTAAAACGAGTTTATAACGAAGGAGATATGATTTTTGCAAGTTTAACGATGAAAACTATTTTCTGAAAATGTACTTGCTGTTGGACGAATTTCGACGGACAAAAAGAGGCGTTATACGTAATATATAGGAGCCGACCTACTGAAAATATATTAGTATATATTAATACGATTCCGGGGATATAAAGAACGTAGAAAACGAGCTTATAACGACCAAGATATACATGTTTGAAACCCCGACAAAACTTAAAATAAATTGACAGCTTTTGGTAATAAAAGTTGCCAAGTGTTGAAAACTATATTTTCAAGTAATGAAATTGAAAGCCATATTTCTTAACCGCCGAGACCCGTATGGTAAAAAGTTAAGTGACATGACTTCTAGACATTGTTGCAAGGTTTTCGAAAATGCCGAGTTTCATCACTAACACTTAACGTACGATATTTTGCGACTAGTTTTGTGAGGCCAATTTGGGCATATTTTCAAGTAATGAAAATGTTATTTTACGACGAAAATACTATATTTACTGATAAAACACCAAACGAGGATCGTGGAGTACCGTTTCAACGTATTTACATGGAAAGTGGTTATTAACTTAACGAGACATCAAAAATGTATTTTTCGACGATAAACATTATTTTCAAATTTCACGAGTGGTATCGATAACATACGTATTTGCATGTGTAGCATCATTTCATTTCTTACATTAGACCATATCATTCATATTAGGTTGCAGTTAGAGATCGTGCCTCATTTTCAGTGTATCCACTCTTGTCATCGTAGCTATCGCACCAGGTGAGTCATAGCCCCTACTCTTTTAATTGTTTTGTAAACTCTTTGGGGGAGAATACATGATCGTTTTACTTAAACGCATTACTCGCTTACATGGTTGATTACTCAGATATTTTCAGCTTTAGCTAAATATATGTTTGATCACCTGCATTTCATTGGTATGTTTGATTACATGTATTTCTTTGGTATGTTTGATTACCTGCATTTCATGGGATTTGTCATCCTTGTTTATATGACCTCATGGTCACCAATTGATCATATATGTCAAATGTAGTATTGTGGTTTCCCCACTTGGCTGTGATGTCAAATGTATTGTGGTTTCCCCACTTGGCTGTGATGTCAAACGTAATATTGCTGTTTTCCTACTTGACTAATTTATCATATGACCTCCTTGTAATATTGTGGTTTCCCCACTTGGCTGTGATGTCAAACGTAATATTGTGGTTTCCCCACTTGGCTGTGATGTCAAACGTATTGTGGTTTCCCCATTTGGCTGTGATGTCAAACGTAATATTGTGGTTTCCCCACTTGACTATGATGTCAAACGTAATATTGTTGTTTCCCTACTAGACTTATTTTATATGACCTCATTGTCGTCATTGTTTACTTGGCGACATTGTCAGAATGGTTTATATGACCTCATTGTCATCATTGTTTATCTGGCGACATTGTCAGTATTGTTTACATAACTTCATTGCCAAAATTGTTTATATAACCTCAGTGTCGAAAATTGTTTCATAGCGGTTTTGCTATATTTATCTTTGAATCTAGATACAAGTATTACTTTTGTTCACGTAAACCAAATCATATTTGGCAGTGGGTCGTAAACACACAGGTTACAAGTCTTTTATGGCAGGACTTGGAACTGAGTGCATTTACGATGCCTTTGCTGGGAAATCTTCATTCATATGCATTACATTCTTTTTCACAAGACTCTATGAACTCACCAACCTCGTGTTGACACTTTAGCATGTATTTTCAGGTATTAAGCAATGACACGCTACTGGAGGTTTTGGCAGAGCATGGCATGGTCATAGAAGACTCTAATATTCATATGGGGACCGTTTTAAACTATTTTAAGGGCCTACTTCCGCACTACTTTTAACAATGTAAATTCAATACTTTTGGTTAAATGATTTTATTCTAAATGACTAAAGTGAAAACCATTTTTGTACTTGTGTTGAGATACCAATTGAGTTACACCCCAGCTACATGTATGCTTCCGCTGGACCCAATTCTGGGGGTGTGACAGTTTTCTTCACTAAGTCAATAACCTACCTTATGGAGGAGAAAACCGTACACCACAAAGCTTACACCAATTTACGACACTAAGCAAAATGTCGAGTTCTAATCGTAGCTAGAACCAATCTCACAACTATTATCACATCACACCTTCTTCACACCCTTTCAATTCTTCTACATGATGCGTGGGAATCGCACCTTGCTTTACCTCTCGAGGGATCTCGCGAGGCTTACAACCCCCACCAGGCAGTGTACCTGATCGTTGTAGTATAGTATAGTGACAAGTACCGGGGGATTGATCGTTCAGCTTAGGAATAGTGTCGCTAGGATTAGAAAGCCTAATTAATAGTTCTAGAGATGAAAGATGATTATTTTTGTGTTTTTATATTTTATGAAAGCAAGTAAAATCTCGGGTTTTGGAAGAGTGGGCGGAATTAGTTGTTATTCAACTAACCCAAAAACTACTTTATAACTAATTAAACTAATGAAAATGAAATTAAGCTAATGTTAAACTAAGGTTGTGAGCAGTATTTGGAGAAATTGTGTTTACTTAGACTTCATTACTCCCTAGATATCTTTTACATGTCAATTACTTGTTACACTTGTATGGATGACGGATTGTATTCCTTAATACCATTCGTGGGGTGGCATACATAACTCCCCAACTCTATGAGCTCTTATCTCCTCCTACACCATGACCCAGCACAACTATAGGGATTGTAAACAGTGGCTCATGCATTAAATACAACCAATAAAGACCTAGTATGCCTCGGTTCATGTTTCTTAAGACGTTCAAGCATGTTACCATTTGGAGATCTGCCAGTTTTCTTAAGCCTAACATATAATATCATTCATCCAAGAACAAGAATAGACAAGTAATCAACACATAATCAACATCTAGGTTTCATTAGATCTAAGCAAACACAAAAGAAATCTAGCCTAGCATAGTAGAATTAAGATAAGAGCAAAAGATAAACAACCAACACATAGACATATTGATTGAATTAAGAGTATACTTATCTCAATTACAATGCAAGGTCTCAAGGGTTTGGAACCCTTGAAAAACCTGTAAAAGAGGCACCAAAATCGTCTTTAGGGTTTCACCAAAACTTCTCTCTTTTAATGAAAAAACTAGAAAACTATATATAGGAAAATCGTCCTGACGGCGTCAAGAGTAAAATCTGACGCCGTCAACTAGCCGCCATAAACTTCCTCGGACACCCAAGATCCACTTGTGACGGCCTTGGTGACGCCGTCACCACCTACGGTAAATTAATCTTGGCCACTTTGACGCCGTCATCTCTCCATCTGACGCCGTCACCAGCTACGGTAAAATATTCATCTTGTCTGACGCCGTCAAGAGTAAACCCTTGACGCCGTCACCTTGTATTTCCAGCTTGGATTTTTGGTACTTTGTCGTTTTCTTCACTTTATGCTCCAAAAACGTCCAAAATAGCCTCTTTTCCAGAATTCACTCTCCAAACACCTAAAATCACAAAAGGAACGATTTAGGGCAATATTTGATCAAATAAAGTCGGATTCGGGCTTAAATGACCCCCAAAAAACGGATCATTTTTCGCCTCATCATATACCCTTACACTTGAGATTTGCTTGTCCTCAAGCAAATGAGCTTTTATTCTACTCAAAAGACAAGTTAGGGGTCATTTAACACTAATATAAAAGTAATTACAACAAATAATCATTCCACTAAAGACCAATAGACAAGCACGGAGGTCATACACAAGCACCTCACAAATAGTGTTTAGATACTCACATCTCTCGAGTGTAATAAAGTAATATAACATTATGGAAATGGAAGATATCTCTCACTACCTGTCATAGCAAAATAGATTACCATAGGCTTGGGAAAGGATCAAACCTCCACCACATGGCGTAAGCACCTAGGATAAACTATCAAAGAGGTCTTTTAAAAGGGTTATAACGTTAGGTGTAGGGATATGAATTACACGGTTTTGTTGGATAAAGGGAATTTTACTGGTGGCGAGTTAACAATCTTTGTAAATTACATATACAAGATGGCGTTGCTAAGCCAAGACTAGACTCGACTTAAGCTAATAAATGAAAAATAACAAAAACATAAAATGAACATAGAATGAAAACGGGATGGTAGTCCGTATGTTTTTCTCTTTCTTTTTTCCTTTTTTTTCTATTTTATTCTTTTTCTTTTTTTTTTTCGATTTTGTTTATTTATTTATTTATTATTATTTTTTTTTTCATACACTCTTACCCTACCATCCAAATAATACATCATAGGGGTATGAGCAATCCCCTTACACTTGAATCTTTACATACTTTACATTTAACTATTCTAATGACTCGAATTAAGAAAATCAAAACACTTGGAGCACTTTTAAGATTAACGTACGTATGGGGGTAATAATGTGATGTTCTTCCCCATTACTCCATAAAATAAGTACTTACCCATGAGTCCCAATCGTCCCAAAACAATATGTACAAGGATATGACTCGACTTAGCAACCATGTAATCAATTAGAAAGTTAACTTAGAGTTTAACAAATAACAATAATGCACTAAAAATGAGCGCATACACGGAAGGCTAAGGCGATTTGGGTGTACATTTAAGTGGGGTGTAACAAATTCTTCCTTTAAGTAAGATGCTTAAAGTTAGAAACGAAAAGATAGGCTCGGAGGGGTGTACTAGGGGTATCGTGTACTAAAAATGAGTACAACGCTAAGGGTGTGGGAAAAATTAGTTGACTTAACTAGCCAAGTAATATGACTTAAATGGTCAAGTAATTGTAATACGGGTTTAACACAAGGGTAATCCTAATGCCTCTTATCATGTAGTAAATCCTACCACACGAATGTAGTCTCACTAGCGGTCTCGGGATGCATCACTAACGCAAGTTCTAGAATCTAAATGCTACCGGTACACTCATAAGCACCAATAATAAACGCTTTTCCTATCAAATCTAAAGGCGAACCTCACATTTTTGGGTGGAAAATTTTTCTGAATATACGGTTATGTGCTAGTCATACAACCTCCTATCCATGAGACGCTTGCTATGGCTAAAGTTTCACTCCTAAATGTTGTAAAAAATTTTAAATTTGGCGCTAAAATTACACTAACAAGTATTTCTCATAGTTTTATTACTCATCTACTATCAAACAAAACAAACTCAAGCGAAAGTGCATATGTAAGGTATCATCTTTTTACCCTCCCCTTACACTTAGGATGAACATTGTCCCCAATGTTCAAGTAAAGAATGTAAAAGTAAAAAGTAAAGAGAGTGAAATCAAATACTCCCCTGATTCGTTCGGTATGGATTTTAGGTTGGCCAGGTTAAATCTTCCTCCAAGAAAATGAGCAATCAAAGCTTCCCTTCCAGAATATAAATCATCTTCTTGTCTTAAATAACCTGTAAATCCTGACAAAAGTAGACAAGGCAACCTCGCGTAAAATCGGCGGCATCCTATATAAGTTACTAAATCCTAGAAAACAAAGTAAGATATAATGCTTGTGGAATGAAGTTTGCAGATTTCCTGGAGATTATAAAACTTAATAATTCACAAAAACCATAAGACTCCGTTAGAAAAACAAAACCGGTAAAATTTCCAGATTTTTGACTCCTGACGCCGTCAAGAGCAATTGCCTGACGCCATCAGAATGGACCTGCAGAAATTCTTATGTTAAGTTTCCGGAAAATTTCTGGAAAAACTTTGTCCTACTTCCTGGAAAATCATGCAAAACTTCATTATGACTCGATACAAGCATTTGACTCTTAACAAATACAAATATACATGTTCATTAAATATTGTGGAGAATCATGATCGGTTTGTTTCTTAAAAACATATTTGGGGTTTCCCCTTACACTTATCTTTTGCAAAAATACCTTTAGGTTGAAGTTAGGACTATGCCAAACAACATAATAAAGTATTTCACATTTTAATTGAGAAACATGATCAACCAACAATAAAAATAAAACATGCATACGGAAGCAAATAACAATCAAACAATTAAAATCACACAAAACATGGGTTGCCTCCCAAGAAGCGCTTTTCTTTATTTACGAGTCTTGTAGCGAGACTCAAAGTCGTGGGTTACTACGTGACTTCATCATCAAACATCACATCCTCCTCATTAATCATTTCATTGTTATTTTCTTGGTAATGTTTTACACGTTGTATGTTAACCGTGAATTCCCTACCCTCATCATCAACTAGCACTACTGCTCCAAATTTAGAGGAATTCTTCACCGTGAACGGCCCGTACCATCTAGACTTAAGTTTTCCCGGAAATAATCTCAACTGAGAATTGTATAATAGGACCTTGTCTCCATCTGAAAATTCTTTGGGTTTCTTAATTCTTTGATCATGCCATCTTTTAGCTCTCTCTTTATATGTGATGGATGATTCGTAGGCTTCTAATCTAAGCTCATCAAGCTCGTGTAATTGCAAAATCCTATTATTCCCTGCAGTTGTGTAATCTAAGTTGCATGCCTTAAGCGCCCAATAAGCCTTGTGTTCTAATTCTACCGGTAGATGACATGCCTTACCATACACCATGCGAAACGGGGTCGTTCCAATAGGTGTTTTGTAGGCAGTTCGGAATGCCCATAAGGCTTCGTCGAGTTTGAATGACCAGTCTTTTCTGTTTTGACTAACCGTTTTTTCAAGTATTCTTTTAATAGCTCTATTGGTGTTTTCGACTTGGCCATTGGTTTGTGGATGATAGGCGGTGGAGAATCGGTGGGGTACTCCATACCTCTTCATTACCTTTTCCATTTGTGCGTTGCAAAAATGTGTCCCCCTATCGCTGATGAGAGCTTTCGGAATCCCGAATCTTGCGAAAAGCTTTTTCAGGAAATGAATGACCACTCTAGCATCATTAGTCCTAAGGGCTTGTGCTTCAACCCATTTCGAAACATAGTCAATGGCGACTAAGATGTACTCGTTTCCCCCTGAGGACGGAAAGGGTCCCATAAAGTCAATTCCCCAAACATCGAATACCTCACAAACTTGTATAAAGTTCTGAGGTGCCTCATCCCTACGTGATATATTTCCAGCCCGTTGACATGCATCACACGCTTGTACCATATCTTTTACATCACGGAAAATTGTGGGCCAATAGAATCCTGCATCGAGAATCTTTCGGGCAGTAACATTTATCCCATGATGCCCTCCAGAGGGACCGGAGTGACATTCCCTCGTGATTTTTACCGCCTCATTCTCCGAAACACAACGCCTTACGATGTGGTCAGGACACCTTCGGAATAAAAATGGTTCATCCCAGAAGTAGTATTTTAGCTGGGAAAAGAACCTCTTCCTCTCGTATTTAGTCAGGTGTTCAGGAACGAGCCTACATCTACTTGCGAAATAATTGGCAAAGTCGGCGTACCATGGTTCCGAATCAAGGATAGACATTAGTTGTTCGTCAGGAAACGAATCTTTAATCTCACTTCTATCGTGTTCATCCAGGGGGTTTTCAAGACGAGATAGATGATCAGCGGCTAGATTCTCTGCCCCCCTCTTATCGCGAATCTCAACATCAAATTCTTGCAGCAACAAGATCCACCGAATCAGTCGTGGCTTGGCGTCCTGCTTCGCAAACAGATATCTAAGAGCTGAGTGGTCAGTGAAGACGACTGTCTTTGAAAGGACAAGATATTGTCGGAATTTGTCGAATGCAAACACTACGGCTAATAATTCTTTTTCGGTGGTGGAGTAGTTCTCTTGGGCGGGATTCATGGTTTTGCTAGCGTAGTAAATAGGTTGGAAAAGCTTGTCATGTCGCTGACCTAATACAGCCCCGACAGCGAAGTCGCTGGCGTCACACATTATTTCAAATGGTAACTCCCAGTTGGGTGTGATCATGATTGGAGCTTGAGTGAGTTCCCTTTTTAGGAGGTCGAAAGCATCTTTGCATTCTTGGGAAAAATCGAATGGAGCATCCTTCACAAGCAATTGAGTCATTGGCCGGGCAATTTTGGAGAAGTCCTTGATGAATCTCCGATAAAATCCGGCGTGCCCCAAAAAGCTGCGTATTGCCTTAACAGTCGTGGGGTATGGTAACTTAGATACAGCTTCAACTTTAGCTTGGTCCACCTCTATCCCGTTTCCTGAAATCTTATGCCCCAACACAATCCCTTCCTTTACCATGAAATGACACTTTTCCCAGTTCAACACCAAGTTGGTTTCCTCACAACGTTTAAGCATCTTTCTAAATTAGCAAGACAGCGGTCGAAGGAGTTTCCGAAGACTGAAAAGTCATCCATGAATACCTCCATGCTGTCTTTCCATTAGTTCGTGAAAGATTGCGGTCATGCAACGTTGGAAAGTGGCGGGGGCATTACACAGCCCAAAAGGCATCCTTTTGTAAGCAAACGTTCCATAAGGGCAAGTGAACGTGGTCTTTTCTTGGTCCTCAGGTGCTATGGGGATTTCAAAATATCCTGAAAATCCATCCAAGAAGCAATAGTACTCGTGTCCAGATAATCTCTCTAACATCTGATCAATGGATGGTAAGGGAAAGTGATCTTTCCTCGTGGCATCGTTGAGCTTCCGATAGTCAATGCATACCCGCCATCCAGTGACAGTCCTCTGGGGCACCATCTCACCCTTGTCATTTTTTTACTACAGTCATTCCACCCTTTTTAGGTACAACCTGCACAGGACTGACCCATGGGCTATCCGAGATTGGGTAAATCAGTCCTGCATCCAAGAGTTTGATCACTTCTTTCTTCACTACTTCCTTAATGTTAGGGTTTACTCGCCTCTGGGGTTGCACAGTAGGTTTATAATCTTCCTCCATAAGAATCTTATGTGTGCAAAAAGTTGAGTCAATCCCCTTAATGGCGGCCACACTCCATGCGAGCACCCCCTTGTATTTCTTCAGGACCTCTAAGAGTTTAACTTTTTGTTCCTTTTCCAAGGAAGAGTTTATGATTACCGGGAGTTGGTTCTCTCCCTGAAGAAAGGCATATTCCAAATGATTAGGGAGCTCTTTAAGATCAACGTCAGGGGGCTCGATAATAGAAGGTTTGAGCTTGTTCTCGGGCTTTCGGAGCTCGAGATGCTCCGTTGCTTCTTGCCTGGGATAGAAGGAGACTGCATTAACCTCCTCTGTCTTTTCCACCTCTAGCAAAGGCAGAAAACTCTCATCCCGTAGCTAGCCTTCATCGATTTGTTCATCGATGCAATCATCAATGACATCTGTAAGCTCATCTACTTCCCTAATAAAGTAGAGCCGGTTGGATGCCTCGAGGGAGAGGTCCATAGAATCCTTAATGTCGAAGGTTGTGCTATCGTCTCCTACTCGCAAGGTCAATTTGCCATCGTAGACATCGATGACTGCACGAGCGGTAGCAAGAAATGGTCTACCTAAAATGATAGGTACCACGTCGTCCTCCTCCATATCCAGGATTACGAAGTCGACCGGGAATTTGAATTTCCCAACCTTGACTAGCACGTTCTCACATATCCCCTCGGGGTATTTGGCTGATCTATCGGCTAGTTGGATGTTCATACGGGTAGGCTTCAATCCGGAATATCCTAGTTTACGGAACATAGAGAGAGGCATGAGATTGATACTTGCTCCCAAATTGGCAAGAGCGTTCTTGATTGATAGAGGTCCTATAGAGCATGGCAGGGTGAAGCTGCCTGGATCGTCTACCTTCTTTGGTAGCCCTCGATGGGTCACTACTGAGCATTCTTCCCCCAGGGTTACAAGACCCTCGAGCTTCTTCCTGTTAGCGAGCAGCTTTTTGAAGTATGTGCTATACTTCGGCATGTGATAGCAAGCATCCAGGAGAGGTATGGTGACAACTAAGTCTTTTAGGTATGACAAGAACCTCTTGTTATCATTCTCAGTTTTCTGGTTCCTTAGTCGGGATGGGTATGGTATCCTCACAGGTGGGTTAGGAAGGGCTGATGGGGAGGGGGTTGTTACGGGTGGTTGGTCCGGGGTGCCAATGCCGACATCCTGCTCCTCTTCCCCAGGTTTGTCCGAATCGAGTGTGACGGGGGATGAGTTTGGGTAAGGAGGGTCCTTGGTTGTCGTTCCGGCCCGTGTGGTTATCGCGAGCATGGGGTCTTTTCTTCTTTCAAACGGTGGTTGGAGGTTATCTAGGGCTGAGTTAAGCTTGCTGAAAAATTCTCCGACATCCTCCTGCTGTTCGTCGAAAAGCTCGTTAAGCCCTTTCATTTGCAAGTCTTTTTCATGAGTGAAGTGACCAAGGTCATCTTCGAAATTGCTCCTGATTTTGAATTCAGGGCCCCCCTCCCCTTCTCTTTTCCTTACTAGGTTTCCCCAGAGGGTATAATCATCATTTTGGTAGAAAGGTAAAAGGGAGGGATCAGCATAAATGTCTCCTCCTGACAAGCATGCATGTTCAGTTGTGGCTGCTCCTCCGCATTCCTCCACCTCATGCGGACCTCCACAGTAATCGCAGATCAAGTAAGGGTTTGACAGCATTTTAGGTGGTTGCGATCCAGCTAGGCAATCCATTCTTTTGTGAACTTTGCTTAATCGATCCGAGATGGTTTCAGAAATGCCGTCAGTCGACTCAGGTTCATCCCAAGTGTCATCCTGGTCTTAGGCATATTCTTCAATTCTGTCCCACCCTTCTTCGGCACTAAGATTGGCCAATCTTCCTTTCCTAGATTGGTTGATTCCGTTTCGGTCATTAGAGGAGATATTTTCGTAGAAGATTTGGACCAAGAGCCAAAGTTCAATACCATGGTGTGGAACTTGTCTTATTAAATCTTTGAATCTGGTCCACGCTTTATGGAAGGGTTCATCCTTCCCCTTTTGGAAACGAAGGATCCTATCCCTAAATGCTGAGGTTTTTCCAGGTGGAAAGAACTTCTCATAGAACTTGGATATGAGTTGCTCCCATGTGAAAATAGATTCGGAAGGGAGTTTGTTATACCATTCTTGGGCTTTTTCGTATAAGGTGAAAGGGAAGAATCGTAGTCGGGATGTGTTTCTAGTAGCCCCACCCGTATCGATAGTGTCCACTATTTTTAGGAAGTCCTTGATGTGTTGGATTGGATTTTCCTCATCAAGTCCGTGAAACTTACACACATTTTTGACGAGCCAAATATCATTTACATGCAAGACCTCGTTGGTATGTTCGTTTGGATAGACAATGGCATTGGAAAACCCACGAGGAGTTGGGGAAGAGTAATCCTTGAGACGCTTAGGAGGAGGTGTTATAGGAGTATTCGTCTCATTGTGGGAGCTTGGGGTTGTGACGTGATTTTCTGAATTTTCTTCAGAGAGAGGTGCATCAAAGTCGATAGCAACGCTGGATGGTTCAGGTGTTGAGTGAGTTCGTCTTAGCCTACACATTTCCCTTTCGGGTTCTGCATAAGGCAAGACGAGGTCTTTAGTGGTGCTACGACTCCTAGTGATCCTAAGGTTAGAGAATTCGTTGGTTGCCATGATGGTGGAGGGTGAAGAGTTACGAACAAAGGCACGAAGAATTAAGATATACTTAAAGAAGACCTAAAAAATAAAAATAAAAATCTTACTAGAAAGGAATCTAGCAAGTAGACCTAATAAAAAGAAATCCTAACCTAGACAATAACTATTCCCCGGGCTGCGGCGCCAAAAACTTGATGCGTGGGAATCGCACCTTGCTTTACCTTTCGAGGGATCTCGCGAGGCTTACAACCCCCACCAGGCAGTGTACCTGATCGTTGTAGTATAGTATAGTGACAAGTACCGGGGGATTGATCGTTCAGCTTAGGAATAGTGTCGCTAGGATTAGAAAGCCTAATTAATAGTTCTAGAGATGAAAGATGATTATTTTTGTGTTTTTATATTTTATGAAAGCAAGTAAAATCTCGGGTTTTGGAAGAGTGGGCGGAATTAGTTGTTATTCAACTAACCCAAAAACTACTTTATAACTAATTAAACTAATGAAAATGAAATTAAGCTAATGTTAAACTAAGGTTGTGAGCAGTATTTGGAGAAATTGTGTTTACTTAGACTTCATTACTCCCTAGATATCTTTTACATGTCAATTACTTGTTACACTTGTATGGATGACGGATTGTATTCCTTAATACCATTCGTGGGGTGGCATACATAATTCCCAACTCTATGAGCTCTTATCTCCTCCTACACCATGACCCAGTACAACTATAGGGATTGTAAACAGTGGCTCATGCATTAAATACAACCAATAAAGACCTAGTACGCCTCGGTTCATGTTTCTTAAGACGTTCAAGCATGTTACCATTTGGAGATCTGCCAGTTTTCTTAAGCCTAACATATAATATCATTCATCCAAGAATAAGAATATACAAGTAATCAACACATAATCAACATCTAGGTTTCATTAGATCTAAGCAAACACAAAAGAAATCTAGCCTAGCATAGTAGAATTAAGATAAGAGCAAAAGATAAACAACCAACACATAGACATATTGATTGAATTAAGAGTATACTTATCTCAATTACAATGCAAGGTCTCAAGGGTTTGGAACCCTTGAAAAACCTGTAAAAGAGGCACCAAAATCGTCTTTAGGGTTTCACCAAAACTTCTCTCTTTTAATGAAAAAACTAGAAAACTATATATAGGAAAATCGTCCTGACGGCGTCAAGAGTAAAATCTGACGCCGTCAACTAGCCGCCATAAACTTCCTCGGACGTCCTAGATCCACTTGTGACGGCCTTGGTGACGCCGTCACCACCTACGGTAAATTAATCTTGGCCACTTTGACGCCGTCATCTCTCCATCTGACGCCATCACCAGCTACGGTAAAATATTCATCTTGTCTGACGCCGTCAAGAGTAAACCCTTGACGCCGTCACCTTGTATTTCCAGCTTGGATTTTTGGTACTTTGTCGTTTTCTTCACTTTATGCTCCAAAAACGTCCAAAATAGCCTCTTTTCCAGAATTCACTCTCCAAACACCTAAAATCACAAAAGGAACGATTTAGGGCAATATTTGATCAAATAAAGTCGGATTCGGGCTTAAATGACCCCCTAAAAACGGATCATTTTTCGCCTCATCACTACACTTCTTCACACCAGAAGTATCTTCACGCCTTCACAACTTTTTACTACTTCAAGGATTAGAAACTTCACAACTTCAAGGCTCTAACGTCTTCGCAACTTCAATGCATCAATCTCTTTACTTGAAGGTTTTTATCAATAAACCACTATAATGATACTTCAACTAAAAAGCTTCAATGTCTTCACACCTTCTAGTCTTCAATGTCTTCTCAACTTAGAAGCTTCAATTTCTTCACTACTAACCACTATTACTAATACCTCCTATCACCACTACTATGCAATACTACTTCTTCACTTCAAGTTCCACTTCACACTTACAACAATTCTAGATTTTATAACTAAATCTAGCTAACTAATACATACACCTTATTCACCAAAATATGAAGGATTTACAAGATGAAATAAACAAACAACTTAGATAGCAAGATGATACTAAGTTGTAATACTTCTAATAGAAGTATTCTTCTCTTTGCACTTGAGTGTTGAGGCTTGAATCACTTTGAAACAAAGATTAATGTATATATGATCAAAGGATTTTTAGAGGATAGAAATGAAAGTTTAAATCAGAAAGTTTTTTGTGCGAAAAGGTGAGAAAAATATGTGGAATGATCCAGTATTTAAAGGGACAGAAAATACTGTTCTGGAGCGTGCCGGTCCCCTTAATGATTAAGGGGGCCGCCTAGTAAAATTAAGGGGGCCGCCCTCCTGAACGTTGGATTTTCTTGTCCTTTTGTGAGGAAAATTTTTCTGGATTAGATTTGCCATTTTTGGTTAAAAATTTGAATTCATAAATTTGTAATGAATTAAACATATTCTTTTAATTCCAAAAATGTTTTATAAAAGATATAAAATGTTTTGTGACATTTTATAAAAATCTAGTGATTAATAAAAATGTTCCTTTGATCTTATAATGCATTAGACACTTTGTTTATTCATACCTTAAGTGATTAGATGGTGAAAGTGAGTATTTACTACTAAATACTTGTTTACGTCATGATCTTTGGTTTGATGAGTTTTCGTTTTGTGATTATCAAAACATAGAGATATCAAAAGATATGAATAACGTTTTTAGTCATTTATTTATATCAACAATCTCCCCCTTTTTGATGATTACAAAACCTAAACTCATTAAGTCCAAAAATTAATTTTTATACAAAGTATTTAGTGAGTTTATATTCACTTCTACCCCTTTTTGTAGAATCAAAAAGGTTTAAGCCGATAAGATGAAAGCTCACCCTTGATGTATGCTCCCCCTCGTTTGAGGGCAACAAGGGTTCGAGCTATGGTATTCTTGCAAGAAAAATATTAGAGGCACAAGCAAATACATATAGAATGAAAAAAACTAATAATAAGCAGGGTAAGAGAGAAAATTTGAAACACATATTGAAACATTCATTAATAGAAAATGATTATGTCAACCTCATAATCATTGTTTACATAATCCTGATGCGTGGGAATTGCACCAGGCTTTACCTCTCAAGGGATCTTGAGAAGCTTACAACCCCCACCAGGCAGTGTACCTGATCGTTGTAGTATAGTATAGCGACAAGTACCGGGGGATTGATCGTTCAGCTAGGAATAGTGTCGCTAGGATTAGAAAACCTAAATACTAGTTCTAGATATGAGGGATGATTCTTTTTATGTTTTTATATTTTATGAAAAGCAAGTAAAATCTCGGGTTTTAAGGATTTGGGCGGAATTAGTTGTTAGTCAACTAACCCAATACTAAAGATGTAATCAAAATAAAATACAAAAAAGGAAAATAAACTATATTATACTAAAGTTGTGAGCAATAAGTGGGAGAAATATGTTTACTTAGATTTCACTACTCCCTAGATATCTTTTACACGTTAATTACTTGTTATAGTTGCGTGGATGATGGATTGTATTCCTTAATACCATTCATGGGGTGGCGTACTTACTTCCCCAATCCTATGAGTGCCTACTTCACTCCTATGTCGAGCCTGCAAGAAGCTCCTAACATGGGATCATTAGAATTTACTCATGCATTAAATACAACCAATAAAACCTAGTACACATCGGTTCATGTTTCCTAAGACGTTCAAGCATGTTACACAATGGAGATCTGCCAGTTTTCTTAAGCCTAACATTGAAATCATTCATCCAATACAACCATAAACAAGTAATCAACACATAATCAACATCTAGGTTTCATTAGATCTAAGCAAACACAAAATAAATCTAGCCTAGCATGGTGGAATCAAGAGAAGCACAAGATATTGACAACCAACACATAGACATATTGATTGAATTAAGAAAAGACTTATCTCAATAACACATGTAAGGATTCAAGGGTTGAAAACCCTTGAAAAGCTGTAAAATTCGTATATGGTTCGGACTTAGGGTTTCTCCAAACTTCTCCTCTTTTAATGAGTAAAAATTAGAAAACTATATATAGATATTAGAGGCTGACGGCGTCAAAAACAAATGGGTGACGCCGTCATCTCGCCGCCAAAATAATCCTCGGACTGCCTTGATCTACATCTGACGCCGTCATGTTGTCCACTTTTGCAGGCCGTCACACTTTTAACTCTTGACGCTCTACTTGTGACGCCTTCATGTTTGTACTGGGTCGTCATGATATTTACTCTTGACGACGTCAAATTCTTCCTCTTGACGCCGTCAAACACTGTTCCAACATGGAAAATTAAGTCTTTGGCATTTTCTTCACTTTTATGCTCCAAAAACGTCTAAATTGCTTCCTTTTCCAGATTTCACTCCCAAAGTACCTAAAATCACAAAAGGAACGATTTAGGGCAATATTTGATCAAATAAATTCAATTCCGGGCTTAAATGACCCCCTAAAAACGGATCATTTTTCGCCTCATCATATACCCTTACACTTGAGATTTGCTTGTCCTCATGCAAATGCGCTTTTATTCTAATCAAAATACAAGTTAGGGATCATTTAACACTAATATAAAAGTAATTACAACAAATAATCGTTCTATAAAAGACCAAAGACAAGCACGGAGGTCATATACTAGCACCTCACAAATAGTGTTTAGATACTCACATCTCTCGGGTGTAATAAAGTTATATCACAATATGGAAACGGAAAATATCTCTCACTACCTGTCATAGCAAATTAGATTACCATAGGCTTGGGAAAGGATCAAACCTCCACCACATGGCTTAAGCACCTAGGATAAACTATCAAAGAGGTCTTTTAAAGGGTTGTAACGTTAGGTGTAGGGATATGAAATACACGGTTTTGTTGGATATAGGCAGTCTTTACTGGTGGCGAGCTAACAATCTTGGTTAATTACATGTACAATATGGCGTTGCTAAGCCAAGACTAGACTCGACTTAAGCTAATAAATGAAAAATAAAAAAAAAACTTTAAAATAAACATAGAATGAAACGGGTTGGTAGTCCGTATGTTTTTTCTCTTTTCCTTTTTCTATTTTTTTCATACACTCTTACCCTACCATCCGAAATAATACATCATAGGGAATGGAAATTCCCCTTACACTTGAATTTTTACATACTTTACAATAAACTAATCTAATGACTCGAATTAAGAAAATCAAAACACTTGGAGTACTTTTAAGATTAACGCACATATGGGGGTAATAAAATGATGTTCTTCCCCATTACTCCATAAAATTAGTACTTTACCCATGAGTCCCAATCGTCCCAAAACAATATGTACAAAGATATGACTCGACTTAGCAACCATGTAATCAATTAGATAGTTAACTTAGGATTTAACAAATAACAATAATGCACTAAAGATGAGTGCATACACGGAAGGCTAAGGCGATTTGGGTGTACATTTGAGTGGGGTGTAACAAATTCTTCCTTTAAGTAAAATGCTTAAAGTTAGAAACGAAAAGATAGGCTCGGAGGGGTGTACTAGGGGTTTCGTGTACTAAAAATTAGTACAACGCTAAGGGTGTGGAAAAAATTAGTTGACTTAACTAGCCAAGTAATATGACTTAAATGGTCAAGTAATTATAATACGGGTTTAACACAAGGGTGATCCTAATGCCTCTTATCATGTACTAAATCCTACTACACGAATGTAGTCTCACTAGCGGTCTCGGGATGCATCACTAACGCAAGTTCTAGAATCTAAATGCTACCGCTACACTCATAAGCACTAATAGTAAATGATTTTCCTATCAAATCTAAAGGCGAACCTCACACATTTGGGTGGAAAACTTTTCTGAATAGTACGGTTATGTGCTAGTCATACAATCTCCTATCCATGAGACGCTTTATATAGCTAAAGTTTCACTCCTACATGTTGTAAAAAATTTTAAATTTGGCGCTAAAATTGCACTAACAAGTATTTCTCATAGTTTTATTACACATCTACCATTAAACAAAACAAACTCAAGCGAAAGTGTATCTGTAAGGTATCATCATTTTACCCTCCCCTTACACTTAGGATGAACATTGTCCCCAATGTTCAAAGTAAAGAATGTAAAATTAAAATAGTAAAAAGAATGAAATCAAATACTCCCCTGATTCGCTCGGTATGGATAATAAGGTGGCCAGGTTAGATCTTCCTCCAAGAAAATGAACAATCAAAGCTTCCCTTCCAGAAAAATAAATCATCTTCTTGTCATACATAACCTGTAAATCCTGAGAAAACAGACAAAGCAACTTGGCATAAAATCGGCGGCAATCTACATAAGTTACTAAATCCTAGAAAACAAAGTAAGATATAATGCTTGTGGAATGAAGTTTGCAGATTTCCTGAAGATTATAAAACTTAATAATTCAACAAAAACTTTAAAATTCCGTTAGAAAAGTAAAACTGGTAAAATTTCCAGATTTTTACACGTGACGCCGTCAAGAGCAAGCTTATGACGCCGTCAGAAGTGACCTGCAGAAATTTTTATGTTAAGTTTCCGGAAAATTTCTGGAAAAACTTGGTCCTACTTCCTGGAAAATCCTGCAAAACTTCATTATGACTCGATACAAGCATTTGACTCTAACAAATACGAATATACATTTTCACTTAATATTGTGGAGAATCATCATCGGTTTGTTTCTTAAAAACATATTTGGGGTTTCCCCTTACACTTATCTTTTGCAAAAATACCTTTAGGGTGAAGTTAAGACTAGGCCAAACAACAAAGTAAAGTATTTTCACTTTTTAGTTTTAGAAACATGATCTACCAAGAATAAAAATAAAGCATGCATACAGAAGCAAATAACAAACAAACAAAATAAAAATCACAGAAAGCATGGGTTGCCTCCCAAGAAGCGCTTTTCTTTATTTACGAGTCTTGTAGCTAGACTCAAGGTCATGGGTTACTACGGGACACGGGCGAGTTCCTCATTGAGGACATCTTTGGGATCAAACTTAGGTTTCAACTTTCTATCGGTTTTCTTAGTACGGTATGACCTTTCAAACTTTTCTCCATCCAGATCATACAAAGTCATCTTCATATGCCATGATCCGTCACCTTCTTTAGGTGGCTTGTCCCACCTCCATTTACACTTGTCTCCCTCTCTTTTCCACTTATTCATCTCTATATTAATAGGCATTACGCTCAAGAACTCAATCATCTTCCTAAAGACTAAGGGGTCCTCAAAAGGATCTAGCTCTTCATCTCTAGCTATGAGTTGTTCCACTGAATGTGTCTTTTCAATGAAATCCTTTTCTAGATAGAATGGGCGTTGAGGTCCTATAAAGTTCCTTTCTATCCAAGGTCCATATCTAGATGGTCTCCTATTAATCTCTACCCAATGTGGTGTCGGTTCATCATCATAATCATAACTATGCTTCTTAACATCGTATACCGACCAAGTATCGCCTTCACCTACCGCTATCTTAGACTCCTTACAATCTATCATGGCGCTAGCTGTTGCTAAAAATCCTCTTCCTACCAATAATGGGCATGTAGTGTCACTAACCATGTCTAGGACGTGAAAATCCGCTAAGATAGTTAACTTTCCTATGTGAACAACTACATCCTTAATCATTCCAATCGGGTGGGCAATACTTTCATCAGCTAGACCTATCAATACCTCCGTTTCTTCTAACTCTCCTAGCTTAAAAGTGGTGAAAAGGGATAAGGGAATCAAGTTGAGGCTTGACCCTAAATCGGCTAGTGTGTCGAAAGATTCAGATCTTCCTATCTTACAAGGCAAAACAAATATACCCGGATCATCACGCTTTTTAGGCAACTTGTTTTGAACAAAGGCGGTCCCATTTTTGCCTAGTTTAAACTTCTCATATTTTTCAAGGAGGGCACTATAGTAGGGAGCACGGGCTAAGACATCAATGACGGGGCGTTCAAGGTGAAGTTCCTTGAATTCATCGTCAAGGTCTTGCGTAGGAGGTGTTTCAACTATGCTTTTGACCGGTTTTAATTCGGGTGTTTTATTTGATTGGTCCTTTTGAAGAATTTGGTTTTGTTTGAAACACGTGGTCGTTGATTTAACCGAGTAGTATTGTGGACACGAAGTGGGTGACGAAACTGATGATATGGAATTAATGTTTAGTTTCGGATTCTTAACCTGTCGCTTGGGAGTGCTCTCATTTCTCGGTCATTGAGAACTTTCAACAATGCGTCAGTTTTGGTAGTCATCTCGCTTTGCTTTTGTTTGAAGTCGGATTCAAACTTAGATATGCGAGCTTCTTGAGATGCCACGAATTTAGACATCAATCCTTCAGGATTGTTGGTACTACCATAGTTGTTAGAAGGATTGTTGTTGAAAGTACGGTTGGAGGGTGGACCGTTTGGTTGGTAACGATTAGGCGGATTGGAAGAATTGGGTTGATTTTGTTTCCACCTAAGGTTTGGGTGATTTTTCCAAGATGGGTTGTAGGAATCACCGCAAGGGTTTGGCTCGGGTTTGAAAGTGTACCGCTTATCTCCCGCCTTGTCGGTACGCGTGGATGCGTAGTCCGCAAAAGCTGTTCCCGGAAGTTCCACACAATCACGAGTGTCATGGGGACCACTACATAATTTGCATGAAGAAGTGATTTTGTTCACTTGGCTTGAAGGCTTAGGAGCTTCGTAAGATTTCATGAGAAACTTGACTTGATCCTCAAGTTCCATGATCCTACAGTCGGGAGTGCTAGAGTTATTCGTTGTCATAGAGAGCAAGATCTTCTATGAGTTACAATGATTGTTCCGCACTTAGATCACGTAGCTTACCACCGGCCGATTGGTCAATGGTTCGCCTCGTGGAGAGATCGATATGGTCATAAAAAATTTGGACTTGGAGCCAAAGATCTATGCCATGATGAGGGACTTTATGGAGTAAGTCCTTGAAACGAGTCCATGCTTCATATAAAGTTTCACCTTGACGTTGTTGGAACATCAAGATATCATTTCTAAGCTTGGTAGTTCTCCCCGGTGGGAAAAAATGCGCAAGGAAACGAGTGGTGAGATCATCCCATGAGATGATGGATCCCGCGGGTAAACGTTCAAGCCATTGACTAGCTTGATCACGTAGAGAGAATTGGAATAGGCTCAATGGTGTTTCGATAGCCTTGGTGGCTAGGTCTGGAATACTCTCCTAAGGTTCGGTGCCTAAGAGGTTCTAGTGGTGGGTTTTGTTGTGGTGGGATGACGGGTTCAAAGATGTTACCACCTTCCATGATGTCGGATGGTAAAGGTTACGAACAAAGACACGAAGAAATAAGATAGACTAAAGAAGACCTAAAAATAAAATTAAAATCTTACTAGAAAGGAATCTAGCAAGTAGACCTAATAAAAAGAGATTCTAACCTAGACAATAACTATTCCCCGGGCTGCGGCGCCAAAAACTTGATGCGTAGGAATTGCACCAGGCTTTACCTCTCAAGGGATCTTGAGAAGCTTACAACCCCCACCAGGCAGTGTACCTGATCGTTGTAGTATAGTATAGTGACAAGTACTGGGGGATTGATCGTTCAGCTAGGAATAGTGTCGCTAGGATTAGAAAACCTAAATACTAGTTCTAGAGATGAGAGATGATTCTTTTTATGTTTTTATATTTTATGAAAAGCAAGTAAAATCTCGGGTTTTAAGGATTTGGGCGGAATTAGTTGTTAGTCAACTAACCCAATACTAAAGATGTAATCAAAATAAAATACAAAAAATGAAAATAAACTATATTAAACTAAAGTTGTGAGCAATAAGTGGGAGAAATGTGTTTACTTAGATTTCACTACTCCATAAATATCTTTTACACGTTAATTACTTGTTATAGTTGCGTGGATGACGGATCATATTCCTTAATACCATTCATGGGGTTGCGTACTTACTTCCCCAATCCTATGAGTGCCTACTTCACTCCTATGTCGAGCCAGCAAGAAGCTCCTAACATGGGATCATTAGAATTTACTCATGCATTAAATACAACCAATAAAACCTAGTACACATCGGTTCATGTTTCCTAAGACGTTCAAGCATGTTACATGATGAGGCGAAAAATGATCCATTTTTGGGGGTCATTTAAGCCCGAATCCGGCTTATTTGATCAAATATTGCCCTAAATCGTTCCTTTTGTGATTTTAGGTACTTGGAGAGTGAATTCTGGAAAAGAAGCCATTTTGGACGTTTTTTGAGCATAAAAGTGAAGAAAACGGCAAAGTCTCAAATTTCCATGCTGAAAACAGCAGGTGACGGCGTCAAGAGTACCACCTTGACGGCGTCAGACATCAAGAATAAAAATCCGTAGTTCATGAAGGCGTCAGGAGTGTTCCTGACGGCGTCAAAGTCCCAAGAATAAAATACCGTAGTTGGTGACGGCGTCACATAGGCCGTCATAAGTAGATCAAGGCCGTCCGAGGAAGTATTTGGCGGCGAGGTGACGGCGTCACATTGTTGTCTTGACGCCGTCAGCCTTATTTTCCTATATATAGTTTTCTAGTTTTTTACATTAAAAGGGAGAAGTTTTGGAGAAACCCTAAAGACGAATTTGGTGCAACTTTTACAGGTTTTTCAAGGGTTCCAAACCCTTGAGACCTTGCATTGTAATTGAGATAAGTGTTCTTCTAATTCAATCAATATGTCTATGTGTTGGTTGTCTATATCTTGTTCTTGTCTCAATTCCATTATGCTAGGCTAGATCTCCTTTGTGTTTGCTTAGATCTAATGAAATCTAGATATTGATTATGTGTTGATTACTTGTTTATTCTTGTTCTTGGATGAATGATTTATATGTTAGGCTTAAGAAAACTGGCAGATCTCCAAATGGTAACATGCTTGAACGTCTTAAGAAACATGAACTGAGGCGTACTAGGTCTTTATTGGTTGTATTTAATGCATGAGCCACTGTTTACAATCCCTATAGTTGTGCTGGGTCATGGTGTAGGAGGAGATAAGAGCTCATAGAATTGGGGAGTTATGTATGCCACCTCATGAATGGTATTAAGGAATACGATCCATCATCCATGCAATTATAACAAGTAATTAACGTGTAAAAGATATCTAGGGAGTAATGAAGTCTAAGTAAACACATTTTCACCAATTACTGCTCACAACCTTAGTATAAATTAGTTTAATTTCATTTTTATTATTTTATTTTGATTGCATTTTAGTTTTGGGTTAGTTGAATAACAACTAATTCCGCCCACTCTTTCAAAACCCGACATTTTACTTTCTTTCATAAAAACATAAAAAGACAAAAATAATCATCCCTCACCTTTAGAACTAGTAAATTAGGCTTTCTAATCCTAGCGACACTATTCCTAAGCTGAACGATCAATCCCCCGGTACTTGTCACTATACTATACTACAACAATCAGGTACACTGCCTGGTGGGGGTTGTAAGCTTCTCAAGATCCCTCGAGAGGTAAAGCCTGTTGCGATTCCCACGCATCAAGTTTTTGGCGCCGCAGCCTGGGGAATAGTTATTGTCTAGGTTAGAATTTCTTTTTATTAGGTCTACTTGCTAGATTCCTTTCTAGTAAGATTTTATTTTTATTTTTAGGTCTTCTTTAGTCTATCTTATTTCTTCGTGCCTTTGTTCGTAACTCTTTACCATCCGACATCATGGAAGGTGGTAACATCTTTGAACCCGTCATCCCACCACAACAAAACCCACCACTAGAACCCCTTAGGCCCCGAACCTTAGGAGAGTACTCCCGACCTAGCCATCAAGGCTACCGAAACACCATTGAGCTCACCGGAGCCAATGTGACCCCCTTGCGATCCAACACCATCCGGTTGGTGCAAAGCGGATGTGCATTCCATGGACTTCGTTCCGAAGATCCAAACCAACATCTTAAGGACTTTCTCAAAATCGTAGATTCCATATACCTAGGTGTTGAAACTAGAGAGACTACCCGTTTACGCCTATTCCAATTCTCTCTACGGGATCAAGTTAGTCAATGGCTTGAGCGTTTACTCGCGGGATCCATCGCCACATGGGATGATCTCACCACTCGTTTCCTTGCTCAATTTTTCCCACCGGGGAGAACTACTAAGCTTAGGAATGACATCTTGATGTTCCATCAATGTCAAAATGAATCTCTTTATGAAGCGTGGACTCGTTTCAAGGACTTACTCCAAAAAGTCCCTCATCATGGCATAGATCTTTGGCTTCAAGTCCAAATTTTTTATGACCATATTGACATCCCCACGAGGCGAACAATTGACCAATCGGCCGGTGGTAAGCTACGTGATCTTAGTGCGGAACAATCATGGGAACTCATAGAAGATCTTGCTCTCTATGACAACGAAAGTTGGAATGATCCCCGTGACTTGAACAAAACGGTCAAGGCAATATCTTTGCCTTCGAACAATTCTAGCACTCCCGACCGTAGGATCATGGAACTTGAGGACCAAGTCAAGTTTCTCATGAAATCTTACGAAGCTCCGAAGCCTTCAAGCCAAGTGAACAAAATCACTTCTTCATGCGAATTATGTAGTGGCCCCCATGACACTCGTGATTGTGTGGAACTCCCCGGAACGGCTTTTGCGGACTACGCATCCACGCGTACCGACGAAGCGGGAGATAAGTGGTACACTTTCAAGCCCGAGCCAAACACATACGGTGATTCATACAACCCCTCATGGAAAAATCACCCAAACCTTAGGTGGAAACAAAATCAACCCAATTCATCCAACCCACCTAATCGTTACCAACCAAACGGTCAACCATCCAACCGTACTTTCAACAACAATCCTTCTAACAACTATGGTAGTACCAACAATCTTGAAGGATTGATGTCAAAGTTCATGGCATCTCAAGAAGCCCACATAGCTAGGTTTGAAACCGAATTCAACCAACAACAAACGGAGATGACCAACAAGATTGACAACTTGTTGAAAGCCCTCAACAACCAAGCGTTAATCACACCTAGGAAGGACACTAGGGACACCAATAGTGGAATCCAAATTAAGGACCCCTCATCATCCAAACATGTCCACTTTGTCAATGTTGTCACCATTAAGCCAATAGATAAGGAGATAGAGGAGAGTGACAAGGATGAAGTTAGAATAGAAGCCGATAGTAAGGATGAGAGTAGGGAAGTTGAGGTTAATAAGGATGAGGAATTAGAGGAGGTAGAACCTATAGAAGAATACTTTGATAAGTTGCCAACCAAGGAAGAACGGGAATACCATAAGGATTTATTCGATAGTCCCGAGAAAACATATATCTTTGGCGACCCCCTTATCAAAATGGGAGACCCCTCTAACATTAACATCCCATGCAATATCGGGCACATGCATATATGGAAAGCTTACATCGACCTTAGATCCCCCGTGAACATCATGACTAGGACTTATTACAATTGGGTGATGAAGAAGCAACTCAATTTCAGGATGATGCCCGGTAAGAATCTGATAAGTAATTTTGCAGGAAGAGTGAAGGGGCTGCATGTGATTATAGGGAATCTCACTTATGAGATTGATTTTATGATAGTTGAGGACACTCGTCCGGTGATCGATGCTTTCCTAAGCCAAATAATATTCGGAAAACCATTTGTTGAGGCCACTAGGATGAGTTATGATCCGACTTTAGGGATAGTTAGATTTAAGGAAGAGAATGATGAGGTTGCTTATCAAATGCCCTACAAGATCGAACAATACCGCCTTCTCTCTAATTTCGAAAAGGAACACAAGCAAGCGGCTTATTATAGGAATGAGGAGGATAGACGTAGGGGAGTAGAGTATGTTAGAAATAGAATGCTTGGTTTTTTACAAAGAGTGCGTGCAACTAGGTCCGGAATACAAAACTGGTTTAGAAGACGACCTAGAGAGTGGAACCAATGATGGAATCACGTAGCAACCCATGACTTTGAGTCTAGCTACAAGACTCGTAAATAAAGAAAAGCGCTTCTTGGGAGGCAACCCATGTTTTGTGTGATTTTATTTGTTTGATTGTTATTTGCTTCCGTATGCATGTTTAGTTTTTATTGTTGGTTGATCATGTTTCTCAATTAAAATGTGGAAATACTTTACTATGTTGTTTGGCCTAGTCTTAACTCCAACCTAAAAGTATTTTTGCAAAAGATAAGTGTAAGGGGAAACCCCAAATATGTTTTTAAGAAACAAACCGATCATGATTCTCCACAATAATAAATGAGCATGTATATTCGTATTTGTTAGAGTCAAATGCTTGTATTGAGTCATAATGAAGTTTTGCAGGATTTTCCAGGAAGTAGGACCAAGTTTTTCTAGAAATTTTCCGGAAACTTAACATAAGAATTTCTGCAGGTCCATTCTGACGGCGTCAGGGGTTTACTCTTGACGGCTTCAGGAGTTAAAATCTGGAAATTTTACCAGTTTTGTTTTTCTAACGGAGTCTTATGGTTTTTGTGAATTATTAAGTTTTATAATCTCCAGGAAATCTGCAAACTTCATTCCACAAGCATTATATCTTACTTTGTTTTCTAGGATTTAGTAACTTATATAGGATGCCGCCGATTTTACGCGAGGTTGTCTTGTCTATTTTGTCAGGTTTTACAGGTTATGTTCGACAAGGAGATGATTTATATTCTGGAAGGGAAGCTTTGATTGTTCGTTTTCTTGGAAGAAGATTTAACCTGGCCAACCTATAATCCATACCTAGCGAATCAGGGGAGTATTTGATTTCATTCTCTTTACTTTTTCACTTTTACATTCTTTACTTGAACATTGGGGACAATGTTCATCTTAAGTGTAAGGGGAGGGTAAAAAGATGATACCTTACATATGCACTTTCGCTTGAGTTTGTTTTGTTTGATGGTAGATGTGTAATAAAACTATGAGAAATACTTGTTAGTGCAATTTTAGCGCCAAATTTAAATTTTTTTACAACATTTAGGAGTGAAACTTTAGCCATAGCAAGCGTCTCATGGATAGGAGATTGTATGACTAGCACATAACCGTATATTCAGAAAAAATTTCCACCCAAAAATGCGAGGTTCGCCTTTAGATTTGATAGGAAAAGCATTTATTATTAGTGCTTATGAGTGTACCGGTAGCATTTAGATTCTAGAACTTGCGTTAGTGATGCATCCCAAGACCGCTAGTGAGACTACATTCGTGTAGTAGGATTTACTACATGATAAGAGGCATTAGGATCACCCTTGTGTTAAACCCGTATCATGATTACTTGACCATTTAATTCATATTACTTGGCTAGTTAAGTCAACTAATTTTTCCCACACCCTTAGCGTTGTACTCATTTTTAGTACACGAAACCCCTAGTACACCCCTCCAAGCCTATCTTTTCGTTTCTAACTTTAAGCATTTTACTTAAAGGAAGAATTTGTTACACCCCACTTAAATGTACAACCAAATCGCCTTAGCCTTCCGTGTATGCGCTCATTTTTAGTGCATTATTGTTATTTGTTAAACCCTAAGTTAACTTTCTAATTGATTACATGGTTGCTAAGTCGAGTCATATCCTTGTACATATTGTTTTGGGACGATTGGGACTCATGGGTAAGTACTTATTTTATGGAGTAATGGGGAAGAACATCACTTATTACCCCCTTATGTACGTTAATCTTAAAAGTGCTCCAAGTGTTTTGATTTTCTTAATTCGAGTCATTAGATTAGTTTAATGTAAAGTATGTAAAGATTCAAGTGTAAGGGGAATTCTCATCCCCTATGATGTATTATTTTGGATGGTAGGGTAAGAGTGTATGCAAAAAAAAAAGAAAAAAAAATCGAAAAAAATCAAGAAAAAGAAAAAAAAATAGAAAAGGAAAAAGAGAAAAAAACATACGGACTACCATGCCGTTTCATTCTATGTTCATTTTATGTTTTTGTTATTTTTCATTTATTAGCTTAAGTCGAGTCTAGTCTTGGCTTAGCAACGCCATATTCTACATGTAATTAACCAAGATTGTTAACTCGCCACCAGTAAAACTTCCTTTATCCAACAAAACCGTGTAATTCATATCCCTATACCTAACGTTACAACCCTTTAAAAGACCTCTTTGATAGTTTATCCTAGGTGCTTACGCCATGTGGTGGAGGTTTGATCCTTTCCCAAGCCTATGGTAATCTATTTTACTATGACAGGTAGTGAGAGATATCTTCCATTTCCATAATGTTATATTACTTTATTACACCTGAGAGATGTGAGTATCTAAACACTATTTGTGAGGTGCTTGTGTATGACCTCCGTGCTTGTCTATTGGTTTTTAGTGGAACGATTATTTGTTGTAATTACTTTTATATTAGTGTTAAATGACCCCTAACTTGTCTTTTGAGTAGAATAAAAACGCATTTGCTTGAGGACAAGCAAATCTCAAGTGTAAGGGTATATGATGAGGCGAAAAATGATCCGTTTTTAGGGGGTCATTTAAGCCCGAATCCGACTTTATTTGATCAAATATTGCCCTAAATCGTTCCTTTTGTGATTTTAGGAACTTGGAGAGTGAATTCTAGAAAAGAAGCCATTTTGGACGTTTTTGGAGCATAAAAGTGAAGAAAACGGCAAAGTCTCAAATTTCCATGCTGAAAACAGCAGGTGACGGCGTCAAGAGTACCACCTTGACAGCGTCAGACATCAAGAATAAAAATCCGTAGTTCATGAAGGCGTCAAGAGTGTTCCTGACGGCGTCAAAGTCCCAAGAATAAAATACCGTAGTTGGTGACGGCGTCACATAGGCCGTCATAAGTAGATCAAGGCCGTCCGAGGAAGTATTTGGCGGCGAGGTGACGGCGTCACATTGTTGTCTTGACGCCGTCAGCCTTATTTTCCTATATATAGTTTTCTAGTTTTTTACATTAAAAGGGAGAAGTTTTGGAGAAACCCTAAAGACGAATTTGGTGCAACTTTTACAGGTTTTTCAAGGGTTCCAAACCCTTGAGACCTTGCATTGTAATTGAGATAAGTGTTCTTCTAATTCAATCAATATGTCTATGTGTTGGTTGTCTATATCTTGTTCTTGTCTCAATTCCATTATGCTAGGCTAGATCTCCTTTGTGTTTGCTTAGATCTAATGAAACCTAGATATTGATTATGTGTTGATTACTTGTTTATTCTTGTTCTTGGATGAATGATTTATATGTTAGGCTTAAGAAAACTGGCAGATCTCCAAAAGGTAACATGCTTGAACGTCTTAAGAAACATGAACCGAGGCGTACTAGGTCTTTATTGGTTGTATTTAATGCATGAGCCACTGTTTACAATCCCTATAGTTGTGCTGGGTCATGGTGTAGGAGGAGATAAGAGCTCATAGAATTGGGGAGTTATGTATGCCACCCCATGAATGGTATTAAGGAATACGATCCGTCATCCATGCAATTATAACAACTAATTAACGTGTAAAAGATATCTAGGGAGTAATGAAGTCTAAGTAAACACATTTTCTCCAATTACTGCTCACAACCTTAGTATAAATTAGTTTAATTTCATTTTTATTATTTTATTTTGATTGTATCTTAGTTTTGGGTTAGTTGAATAGCAACTAATTCCGCCCACTCTTTCAAAACCCGAGATTTTACTTGCTTTCATAAAAACATAAAAAGAAAAAAATAATCATCCCTCACCTTTAGAACTAGTAAATTAGGCTTTCTAATCCTAGCGACACTATTTCTAAGCTGAACGATCAATCCCCCGGTACTTGTCACTATACTATACTACAACGATCAGGTACACTGCCTGGTGGGGGTTGTAAGCTTCTCGAGATCCCTCGAGAGGTAAAGCCTGTTGCGATTCCCAGGCATCATTACACAATGGAGATCTGCCAGTTTTCTTAAGCCTAACATTGAAATCATTCATCCAATACAACCATAAACAAGTAATCAACACATAATCAACATCTAGGTTTCATTAGATCTAAGCAAACACAAAATAAATCTAGCCTATCATGGTGGAATCAAGACAAGCACAAGATATAGACAACCAACACATAGACATATTGATTGAATTAAAAAAAGACTTATCTCAATAACACATGTAAGGATTCAAGGGTTGAAAACCCTTGAAAAGCTGTAAAATTCGTATATGGTTTGGACATAGGGTTTCTCCAAACTTCTCCTCTTTTAATGAGTGAAAATTAGAAAACTATATATAGATATTAGAGGCTGACGGCGTCAAGAACAAATGGGTGACACCGTCATCTCGCCGCAAAAATCATCCTCGGACTGCCTTGATCTACATCTGACGCCGTCATGTTGTCCACTTTTGCAGGCCGTCACACTTTTAACTCTTGACGCTCTACTTGTGACGCCATCATGTTTGTACTGGGTCGTCATGATATTTACTCTTGACGCCGTCAAATTCTTCCTCTTGACGCCGTTAAACACTGTTCCAGCATGGAAAATTAAGTCTTTGGCGTTTTCTTCACTTTTATGCTCCAAAAACGTCTGAATTGCTTCCTTTTCCAGATTTCACTCCCAAAGTACCTAAAATCACAAAAGGAACGATTTAGCGCAATATTTGATCAAATAAATTCAATTCCGGGCTTAAATGACCCCCTAAAAACGGATCATTTTTCGCCTCATCAAATCCATAATGCTAAAATTCTAAACCAGGTAGATAATCCTATTGTGCCAATAGAGAGTGTCATTAAACTTGCTTGCATCCCAAAAAGGTTGAAGTGTTTTCTTGGAAAAGTAAAAGACATAAGCATAGAGAATGCTTAGTTGAGAATGGTAAATGGGGATCATGTTGGTGACTTAATGGAGGTAGACTTTTGGTTTCATGGATGTTGGTGAGTGTGGTGATGTAGAGCTTGGAGGTGGTGAATTTGGAGTTGGGTTTGTCGGTTGTTGGTTTTGATGTTGTTCAAGTGATGGTGTTTGTTGAGATCTAGTAAGAAGATACTCAATCCAAGTAAAGTGCTCATTCAATGCAATTGTTTGTTTTTGGAGGAAGATACAACAAGGGCAATTGTTGAGATGCTTCTCAATTTGGTTTATGTTGTGTGGTGATGAGGGTAAGCTTGATTGAGGTAGATCCAAATTGCGTTGAGCAAGATGTAATGCTAAAAGAGCGCTAAGCTCAGGGGCTTCTTTTAGCTCCTCAACGAACTTCAAGTGTTCGGAGGAAGGTGATGGTGGTGGAGCATGATAGTTGTCTTGGGTGAGGGTTTGAACATGCAACATAGGAATGGCATGTGAAGTTGTAGGATGTGGTGGTGGTACTCTTGGTGGTGGAGACATGGTTGAGCTTGGGTAATCATGAAAACATGATATGGGTGGAAGAGATGCTTCATGAGTTGATGGTGTTTTTGTTGAATGACCAATATGAGAAGTATTGGTAGTGAGATTGGGATTGTTGTTTTGGGATTGTGCATGCTCATCATAAGAAGAAGCATTCATAAAGGCAAGAGTAGATGATAGGTTGTGAGATGAATCATTAGTGTGGGTTTGAGGTTTAGTTGTTGGTTGACTTGGAACAACATCACTTGAATTGTGACAAGAATCAAGTTTCCTCCTCCAAACGGGTTTGACAGAGATCCTTGCGGTTCTTGAAACCTTAGGTTTTTGGTTGTTGGGAGATGACATGTTTGAATGTGATGGCATTTATGATGGGAAGAAGGTATTTATAGTGTATGAAAAATGTGGTTTAGGAAGGTAAATTTTGAGGGATAGTATGGGACAAAATATGTTTGTGAATTTTGGGAAGTATAGGGTGAAGAGGGTCAAAAGGTGATAAAGAAAACAGTAACCCCGACCATCAGATGGCCGGTCCCCTTAATTATTAAGGGGGCCACCTTATATAATTAAGGGGGCCGCCCATCTGGTGAATTCCAGAATGCCAGAATTGGGTTTTTGGCAGAAAATTTTCAGAAAGGTTGTGTTTTTGGGTTTGGATTCAAGTAAGTTCAACTCTTTGAGGCAATATAGGATATACTAATTATATATAGGGAATATTATAAAAACAAATTAAGTAGATAAGTAATAACCAATTTACATGCAATTTACTTATTGGCCAATTAAGTTATATAACTAAGGAAGCAATAAAACATGCTAACCATATATTCAACAATATAAAAATGATAGTATGTGGGCTAGTTCAAACATATTGATGAGTGCCTACAATTAACAAATGGGAAGTAATGATTGTATGGACTTCAAGACTTTTTACAAACAAGATCCATATAGGCAAACCGAGATTCTCATGAAATGATTTGATTAAATTGTGAATGTCATTTTTATAGGAGTGTATGACACATGTGAGATAATCAAATATAGTTTTAAGAAAACGTTTTTAGTTTTATTCAACAATGCTTTGAAATAAATTCAAGTGTGTATTAGAGTAAAGAAAATTGAGTTTTGCTTCATAACATGTTGACAAATTGGATAAGAAAAATTTTCCAATCTTGATTTTGATTAAAACAATGTTATAGAAGCTTATAGTTAAATATGTTGTTTGAAGAAAGATGAAGTGGATATTCGAAAGATTATTTTTCAAAGTGAAAGGTTTTAAACATGATATTTTATTTTGATGGCAAAGAACCACAAGTAAAGGATTTAAAATAGAAACTTATCATATTCAAGAGAAACGGTTGAGCCCATTGTCACATATAATTATTTTTAATGGCAACTGAAGATATGGATGAGTAATGGAAAATTCTAATGATCTTAATGCAATATGATTGAAAGAGATAAAGCTAATCATTTATGGACACAAGATTAACACACACACACACACACACATATATATATATATATATATATATATATATATATATATATATACTAAATTCATCAAAGTATTAAATACTAACTAGTCTTAATTATAGCACATCCATTAATGCAACTAGAAAGGTCATTAATCCTAAATGATAGGTATACTACTATTGGTCATAGATGATTTCCAACAAAAATGATGAATAAGAGAAAGGGCAATACACTCAAAATCCAGAGGGTCAACTAGCCTAATATCATGTATACATATATTAGCATTAAAGAAATATGAACAGGACAACCTATAAATTTAATCATATTAATATACTAATTATGACATACTTTGATATAATGTGACATTAACAAGTTTTTGAAAAGAAAACTTATCTCAGGTCCAGCTTTTCCATAAGAGTGGGCATGAGAAATAAAGTAGACATCTTCAAAGTAGCAAGGCACAATCTCAACGCAATAGCATACAAGGAAGCATGATCCGAAACACGTAATCGAACACAATAATCATCAAGAGTCGTGTAGAATAAGAAAAGTAGCGCTTGAATCCTTCATCATGAGGTAGTAGCGACCACAACATGAAACCAATACAAAAGTCTTCATATGATAGCAAAGTGAGCTATCCCAAAAGAAATGTTACTTCGTTCGTTTACTACCTTATTTGTAGTTGTACAATCTTCACATGCTATACGGTGATCAATTCCATTGTCCATGTCGCTCCATGTTTTATTTGTAGTTTCGCTTGGATCTGGGAGCATGTAATCCTTGCCATCAATACATGTATTCACATTTGTTTGAAAATCCTCGCAAGCCATATTTACATCATCTTCTTCGTCCTTGTTGCTCCATGATTTATTTACACTCTTTCTTCTGATTTGGCTCATGTATTCTTCGTTATTGATACCTTCAATGATCACATTTGAACTAGTAGTAATTGTGTTTATTTCAATTAAATATTTGTCTATCAAAATTTCTAGAGTGACTAATTCTTGTGCAACATCAAGTTTATCATCTTTGGTTTTACATTTCTCTTGGTGAACATTTAAAAGACATTTCCAAATATCATTTGCCATTTTACAAAAGAATATTCTTTCATATTCAACTCTTGGTAGAGTTTTGTAAATTACTAATTTAGCTTTAGTATTTTTATCAATCTTTGTTTGAAGATTATTTTATTGATTTTCAAAATCCATTTTAGTTGGTTGAAGATCACCAATTGAAATGATATGTCAAAGATCAAGATCTATTGATTTCACATAATTTTCAAATTTATTTTTCCATTCAAGAAAATGATCATTTTCAAATAATGGTGGTTGTTGCGTAAATTCCCCTTCTAAATATTTTTCAAATTCCATAGATCGTTACAAGTTTTAAAATACAATATATTTTAAAAATCTTGCTAGACATGGATCCTGATACCAATTGTGGAAAACTAGAAGGGGGGGTTGAATAGTTTTACGTCTTTTTCGTTTTATAAAAGTTTGCTTTTAAAGAGTAGATGCAAATTTCAAAAATCTTTGAAGCTAAAGTATAGATACTAATTTATTCACACTTATCATATGAGCACTATTTATATAGAATGTTGAGTAGAAATTATAATTTCATATATCTCACTTAAATATATGTTTATATTAGTATATGTATATATGTTTTAATATATATATATATATATATATATATATATATATATATATATATATATATATATATCCTTATAGTTTACTTATATAAAATTATTGTTGTGATGGAACCTAGTTTGATCTTTATGTGAAATCAATATATGCACAACACACAATTATAACTATATACGAAAAGCTAATAAGTAAGTAAGTAAAGAGTGAGAGATGGAAGGATCAAACCAAGAGATAAATGATTTATAGTGGTTCGGCTACAAGGACACCTTCCTTTCCCTACTCCACTCCCCGAGCACCGAACTCGAGAGTTTTCTTCACTAAGTCAATAACCTCCCTTATGGCGGAGAAAACCGTACACACCAAAGCTTACACCGATTTACGACACTAAGCAAAATGTCGAGTTCTAATCGTAGCTAGAACCAATCTCACAACTATTATCACACCACACCTTCTTCACACCCTTTCACTTCTTCTACACTTCTTCACACCACAAGTATCTTCACGCTTTCACAACTTCTTTACTACTTCAAGGATTAGAAACTTCACAACTTCAAGGCTCTAACGTCTTCACAACTTCAATGCATCAATCTCTTTACTTGAAGGTTTTTATCAATAAACCACTATAATGATACTTCAACTAAAAAGCTTCAATGTTTTCACACCTTCTAGTCTTCAATGTCTTCTCAACTTAGAAGCTTCAATTTCTTCACTACTAACCACTATTACTAATACCTCCTATCACCACTACTATGCAATACTACTTCTTCACTTCAAGTTCCACTTCACACTTACAACAATTCTAGATTTTATAACTAAATCTAGCTAACTAATACATACACCTTATTCACCAAAATATGAAGGATTTACAAGATGAAATAAACAAACAACTTAGATAGCAAGATGATACTAAGTTGTAATACTTCTAATAAAAGTATTCTTCTCTTTGCACTTGAGTGTTGAGGCTTGAATCACTTTGAAACAAAGATTAACGTATATATGATCAAAGGATTTTTAGAGGATAGAAATGAAAGTTTAAATCAGAAAGTTTTTAGTGCAAAAAGATGAGAAAAATATGTGGAATGATCCAGTATTTAAAGGGCCAGAAAATACTGTTCTGGAGTGTGCCGGTCCCCTTAATGATTAAGGGGGCCGCCTAGTATAATTAAGGGGGCGCCCTCCTGAACGTTGGATTTTCTTGTTCTTTTGTGAGGAAAATTTTTCTGGATTAGATTTGCCATTTTTGGTTGAAAATTTGAATTCATAAATTTGTAATGAATTAAACATATTCTTTTAATTCCAAAAATGTTTTATAAAAGATATAAAATGTTTTGTGACATTTTATAAAAATCTAGTGATTAACAAAAATGTTCCTTTGATCTTATAATGCATTAGACACTTTGTTTATTCATACCTTAAGTGATTAGATGGTGAAAGTGAGTATTTACTACTAAATACTTGTTTACGTCATGATCTTTGGTTTGATGAGTTTTCGTTTTGTGATTATCAAAACATAGAGATATCGAAAGATATGAATAACGTTTTTAGTCATTTATTTATATCAACACTTAGTTTGGTGTAACCTAGTGAGGTTCATGCATTCATTCATTGTGTACTTTCAGTAGTGATCGGTTAGTATTTTTGGCCTTAAAATACATAGTGTGACGGGAGTGGTTGTACCCATGTAAAAGAAATCGACATCTAGCTTTGTGTCGGTAATCTTGTTTAAGCGACGTGTAAGGTTTTCTCCGCCTGTGAAAAGAGCTTGTTGACTAGTGAAAGAAACTCTCGAGTTAGATACTCGGGGTGTGGAGTAGGGCAAGGAAAAAGAGTCCTTGTAGCCGAACCACGATAAACTATCGTGTTGTGGTCTGACCATTTCTTTCTTTATTCTTGCATATTTCATATTGTCTTTTAGAGTAGATCTTTGATTACACGAAAAGTTTCAAAAGATAATTAAGTTAAAAACCGGTAAACGATTCAACCCCCTTCTAGTTTTCCACAAACTTCTTGAAAGCGACCATAGAGGGACCCAAGCTTTCTTTATGAGATCAAATGAATCGTGAGTTTAGATCCAATTGGATCACTTGAATCTAAAATCTACATACACGTAGTTTAGATCCGATTGGCTCACTTGAATCTAAAATCCGCATAATGTTGTTTAGATCAGATATATGCACGCTTATTTCTTTTACACACCAAGTTGTTTATCATATCATTGACACGTCACATATTATTTGCTTTATCACCAGGGGCGGAGCCAGGATATTTATTATGAGGGGGCACTTTCTTTCTTTTTTTTTTTTTTTTTTTTTTTTTTTTTAAATGGCAGGTCGAGAAAAAAAATTGTGCAGTAGTGTCGTTAAATTTTTTTTTTCAAAACCGACAACACCTCTTATCAGTCACGCCATGACTTTGTTTGACTTTGTGACGGGCTAAAACCCCGTGTCTTAATAACCCAATTAAATACAAAAACTAAAAAAAAAAAAAAAGTAAAGTAACTCAATAAGTTAAAAAGAAATAACTAAATCAAATAGTCACCACATTTTAGACAATATATAAATTACCAAAATCATTAAATAATAAGTAAACTTGTAAAAAGCAACTATAACTATTATTTACCTCTAGGATAAAGATCCTCTCATGTTTCATTTGAACATGAGAGGTAATGTTGTGCTTTTTTTCATTGTACATTTGATTTAAAATAAAATAAATGTTCTGTATTAATGACACTGTAAATGACAAGAAGCACAACATTACCTCTCATGTTCAAATGAACATGAGAGGATCCTTATCCTTACCTTTATCTCATTATCATATTTAAGACAGTTAGATTCTAAACATATAGGTAAATTGTTGAGTATTAAATTGCTAAAGTTTCACCATCTTATAAGAGAAACATTACTGAAAATAGTAAACTTAAAAACTAAATACTGATATGTCTTGAAATTGAAAAGCTTTCATGATTATCTATGACACATACTAAACTTAAAAAAGCTTATCCCACATCCAATCCTCACGTGACTTTTACTATAACTTTGTACCATTTAACTTTAATTTTTAATTCTTCTCTCCCTCTTTCTCCTAGATACATCATCTACTCCACGAATTCTATAAGAACAGAGCAACCTCTCTTATCTTCTTCATTACTTTTAAGAGGGGCAAAATGACGAAAAAATACGAGAATCTCTGAAAAAATACGCTACGCCGGAAAGTTTTGAGGGGGGGGGCACGTGCCCACCGTGCCCCCTCCGTAGCCCCGCCTCTGTTTATCACACCAAGTTGTTTATCATATCATTGATACATTTGTTATTTGTTTTATTCATACACATATATCCTAATTTATTCATACATAGAATGGACATTGGCTTATCACTTAATTAATGCTCACTACATACATTTGCTTTTCAATATCATCAAAATTGGAGGACACGATGCTTGGAAATTTATTACATTATAATTACTATAGTATCATTCACTTATTAATTACTTATTATTCCTTTCAAAAAATAATTCAACCTATTTACGTTTGTTTCAAAAAATAATCTTTTTTACTTTATTCACACACTTAATTTTTTGATGCCTAATTTCTTTTAAAAACTTTGTGGTTCTAGACAAGTTGCGAAACGCCTTTTGGTGGAGTGACTGTGGTCTTTGGTGGTGATTTTTGACAAGTTCTTCCTGTTATTCCAAAAGGTTCACTACAAGACATTGTAAGTGCGTCTTTAAAGCAATCTTATTTATGGGATCATTGCACGGTTCTGAAGTTAACAACCAACATGAGGTTAACTATTAGATCTCGCCCTGAAGATGTGAATGAGATACATGAATTTGCTGAATGGATACAAAAAATAGGAGATGGGGACGTCGGAGATGCAAATGACGGAGAGGTTTCAATAGATATACTGAAAGATATTCTAATACATGATGCTTCTGACCCGATACATCCATTGTAGATTTCACCTACCCAAACTTCTTTACTAACATATTTTTTAAACTTATTAGGTGTTCACGTAATGGACCTTTTGCTGAAGTGTTAGAATGGTCACTGCGTACATTTGCTTCTAAAGATAAACATATTGGAGATCATGAGGTGATGAACGTTTATTACACAGATATTTACTAGCATTGTATTTTATACTATCAGTCACTTATAACCTATTATTCAATTGCAAGAAAATTTCATAGCATGTATGTTCGTTGTTCTTTCTTACTTTATTCACGTACTTATTTTTTTAAATAAAAAACTCTCTAAAATCATGTGATTTTCACGGGTCTATAAGCTAGTTTGACATATAATGACAACTTAAAGGAAAAATACACGAAAAATAGAAATAAAAAACTCATGTTTCTATAGATATGCCATTTGTGCTCTAATTTCTATATTAATTTGTAATTCGTAAATGTCCATATCTGGTTATAGTTTGTATATCGCCTCTTAATAGTACTTATTAATCTATCCACGAGTTTGACATGGGACCATACATTGTCCTTATTTATAGTTTAGCCTTATCGAGTTATCCACACAAGATCATGCATGCATAAATTGACCCACGTCGACCAAAGCCAATAATGGAAAAGAACGACTATGAAATGTGAACCAAAGTCGAATTTTATTAGGAAGAAATTTGAATCATATGTATGAAAAAGTAAGGTACGTCGAATTTGAATTAGCTAATTGGTCCAAAATTGATTTGATTTACAATTAAAGAAAAGGATGGTATGTTTCACAAAATCTTGATCTCCCTCTTTGCCTTATTTTCACCACAATTGTCCACCTTTCGACTTTTATGGGTGAATGGTTGGCTGTTTATTTTATACAATTTCCTATTTCTAGTTTATGATATGGGACATGTTTGACGACACATAGCAGTAAGCAATTAGCAGTAAGCAGTTAGAAGTTAGCAATAATATTTGTTTGTTTAAAAAATGTGTTTGGTAACGTAGTTGTAACTGTAATTATAAAGTATAAAACAAGCAAATGCTTACCGCTTGTAGCTTGACGCTTCATCAGAAAGCATTGGAGCAGTTGGTCATGTTTTAAACGCATATTGAGATGTTGCCAAACAAGCATTAAGCAAAAGCTTATCGCTTATCGCTCCTAAATGCTTCCAAATGATTGCGGCAAAAAATGACCATGATATGAAAAAAATAGTTGAGTCATCAGTTTTTGTAGGGTGTGCTAAAACACCAAGCCGGAATAAAGACTGCCACAACGGTTTTCAGGTGTCCTACGTGGCTTTTGAAAGTTTGGCCAATCATCTTCACATAGTGTTAAGTTCGTACCGGTTCAAATTCTTTTATTAGACAATTTCTAATATTGTCTAATATTTTTGACTGATTCACGTCATGCATGTGCATGCCTCTATACCAAGCAGCTATCGGCAACCAAAATTGTAATTAATCAGCGTACAATCTACTCGGATCGATTGAAAAAACATTTGATACTTGACATGTAAATAATGTTCACGAGCTAGCTGTACTGTGTGTGTGTTGATGCATAATCTGGCGTGGGTTGATCCAACGACTCTCCTTGGGCCGTTAGTCGTCTTCTCGAGCCCTAAGTAGACCTGTAAACAAAGAGAACCCGTTAGGAGTGGACCCGAGGCCGTAGCCCCGGGATCCACCTCCGACGATCTAGTTAGTATCGATGCGTTGTAGCATATATGAGTTAGGTTTAGGATAACCTGTTATATTGTGTTGAAGAATGGAACCCCAGCCCTATATTTATAAGGCATGGATTAGGGTTTAGGCGTAAAGTGGGCCGCTGTCTGCCGGGCCTGGCCCATGTAGGGTCCAGTCCGGACCATACGTCCACAAGCCCCCCAATTTTAGTATTACATAGTGCATGGCTATGTTATGCTAGACTTAAGTTCTGTTCATGGCCGCGTAGGCCCAATCAACCATGACAACATGGCCCATGTGTGCGCAACTTGTGTGCACATGGGATGGATCATACTGCGCAGCACAAATGTGATAGTGCGCACTGGGATTGCGATTGTGATTGTCTCACTATGGTGAAGGTGGATTCCGCATGTTGTATCCTGGGTAAGGGCGTACCTTTTGTACCAGTAGCGATGCAGCATGGTGCGATAGAAGACGTGCTTCTGTGCGCGCTGTGCGCGACAAGGAGGTGCACTGTTCGCGACAGAGGTGCACTGTTCGCGACAGAGGTGCGCGTTGTGTGCGAACATTACATTTGTCTTTACAACCGACAGAGAACGTCTCCCCTGCGGCAAGATGGTGCGAATATTTAAATCCGTCTTTGTACCGGGCTTGCAATACCTCTTACGTACGATCTGCTTCCAAATATGCTTGCGTGACTTGTACGGAAACAGTGGTATCTTGTTGATACCCTGGTAGCCCCCCAAGTTGGATGGTGCTACTCTTGTAGGAGCATTAAACTTAGTTATTCAAATCCTGAAAAACACTTAATGCAAATATTAAAAGTATATGCGGCGAATCGCGACTTCTAAAACCTAATGAGGTAAAAGATTAGCGCGTAGCAAAAGTATAGCGCGTAGCATATATAATTAACACATAAGAGAAGTAGCAGTGCGAATTACACCTATCGTGAGGTTTTACAAACTACGTAAAAGAAGTAGCACGTAGCTGCAGTGCGAACGCAGTACGCTCATGATCGTTTTCTTTTTTATTATAATAAACACAATGGCGCAGATGGACGTACCGTGACCGCGACTAATAGTTTCAATTGCACGTATAGACGCAGATAGATTTATCGTGACCGCATAGACTCTAACGTTTTGTGGATGATCGCAGAGGACCACGGCTTTTTGTCTCCGTGCGCTCATGGCGATTGACTAGCATCGTGGTGCCTGTACGTGATAGTGCGCTCATGGCGCCAATCTGCGAAGATGTCCGAACGCATGGCCTAACGCGGGTAGATTTATCGTGACTGCGTTGTTCGCACACGAAAACTAGCGCGGATAGGCATACCAACCGAAAAAACATTATATGCGCGAATTAATTCGCGGCTAAAAAATAAAGTAGGTCCGATCGTGCGGACTTAGTGTGGTTATAGGTAAAATCGTGTTTACCAAATTTAAAAGATTTACATAAAATCTTTTGAATATTTAAAAGATAATATATCTTACCGATATAAAAGATACGTTCGATTATATATATGACATTAACAAAGGAAACAAGAATTAATGAATTCTTGTCTTGTAATCACTTTAACGTGTGGAAAAAGTCAAAGCAATTCTAATTCTAGTTTACTGTTGATCGATTGGACTAAAGAGAAGAAAACAGTACGTAGTGTACTTTTGGTTTTAGATTGTGTCGTGTATATCTTGTGTGTCGTGCACTAGCAGACAGGTACACCATCAAAAAATATATTAGTAAAGAGGTACCGGCTTTTCAACTCAATGGTTGCTTTCCGGTGATGTGAGAACACGATACTTGTCGTAGCCATGTCCCACGGATGGCGCCAACTTGTTGATGCATAATCTGGCGCGGGTTGATCCAACGACTCTCCTTGGGCCGTTAGTCGTCTTCTCGAGCCCTATGTAGACCTGTCAACAAAGAGAACCCATTAGGAGTGGACCCGAGGCCGTAGCCCCGGGATCCACCTCCGACGGTCAAGTTAGTATCGATGCGTTGTAGCATATATGAGTTAGGTTTAGGATAACCTGTTATATTGTGTTGAAGAATGGAACCCCAGCCCTATATTTATAAGGCATGGATTAGGGTTTAGGCGTAGAGTGGGCTGCTGTCTGTCGGGCCTGGCCCATGTAGGGTCCAGTCCGGACCATACGTCCACAGTGTGTCATTTACGTCTTCATCCTTTATACATGTATGGGCATATAGTTGCATAATTACCCTACTTATAAGTTATAACTAATCATGTCGATAATGAAACCATTGTACAAAATTATAACCTATGATAATGAAATCATCGTTTTGCATGTTAGTAATATTTTTCATTATATTATTCGAGTTTTAACATGCATTATGTAACAGACCTCAAAGTCGAAAGTAATGGACTACACTCGGGTAACTTTTACGGTTTCGACGGTATAGTAGGTATAAATTTCACATCTGAAAATAGTTGAAATGCCTTATCTTCTACCTAGTTACCGATGTGAGATTGTTAAACAATCAAACATTTCGCTTATATATAAATTATACAGTTCTCGAACCTTCATGCTCATGATCGACATAAGGCCTTCAAAATTCAGATATATAGGGGGTCCGGTAATGGTTGCGGATGAGTATTTGTGTTTGGGTCGGGTGGCAGTGGTTGGGTAGTTGATAGTGATTAGGATGTATGTTGTTGTGGTGTCGATTGTAGGCCAGGTGTAGTCAGTTGGGCCGGACCAAATTGGTTCGGACGAGGCGGGTTGGAAGGTGATGTTGGTGGATTCAAAGGTTAGGCGGTGGGAGTTATAAGGGTGGGCGATTTTGGTGGGGTGAGGTATTGAGCCATAGGATGTTGGTCCAGTTAAGGTTTGTCAACTTTGAATAACTAGGTTGAGATATTTGAGCTTTAAACTTTCAGCAGGCGTTTGAATCTCTACAAGATCATCACAGCCATCGAGTAATAGCCTCTCAAGATTCGGAGTATTTCGGAGGTGATTGTTTGTCAACTTTGAATAACTAAGGTCGAGATATTCGAGCTTTAAACTTTTGACAGACATTTAAAGCTCTACCAAATCCTTACGCCTATTTAGTTTTAGTATCTCAGGATTCGGGGCAATGTTTTAAAAACCGGGTTTTTGTTTGACCCGGTCGAGTGACCGGTTCAACGGGTCAACGGTTCAACCGGTTCAACCGGCGAGTCAAACCGGTTTTGTTTAAAAAAAAATCTACAATACCTCTCCTTATCATACATCTTTAAAACCCAAAAAATTCAATAATAAACATATACAGAGCCTTAAAATCCATATCAAATGGTTACGAAACAAAGAATCTAAGATTAAACACATTCAAAAATATTAAACCACCTTACAATCGTAAACAATTTTCACATTATTAAATTATTAATTGAATACCACAAAACCAAACTTGAACTCTGATATGGCAACAAGGTTCCAAATGATTGAGTTAACACAAAACCAAATTGGTTTGTTAGTGTGGTTTGTTAATTATTTTATAGTTTCAGTAACTGCACCCGGTCCCTACCCCACTCACAACCTTTCAAACTAACCACAGTTAAATTAATATACCTAGTAAAATCCAAACCCCACCCACAACCTTGTGTCAACACCATCTTCTTCATAACTTTTGTTCTTGCCACTGCCTTCATCAAATCAGTCACCAACATGAAACACTTAAAAAACTAAAACCCGGTTGGTTTTTATTAACCGGTTTGACCCGGTTCGGCAGAAACCCGACGGTTAGATCCGGGTTTTAAATCATCAAAAAACCGGCCAACAACGGCCCGGCAACATTACCGGTCACCGGTTCAACCGGTTCAACCGGCCGGGTCAAACCGGTTTTTAAAACACTAATTCGGGGTACTCCCAAGTTGAAAGGTCCTCAGTTTTGAAACGGTGAGGGTCAGGAACCTAAGCACCGCAACTTATGTCAACTTTAAAAAGATTTTTTTTCATTGAAATTTATTCGGTAAACTCGAAAAAGGAAAACCAACCGTTTCACAAATTGTAAATAATTTGGAAGGTATTGTCTAACTTTATTTAATGGGAAGTGATACTTACACCACTTTTTTTGATGCACACACAACAATTATGCATATAGGATATTGTAACATGTGCATTAATGATGTAACATTGTGGTGTGTGCATCAAAAAAAGTGGTGTAAGTATCACTTCCCTTATTTAATTCCCCGTTAATAGTATTACCATTACATTTATCTGAGGTGACTATGTTAACCAATAACTTATAAAACCTTAAGGCATGTTTGGTACAGTGGAAAGAAAACAAGAGAAAGGGAAAGAGAATATCTTGCCCTATTTGTTGCAGCTACAGAATGGAAACATAGGGTACACATTCCATTCCCAACCCTCAATTTCGATTCTTTAAAAAAGGAGGAGAAAGCTGAGAATATAATATGGGTTTAACAAAGGATTCATTCTCCGCCATTAGTTTAGCGTGAATAAGAAATTCTCTCCCAAAATGTGAGGTATATATACCTTTTGCACGTGCAATGCACATTTGACTAAAAAATCCTCAAAACCCACATCTGCAAATCTCAAACTCTATCACCGCCATCAAGTTTAGATTAATCCTCAACCATGGTTATTCACATCTTTGATTTTGTTTGTCTATATCTATACTACATATAATGTAAAAATGGTCAATGTGAAATGTTGAGTTTTCAACAATAGTCAAATGAGAGAGAAAATGAAATGTAATTAATACTATTATTAAAACACCCCAATACTTAAAAGTACAATTATTTATTCACATTGTACAACCAAATTAAAGAATATCCACCAAATTAAATACAACCAATTCAAACACAAATCGGGTTGACCCGGGACGCTTCAAACCCGGCGGGTTGACCCAGCTTAATTTGACCCGTTTTCGACCCAACCTAGCAAGTTGACCCGGTTTAAATACAACTAATTCAAAGACAAATCGGGTTGACCCGGGACGCTTCAAACCCGGCAGGTTGACCCAGTTTAATTTGACCCGTTTTTGACCCAACCTAGCAAGTTGACCCGGTTTAAATCGACCTACTTTTCGACCAGAACGGTTCAACCGGTTGAACCACCCGGGTTGAAGCGGGTTTCAAAACATTATCCATTACTTAAAAGTACAATGATTTATTCACATTGTACAACCAATTAAAAACATATCTACCAAATTAAATACAACCAATTAAAACACAAACCGGGTTGACCCGGGACGCTTCAAACCCGTTTTCCGACCAAAACGGTTCAACCAGTTGAACCACCCGGGTCGAACCGGGTTTCAAAACATTATGTTTAATTCCCAAATCTTCAAACTTTAATTATTTTTCGTATAACCTATCAACTTTTTTTATCAATAAACTATCTGTCGCTATAAAATCTCGTTGCTTGCGGGTTGCCCCCTCATTGCTTGCGTTTGAAAATAGGATGCCCCATTATTCTTTTAAGGAATCTCGATCCAGAAAATGGATTATGTAATGACACGAGGTTAATATGTAAACATTTTGACCTTAATGTCATCAACGCCGAGATTGCTGTCGGGCAACACGCTGGAGTTAAAGTGCTCTTGCCAAGAATTCCTCTTGCTCCATCTGAAGAAGACATGTTCCCTTTCAAACTAAAGAGAACACAATTCCGTATTCGCCTTAGCTTTGCGATGACTATTAATAAAGCTCAAGACCAAACAATTCCAAATGTGGGTGTGATTCGTTGTGTTTTGGTGTGTAAACAACAATTTATCAAAATATCAACAAATAAACGTGAAGTAATACAAGTAAACCGTTTAGGAAAACGATTACCTCGCAAAACTTGTGAAAGTGATATTCAAATTGTGAGACCGGGAAGTGATTTCCCGGGTCGTACCCCAACGAGGTATGAATGGAAAGCTTCAAATGAGATTTGGATTAAAATCTTGAATGATTGGAAAGGTTATTTGGTTTTGCGATACGTTAAATTGGAAATTAACGAATGAAGGTAAAAACAAATTAACCTAAGGCAACTAGTAAACTAAGAAAAACCTAAAAGACTACGGGAAATCATAATTAGTTATCGGGAATCCTAAAACGTAAACTAAATTAAAAACGCGACGTTTAATTAAAAATTATGCGAGAGCGCAAAATAAAACGCGAATTTTATGTTCTAAACGTCCTATGGGTTTACGAATAATTTTCTAACGTACTAAAAGACAAAAGAAAATTTAAAAAAAAAAAAAATTAATTTTTCGACAAAAACTCTATTTATTACTAATTAAATACTATTTTAAAGAAATTAAATTATTAAAAACACTTAAACTTATGAGAAAAATCTGAAATTTTTTTGGAAATTAGATTATACTAATACTGACTTAGGATAATTACAAGATCAGGAAGAGCTTCCATAGATAAGCTGTAATAAGCTCAAGTAGTTAAATAAGCTAATAAGACCCCAAAAGTGAAAACTACTATAAGATAATTAAAGAAGCAAGTTAAACAAGAGAAGTCCCTCGAGCACAGATGGTTATTAGACGCGTGTGTGAGATGTAGGTTGTCTAGAGGTCACAGGTTTGAACCTGTCTCAACCCCATTTTTTTGCTAAACTATATTTTTTTTGTTTCTTTTCTTTTTGAGATCAATTTGAACAGCAACCTCAAAACATTTTTTTGGAACAACTATCTAGTCTCATATGATGATTACGACAGACTTCATTTTCTTGGGAATCAAGTTGTACCAAATCACTTCCAAACCAAGGAAATCCAATAAGCTAAACAAGCTTTTACAACAAATGCGTAATAATAATTACTACTACAATTATACTCACAATAGCAAGTTCAACCAATAAAAAAAAACAATAACAACAAAGAAGCATTGTTCGTTAAGAAAAAATTAGCAGCAGCCTATGATAATATAAACAAACTCGTATGCGTATAAGTCCACTGCAGCCACAGCCAATATGGGACTAAAACACGATTTGAAACAAGCAACTAAACAAACTCTTAGAAGCTTACACCTAAATCCTAACTATGGAACTGCCAAGACCAGCCATAATCATTTTGACCACCTCAAGAATTTGACCACTAACTTCATACAACTATTCTATTGCAGCATGTCATACACTAATGAGCAATTATAACTAGACCAAAGCAATAAGTAAAGTCTAACAACTAAGAGCTACACATTCAGATTCATAAAAGTTATCATAACAAAAAAAATGTAAAGCCTACTTGAACTTCGAGTATGCTGTCAAGAACCAAGGACCACCTATATGCTCACCCGAGCTCTAAACCATTACTCCCATCCAAGCTAATGCTTCCTTTACCCTTTTTTTTCTTTTCTTATTTCCACCATTTTCTGGTTTTCTGAATGGTCTGTATTTAATCTTAAACCACAGCTACAATAGACCTTTTTTTAAACCACAGCTACAATAGACCTTTCAAGTTTTCTGGTTTTCTGAATGGTCTGAATGGTCGATTTATAAAGAGTGAAAGCTTAAATAGAGATTTTAAATAGACTAAAATTCGAATTTCATTAAACTTGAACCTTTCAAATTACAACTGAGAAACTTAACTTTTAAACAAGAAAATACAGAAGATAATAAAAAAAAAATGAGATGAAAGATAGATTTGTCCTAAGGCTTACAACATTCTACTTATACTAGAACCTTGGAGGGGGGTAGGTACGATTTCTTCAACCCCTTGTCTTCTACTTCATGTGCTTCTCCACTGAGGGGGGGGGGGGGGCTGAGCTGGACCTTTGTGCTTCTTCACAAATAACCATGACCTTTGGATTAATTACAACTCATCCTAGTCCTTTAATTGTTGCTTTGGCGCACAAAAGAGTTGAGGATCTCCAGCTTGTCATCTCGTTTTCCCAAACTCATTCCAAGGACTAAACATGCCATATTTGAGTTACCAAAGTACCTCATTTGATTATTTTCCAATTTTAAACTTCAAGAACTAAAATTGTCAATTTACCAAAGTATAAGGACCAATTGTGTAATTTTCCAAACCATTTTACCCAAAGATCATTTGTGACTTATTTTTTACTTTTAAAAGCAAGGGTTGACTTTTCTTTGAAAATGATTGACCAGGGACTAGTTTTGTGAAATTTTGAAAGTTGGGGGACTGAAACTGCCATTTATGTAACTTTTGTTCGTTTTTCATTTGTTTTTACTTGTTTTGCATAAGAAACATATAAAATACAATCTTTGGGATTTTCTTCGCATTTTGGTGCGTTTTTGAGTATTTTTGATCGTTTTGCAGCTTAGATTTGACTCAAAATGATGAGTATTTACACACTCATCAGGGTGCCTATTTGCCTGACTCTGTTTTCTCCCATGGCCAGCTATATGTGGAATTATCTAGAGGGATTTCCCATAGAACAACAAAGGCATTGGTTAATCCAGTCAAAGAGTTCCGTCAAGTAGGAATCTACACCTCGAATGCCGTTTATCCAGAAGTTTTACGCGAAGAGTAACGTGTGTTGTTAGTTTTTATTTCATAACTGATGTAATGTTTTACTTTCAATTTCATTAAATGTTTTTAAATGTTGTTTGATAGATTTTAAGAATTTTTTCTATACTTTAGTTATCGTGTAGTACAACCGTTTGCAATTACATTCTGATCGGTTCACGTTCTATTTTGAACTCAACACAAAACACTCACCACAATATCACAAATCGTTAATTATCTGCCGCTAGGAATTCCGTTGCTATGCACGGGTACTCGCCTAGTTTATTTAATGTACGCAAATCGAAAATAGTTCGCAAACCATCGTCAATTTGGTTAGTACTTACAATCTGTGATAACTGCCTTGTCTTTGACTACAATCTACAACTAGGTTTCTTATCAATGTTAAATAATTATTTCAAATCTTTTTGTTTATTGGATAATATATATTTCATCATATCTGCTACAACAATTATTTGTGATATTGAAGGTTTTTATATTAGTATTAAACACATTTTTTTACGTTGTTGTGGATCTGGAATTAACTAATTAAGTTGTATGGTTGTGGGGATGTGATCCTGCAGTTCCAAATTCCGATGAAAAATTATAATGCTAATACTATTTTGGTTATGAAATAAACTTGTAATATTGGGTCAAGCATGTGAGTGGTTAAAAGAGTTTTTATAAATCTCATTTTCACTTTCATGTTCAGTTCAACAGTTTAAAGCTTCAATGTATATTTGATTCAATCGTGATTTTCTTTACACAATGAAAAAAGCAAATCGAAACAAACAAATTGATAGATAAAACTTGTACAAAAATCAATATTTAGAAAGGGTTATTGTACAAAGATGTTACTAAAGTTTGCGTTTGTGTTGTCCTAAGGTAATAAAGTTTCAAAGTTGTCATCCAGGTTACTCAACTTAATTTGACCGGTTAAATTTGTTACTGTGTTTTGGGTAACCTAGAGTTACCGGTGAAAATCCTACGTGGCATGCATTTTTTGTCATCGAGGTTACCTAACTTCTTACGACTTGTTATATTTGTCATCCAAGTTATATTTATGTTAATTTGACCGTTTTTATATATTTTCATACGTTTTAATCCGCTTTTATACATTTTCATACGTTTTATCTGTTGTAGTCCGTTTTCATACGTTTTCATATGTTTTCATCTATTTTTATCTAATTTTATACATTTTCGTCTTCTTTTATACATTTTTGTCTGTTTCTGTATCGACTTTAAATCGCGATTTTGACTCCTTTTTTGTCTGAATCATCAAAAGTGTAAAACACAAAAGTTGTCCGAAATGATGTTTTACATCAAGACTCGCGATATTTTAATAGATGAAAACGATAAAATATAAGAAAATGGATGAATCGATTTTAAATCACGATTTTAAATCCAAAATGATGTATCGATATTAAATCACGATTTTTATCCGTTTTCATACATATTATATGTATAAAACTGGATGAAAACGGATAAAATATAAGAAAAACAGATGAAACGTGTAATAATAGATGAAACGAATAAAAGTGTATGAACACGGATAAAAACATATGAAAACGTGAGAAAAACGGATAAAAACATGATAAAATGGATGAAAACGTATAAAAACGGACGAAAACTGATAAAAACCTATGAAAACATGAGAAAAACGGACGAAAAAGGATAAAACTGTAAGAATAGTCAATGGGTACTAAGGACGCAAATATTTTAACTCAATGAGGACTAACGATGCAAATAGTTAAATTTATGATATAAAAAATTTTGGACTAAATTCGTGATACCCCACAAACCACAGGGACCTAACATGTCAATGTTTGAAAATTGAAATGCCAACAACAGGTTGCCCACCGTGGGAGTGACCTGAGTGTACTGTTTTAAAAGGTTCAGTAACACATAAAACAAACCGGTGACGTTGAGTAACCTGGATGAGAACTTTGAAACTTTATTACCTTAGGACAACACAAACGCAAACTTTAGTAACATCTTTGTCTAATAACCCTATTTAGAAAAGATAACATGTAATTAGTTACATTTTTGTTTTGCAATGATTCCATTCTATGTTCACACCAAACAATAGTATCAATTCTCAAAACCATTTCACTACTTGATTCTATACTTTCACCAAACAAGAGAATACGTTCCCTATCCGTGACTTCTTTCCTTTTCTTTGTTATTCCATTCTCTGTTGATATAAATAATGTATAAAAACATTATTAATATCTTTGGATATCCTTAAGTTTTGACGATCACAAAATATAAGAACATTAAACACAAAGTTAATACGTAAACAAGTTTTAAGCAAGTTTATATCATCTCATCCAACATAATCACTTAAGGTATGAATAAACAAGTGACTAATACATTTTATGATCAAAGGGATGTTTATTTAAATAATACAAAGTTTATAAAATTAAATAAACTTATTTTATATTTTTGAAAAACACTTTTGGTAATAAAGGAAAATGTTTTATTCATAATAAATATATAAATTCAAAATTTTAAACAAAATCAGTTAGTTTTTCATCAAAAAAACTTTCCCCAGAAAAAGACAAGAAAACTGCAGTTTTCGACTGGGCGGCCCCCCTTAATTATAAGGGCGGCCCCCTTAATTTTAAGGGGGCCGGCACACAATTAAGGGGACCGGCCACGCTCCCCTGTCAGATTCTGTCAGAAATTTTTCCCTATAAATACCACCTTAAATCTAGAATTTTTCCCCACCTCTTGCACGAAAATTTTCAGATCCAAATCTCTCTAAACATCCTCCTAAAAACCCTTTGATCATATAATTGTTAATCCTTGTTTCAAGTGATTCATTCCCTCACCTCTCATCTCTCAAAGTGCAAGAGAAGAATACTCCTTCAATATCAAGTTGTGAAGTATTGTATATTTATGTATATAGTCTAGTTGTTGTGTACATTCATTGTAAAGGTGTGATAGTATTGTAACTAGATAGATCTAGGAGTAGAAGTTGTGAATAGAAGTTATGAATAGAAGTAGTGAGATATAAGTAGTGTTGTGAAGAAGATAGGTGTGAAGAAGATTGGTGTGAAATAGATAGGTGTGAAGTAGATAGGTGTGAAGAAGATTGGTGTGAAATAGATAGGTGTGAAGTAGAAAGGTGTGAAGAAGAATTGGTGTGAAGTAGAGTAGTGTGAATAAGTTGTGTAGAAGTTGTGATCAAGTTGTGACGAAGTTGTGGTGTATACATTGGTATGTAAGGTTTTCTCCACCATAAGGGAGCTTGTTGACATAGTGAACAAAACTCTCGAGTAGGTGACTCGGGGAGTGGAGTAGGAACAAGGAAGGTGTCCTTGTAGCCGAACCACTATAAATCCTTTGTCTCGCGGTTAGATCTTTCCTTTACTTAGCTTACTTATTTACATCTCGTACACAACTATAATTGTTTATATTGTGCATGTGTTGATCTTACATACTTAGCTTACATCTTTACTATTTCTTATACTTTGATATTGTTGTTCATATTGTTTAAGATTTGAGTTCACATAAGATTGAATCAAAGTTTTAAAAGTAAACAAGGTTTTAAAACTGTACTAAGTTTTCAAAAACAAAGTCTTTATAACAAACCTAAAAGAATTCACATATAATAGATCATATAGTTGTTTTTGTACTTAACTCTAATTAAAGGTTATTTCAAACAAACAATTGAACAAACTCATACTAATATTTTGAAACCAAGTTTTACAAAAATCAAAAAAGACGTAAAACTATTCAACCCCCCCTTCTAGTTTTCCACAATTGGTATCAGGAGCCACGTCAAACAAGATTTTTAAAATAAATTGTATTTTAAAACTTTAATCGATCTATGGAATCGGAAAAATATTTAGAAGGGCAATCTATGCAAAGACCACCACTATTTGAAAATGATAGTTTTCTTTATTGGAAAGATAGATTCGAAACTTATGTGAAATCAAAAGATCTTGATCTTTGGCATGTCATTACCTTTGGTGATTTTCCCCCTATTCAATATAATTTTGAAACTAAAAAGGATGAAATTGTATCTTTTGAAAAATAAAATGATGATTTGAAAAAGAAACTAGCAAAAAATAATGAGGCTAAAATGGTTATTTATAATGCGTTACCACGCAAAGAATATGAGAGAATTTTCATGTGTAAAACCGCAAAAGAAATTTGGGACTCTTTATTAATCACTCACCAAGGTAATAGTCAAGTCAAAGATAATAAAATAGATCTTCTTGTTCAACAATATGAACAATTTATGATACCGGAAGAGGAATCAATAGATAATGCATTTGCTAGGTTTAACACTATCATCACAAGTTTAAAAGCACTTGATGAGAATTTTTCTAGTAAGAATTTTGTTAGGAAATTTCTTAGGGCTCTTCATCCAAAATGGCGAGCTAAAGTTACGGCGATTGAAGAATCGAAGAACTTGTCAACTCTTCAACTTGACGAGTTAATTGGCAACTTGAAAGTCTACGAAGCAATAATAAAGAAAGATTCTGAGATGGTCAAAGGAAAAAGGGAGCAAAGCAAATCGATTGCGTTGAAAGCTAAAAAGGACTCTAGTGACGAAGAATGCTCAACCTCCGAAAGCAACGATGAAGAGTATGCTATGGCCGTACGAGATTTCAAGAAATTCTTCAAAAGACGAGGAAGATACGTTAGGCAACCATATAATGAAAGAAAGTGCTTTAAGTGTGGAGATCCAAATCATCTTATTGGAGAATGTCCGAAATTGTCAAGAAGTAAAAACCACAAGGCCTTTGTAGGAGGAGCATGGAGCGATAATGACAATGATGAAAAAGAGACAACAAAAGATGAAAGGTGTCTCATGGCAAAGGCATCCGATAAGGTACGTTCTAAAACCGAATACTATAGTGATGAAAATTTATTTTTAGATGAAAAAGACCTAGATAGCGAATATAGTAGATTGTGTAAATTAGGTCAAAAGGTAATAGCTAAAAATAAGTCACTAAAACATATTAATAATCAATTAGAAAATGAAGTACTTGAAGAAATCAAGGTAGACAAAGTTTCTTCAACCTAGAAGAAATCAAGGTAGACAAATAATCCTCATCCTCGGTCTAAAACCCCTCAACCTAGAAGAAATCAAGGTAGACAAAACCTCTCCAATAATAGTCACCCAATGTGGAATTATCCACATCAACCAAGCTTTAACCCATGGGGATTACGTCCACCATACATACATCCTAGTCAATTGCAAACCATGTTTGGTTCAAACAACTTTGGACCAATGAGACCATGGGAACCAAGTGGCTAAGTTGTAACTCTTCGAAAATGTTGGAATCTCATCTACAAATGGCTTCTACAAGTCAACATGGCAACTTGAAGTGTTTGAAGAATATTTATTGAAGACTAAAAGGTACGCCTTTCTTTTAAGTTTTTCGTTAAAATTTATATTCTTAGATTAATAACTAGTTAGAATAATGCTTAGTTATATAGGTAGTAATACTTACTTGCTCACATATTTTGAACCCCTCTTAGTTGGCTTTCCTAGAATTTGAATTAAAATTGTTCGTTGTCGAACAACATAGAAAATGGAAATCTTCTATGTCCACTAGTAGAAAACTCATGGTGATGAAGTGAAATGAGTTAAGTGGATTTATCGTTAATATAGAAGTAAGACTAGATCCCTCGCGTAAGAAAACTATGGATGAAACAAGCTCTCGAAGACTATGGCATTAGGTTAGAAAATATTCCTATTATGTGCAATAACAAAGGTGCTATATATTTAAGTAAGAATCATGTTCAACACTCTAGGACTAAACATATAGAAATGCGTCATCACTTTCTTAGGGACATTATACAATAAGATAATATAACAATAGAGAAGGTAGCTTCGGAAGGTAACATTGCCGATTTAGTCACTAAGCCTCTTAAGTGTGATTTTCTTAACCACTTACGTTTAGGATTAGGAACGATGGAGCAAATTGATTAAATTCTTGTAATACTTAACATCTTCTGAAAAATCAAAGTTCTGAAAATTTTCTTTGTCAGATGGGCGGACCCCTTAATTTATAAGGGTGGCCCCCTTAAAATTAAGGGGATCGGCCTCACTTTAAGGGGGCCGGCCATCTGAGCATAAAACTTTAAGTTTTCTTTCCTCTCAAATCTTAGTCTAGGATTCTATGCACAAAATCAAGAATTGAGATATTTTGTTTTGCATTAATTTATTCTCAAAGAAAACCTCAATTCATTTTTAAATTATTCTCACGTTTAGGAAAACTCATTGTTGAATAATGATAAAAACGTTTTTCTATCAAACCGTGCACAAAATCAAGAATTACGCTACCACATTTGTTCCATCACTAGTGTCTCACTCATTAGTTGCCTTTGCCCTTGCACTAAGTTATTCATGTTAGGTAGAATGCCTTAATTATTTGATCTATTACTTTATTAAGTTTGCATGCATGCTTAGTTGTAATTACATTACATGTTTATTTGCCTATATACTTTTCATGCATATTCTATTAAGATAATACATGCATAGTTGCCTAAAGAGTTGGACTTGCCAAAAACCAAACCTCATAATCTTTACACACTCAAACCTTATAACCTTTACTCACCCATACCCTTCTACCTTATACTCTAACCTCATAACCTTTACAAAATCAAACCACCAAAGTGAAATGAAAAACCAAGTCATTCCTTCCTTGAATATCTCTCTTTCACTCTCACCAATCACACCACTTGATACTCATTTCCCATCCTCACCAATAACACCATCTAGTCATCCTCACAAAAAGATTCCACCATGTAACCATTGCCTACACTCTACAAAGTGTATCATCACCACTACAACTTAACCCATGAAGGTCAAACCATACTTCATGATACACAATCCTCATGTTCACTCAAATAAACCATTTCACAAACCACATCATAATAACTAACCATCCATCTCATTACCCAAGTACACCTTCAACCTTGCTCCCAAAAATACACCTTCATCTCATCCTTCACCTCCAACACACATCACCATAATCCACTATGGATTCACCAAAAACTTTCATTTCCAAAACATCAAAGAAACAAAAGATCCTTATCTTCACTCCTATACTACTCTTCATTGACTTAACCAAATATGACAACACAACCCCATCACCTCAACTTCAATGCTCATCTCCTAGTGCACCAAATGGACCATCCAAAACACCCTCTACTCGTGGAACATCCTCCTCTTCAATACAGTCATCCTCATCCATTAATGACTACCTAAACTCACAAATGTTTCCACTACCAAGAGTATCACCACCACTTCCTAACAACACACATGATATTCCCATGTTTCATATCCAATCATCCATCCCAAATCACAACCCAACACCTCCATAATCACCTTCCTCCGAACAATGAAAGTTCGTTGAAGAGCTCAAAGAAGCTCATGAGCTAAGTACTCTTCTTGTCATGCATCTTGTTCTATGCAAATTGGACCAACCACCTTCATCACCCTACTCAAATTGTCTCCCTCACTCACTCCACTTATAGCAAGTTAAGCATCATACCCACTATTGTCCTTGTTGCATTTACCTCCAAAAACAAATCATTCTCTTGGAAGAACACCTCACTTGGATTGAATACCTCCTCACTAGGAAAAACTCAAACCCATCACTCACTCAAGAAACCAACAATTCATCAACCGCTCCAAACCCACAACTTACCATTGAAAATGCATCCGTAGACATCACCCTTTCATTATCACCCATAACATCCCTTAATGCTCACTTATCCTCATCCCCAATCAACCTACCAAACTTCAATCCTATCTTATGAAGCTTACTTGAAGCCAACTACCATGCTTCCCATCAACAACCACCAAACTCTCCAAACACCATTCCAACAAAAATCTATCTCCACTAAATCCAACTACCATGATTCCTATCTTCAAATAAAATCTCCACAAACCTTTTGTGTTCCAAGCAAGTCCAGGAGACCTCAAGTTGGAAACTTAGTATTATCTAGTGTAATTTGCTAGAAAATTCATTTATATATGCTTACGTATTATGTTTTCAACATAATCTATTTAAACTATTAATGAATGTTTCTTGTGTTTTATTATCATGCATTCTTGTTAGTTCTCTTGTACTATATGTATTACATGCATCATATATATATTGCTTGTGCTCTAAATATTTTTGCAAGAATTCCATATCTCGATTTCTTATGACCTCAAAACGAGGGGGAGTATACTTCAAGGGGGAGCTATACACTCGTCGGGATAACCTTTTTGATGTTAACAAAAAGGGGGAGAAGTGATATAAACTCACAATAAAAACTTGCATATATATTAATTTTTAGTTTAATGAGTTTAGATTTTGTAATCATCAAAAAGGGGGGAGATTGTTGATATAAATAATGTATAAAAACGTTATTAATATCTTTCGATATCCTTAAGTTTTGACGATCACAAAATATAAGAACATTAAACGCAAAGTTAATACATAAACAAGTTTTAAGCAAGTTTATATCATCTCATCCAACATAATCACTTAAGGTATGAATTAACAAGTGACTAATACATTTTATGATCAAAGGGATGTTTATTTAAATAATACAAAGTTTATAAAATTAAATAAACTTATTATATATTTTTGAAAAACACTTTTGGTAATAAAGGAAAATGTTTTATTCATAATAAATATATGAATTCAAAATTTTAACCAAAATCAGATAGTTTTTCACAAAAAAAACTTTCCCCAGAAAAAGACAAGAAAACTGCAGTTTTCGACTGGGCGGCCCCCCTTAATTATAAGGGACGCCCCCTTAATTTTAAGGGGGCCGGCACACAATTAAGGGGACCGGCCACGCTCCCCTGTCAGATTCTGTCATAAATTTTTCCCTATAAATACCACCTTAAATCTAGAATTTTTCCCCACCTCTTGCACGAAAATTTTCAGATCCAAATCTCTCTAAACATCCTCTTAAAAACCCTTTGATCATATAATTGTTAATCCTTGTTTCAAGTGATTCATTCCCTCACCTCTCATCTCTCAAAGTGCAAGAGAAGAATACTCCTTCAATATCAAGTTGTTAAGTATTGTATATTTATGTATATAGTCTAGTTGTTGTGTACATTCATTGTAAAGGTGTGATAGTATTGTAACTAGATAGATCTAGGAGTAGAAGTTGTGAATAGAAGTTGTGAATAGAAGTAGTGAGATATAAGTAGTGTTGTGAAGAAGATAGGTGTGAAGAAGATTGGTGTGAAATAGATAGGTGTGAAGTAGATAGGTGTGAAGAAGATTGGTATGAAATAGATAGGTGTGAAGTAGAAAGGTGTGAAGAAGAATTGGTGTGAAGTAGAGTAGTGTGAATAAGTTGTGTAGAAGTTGTGATCAAGTTGTGACGAAGTTATGGTGTATACATTGGTGTGTAAGGTTTTCTCCGCCATAAGGGAGCTTGTTGACATAGTGAAGAAAACTCTCGAGTAGGTGACTCGGGGAGGGGAGTAGGAACAAGGAAAGTGTCCTTGTAGCCGAACCACTATAAATCCTTTGTCTCGCGGTTAGATCTTTCCTTTACTTAGCTTACTTATTTACATCTCGTACATAGCTATAATTGTTTATATTGTGCATGTGTTGATCTTACATACTTAGCTTACATCTTTACTATTTCTTATACTTTGATATTGTTGTTCATATTGTTCAAGATTTGAGTTCACATAAGATCGAATCAAAGTTTTAAAAGTAAACAAGGTTCTAAAACTATACTAAGTTTTCAAAAACAAAGTCTTTATAACAATCCTAAAAGAATTCACATATAATAGATCATATAATTGTTTTTGTACTTAACTCTAATTAAAGGTTTTTTCAAACAAACAATTGAACAAACTCGTACTAATATTTTGAAACCAAGTTTTACAAAAATCAAAAAAGACGTAAAACTATTCAACCCCCCTTCTAGTTTTCCACATTCTCTACTAGATTTCCATTCTTCACGATTCAATCGTACCAAAAACCCCCTTAGTTATTTGGCATTTTTCTATATAGGATCGATGGTTATCGCACTACCAATGTGAACGTGATCATTTAGGGGGAAAATATTTGGGATGGTGGACTTGATGTTTGTGTTGATCTTACGGGATCGTCACCTTTGACGCGTTCGAGTATGGTTTATTTTTTGCCCGGTCGGGCAGTTATTGAAGCCGCACAACGTAAACGGGTCAAGTAGGAAGCTAAATTTGCTGATATTGGATATGGGTTCCTCCCCTCTTCATTCTCTTCTTTTGGATAACTTGAAAAAGATGCAGTGACCTTATTAAAGCGTATTCGATGATTTTCTATGACTCAAGACATTGGAGCACGTGCTGCTCCATATATTTTTAATAGGATTAGCTTTGCTATAGCTAGAGGTGTGGGGGCCCAGTTAGTTTCTCGGCTCCCCACTAATTTCTTGTAAATCCTATTTGATTTTAAAGCGTTGGATATGGTACTATTGAGGCCGGGGGACTTATCTGCATGGGTGCAACTCCTTATTCTACCATCTTGTGTGCTTTCCGTCTTTGTGCCAACAAACAGAACTCAACGACGATCCGGCGAGAGAGAACGATGCCAGCTTGACTGTATTTCCCGTGCCATCCTCAGATTGAGGGATCCCGTAGACAGGCTTGGTCTGGTGATGGATCGGTTAGTCGAAGTGCCTTCATCTTTCAAAGGGGGGACGAAACGTAAGGATCAAAACGGGGTCAACCTGGGTCAGTGCAAGCGTAAACTTGGGGACGGGCATTTTACTGCTGCTATTAAGGTGCTCACGTCTTCTGGAATCGCCCCACCCACACCTGACACTTTATTGGAGCTTGAGGCCAAACACCCGAATGCCCCCCAGCCGACCCCGTCCTCTTTGTCACTTGATGAGGACGCCCTTTCTATCGACAAGGACTTGGTACTCAACAGGATCCGCAGCTTCCCCAAGGGGACGTCGTGTGGTCGCGATGGGTTACGGGCACAACATTTGATGGATATTTTGGGAGGGGCGGCGTCTGCTATTGCTGATGACCTGCTTGGGTCCATTACTGGAGTTGTTAATCATTTCCTTAATGGAAAGTGTGCTAGTCAACTTCGGGAATATATCGCTAGTGCTCCCTTGACTCCTTTAGTCAAGCCCGGTGGTGGTATACGCCCTATTGCTGTTGGCACTGTTTGGCGTAGGCTTGTATCAAAGGTTGCCTCCTCGTCGATCGGTGATTCTGATGAGGCGAAAAATGATCCGTTTTTAGGGGGTCATTTAAGCCCGAATTCGACTTTATTTGATCAAATATTGCCCTAAATCGTTCCTTTTGTGATTTTAGGTGTTTGGAGAGTGAATTCTGGAAAAGAGGCTATTTTGGACGTTTTTGGAGCATAAAATGAAGAAAACGACAAAGTACCAAATCCAAGCTGGAATTACAAGGTGACGGCGTCAAGGATTTACTCTTGACGGCGTCAGAAAGGATGAATATTTTACCGTAGGTTGTGAAGGCGTCAGATGAAGAGATGACGGCGTCAAAGTGGCCAAAGATTAATTTACCGTAGGTGGTGACGGCGTCACCAAGGCCGTCACAATTGGATCTAGGGCGTCCGAGGAAGTTATTGGCGGCTGGCTGACGGCGTCAGAATTAACTCTTGACGCCGTCAGGACGATTTTCCTATATATAGTTTTCTAGTTTTTTCAAAAAAAAAAGGAGAAGTTTTGGTGAAACCCTAAAGACGATTTTGGTGCCTCTTTTACAGGTTTTTCAAGGGTTCCAAACCCTTGATACCTGGCATTGTAATTGAGATAAGTATACTCTTAATTCAATCAATATGTCTATGTGTTGGTTGTTTATCTTTTGTTCTTATCTTAATTCTACTATGCTAGGCTAGATTTACTTTGTTTTTGCTTAGATCTAATGAAACCTAGATGTTGATTATGTGTTGATTACTTGTCTATTCTTGTTCTTGGATGAATGATTTTATATGTTAGGCTTAAGAAAACTGGCAGATCTCCAAATGGTAACATGCTTGAACGTCTTAAGAAACATGAACCGAGGCGTACTAGGTCTTTATTGGTTGTATTTAATGCATGAGCCACTGTTTACAATCCCTATAGTTGTGCTGGGTCATGGTGTAGGAGGAGATAAGAGCTCATAGAGTTGGGGAGTTATGTATGCCACCCCACGAATGGTATTAAGGAATACAATCCGTCATCCATGCAAGTGTAACAAGTAATTGACATGTAAAAGATATCTAGGGAGTAATGAAGTCTAAGTAAACACAATTTCTCCAAATACTGCTCACAACCTTAGTTTAATATTAGTTTAATTCCATTTTCATTAGTTTAATTAGTTATAAAGTAGTTTTTGGGTTAGTTGAATAACAACTAATTCCGCCCACTCTTCCAAAACCCGAGATTTTACTTGCTTTCATAAAATATAAAAACACAAAAATAATCATCCTTCATCTCTAGAACTATTAATTAGGCTTTCTAATCCTAGTGACACTATTCCTAAGCTGAACGATCAATCCCCCGGTACTTGTCACTATACTATACTACAACGATCAGGTACACTGCCTGGTGGGGGTTGTAAGCCTCGCGAGATCCCTCGAGAGGTAAAGCAAGGTGCGATTCCCACGCATCAAGTTTTTGGCGCCGCAGCCCAGGGAATAGTTATTGTCTAGGTTAGGATTTCTTTTTATTAGGTCTACTTGCTAAATTCCTTTCTAGTAAGATTTTTATTTTTATTTTTAGGTCTTCTTTACTCTATCTTATTCCTTTGTGTCTTTGTTCGTAAACTATTTCGATGGATCACAATAACATTGATCGGCTGATTCCTGTTATTCGTGTTTTTCGTCGTAGGATGTTCCAATTGCCCGCTCCACTTCCTTTAGCAGAAAATGAGAACCCACCTAACCTCTCACCCAACCACCACTTTGACAATAATTCTGAGCTAGAAGAGTCTGATCATGAGGATGACCGTAGGGCCAGTCGTTTTTACTATTCAGACTCCGATGAGGATCTTGATGATGGTGACGTAATCAATGAGGATAGAATGGAAGAGGAAATAAACCCCCTTAGGTATGTGGACCCTAGAACTAGGATTGAGTGCGATAGTTCATTTAACATGCAATTCCCTTGTAAGATTGGATTTATGAGCTTTAATGCCTATCTCAACTCATCTCTTCCAATGAACATAATCTCACGTAATGAATATAATAAAATCATGGTAGATGAGTTAGAATACAAAGGGGACAACGTTGTTGCTAAGGCAATACCGTTGCACGTGTTTGTAGGAAGGTTGGTTTATCTTGTTGAATTCATGGTTATGGAAAATTTAGGAGAGTTTATTGATAATAAATTGACCCAAGTTGTGTGTGGAAAACCCTTCAAACGATTGACCAACCTTGATGAAAAACTCATTGAAGGGCTAATTACATTCTCGGATGGGGATGAAGATTTTGTTTACCAAATGCCCCGCGCACACCCTAGGTTCAAAGGTTTTTCCATGGAAAAGTGTAGTAGGTATCCGCCCATGGAGATGCTAAGTGAGAATGATGAGAGAAAAGGACTTAAGTACACACATGAAAAAAATAAAAAATAGTATCGCGGGTGCCTAGAGTTAGGAGAAGAATATAAGAAAGATGAGGCGACTATTAGATGGCTCACGCTTGGTTATGTGAGCAAAAGCGATACACGGTAACCCACGACTTTGAGTCTAGCTACAAGACTCGTAAATAAAGAAAAGCGCTTCTTGGGAGGCAACCCATGTTTTGTGTGATTTTAATTGTTTGATTGTTATTTGCTTCCGTATGCATGTTTTATTTTTATTGTTGGTTGATCATGTTTCGCAATTAAAATGTGAAATACTTTATTATGTTGTTTGGCCTAGTCTTAACTTCAACCTAAAGGTATTTTTGCAAAAGATAAGTGTAAGGGGAAACCCCAAATATGTTTTTAAGAAACAAACCGATCATGATTCTCCACAATATTTAATGAACATGTATATTCGTATTTGTTAGAGTCAAATGCTTGTATCGAGTCATAATGAAGTTTTGCAGGATTTTCCAGGAAGTAGGGCAAGGTTTTTCCAGAAATTTTCCGGAAACTTAACATAAAGATTTCTGCAGGTCCATTCTGACGGCGTCAGGCAATTGCTCTTGACGGCGTCAGGAGTCAAAAATCTGGAAATTTTACCCGTTTTGTTTTTCTAACGGAGTCTTATGGTTTTTGTGAATTATTAAGTTTTATAATCTCCAGGAAATCTGCAAACTTCATTCCACAAACATTATATCTTACTTTGTTTTCTAGGATTTAGTAACTTATATAGGATGCCGCCGATTTTACGCGAGGTTGCCTTGTCTACTTTTGTCAGGATTTACAGGTTATTTAAGACAAGAAGATGATTTATATTCTGGAAGGGAAGCTTTGATTGCTCATTTTCTTGGAGGAAGATCTAACCTGGCCAACCTAAAATCCATACCGAGCGAATCAGGGGAGTATTTGATTTCATTCTCTTTACTTCTTAACTTTTACATTCTTTACTTGAACATTGGGGACAATGTTCATCCTAAGTGTAAGGGGAGGGTAAAAAGATGATACCTTACATATGCACTTTCGCTTGAGTTTGTTTTGTTTGATAGTAGATGAGTAATAAAACTATGAGAAATACTTGTTAGTGTAATTTTAGCGCCAAATTTAAAATTTTTTACAACATTTAGTAGTGAAACTTTAGCCATAGCAAGCGTCTCATGGATAGGAGGTTGTATGACTTACACATAACCGTATATTCAGAAAAATTTTCCACCCAAAAATGTGAGGTTCGCCTTTAGTTTTGATAGGAAAAGCATTTATTATTGGTGCTTATGAGTGTACCGGTAGCATTTAGATTCTAGAACTTGCGTTAGTGATGCATCCCGAGACCGCTAGTGAGACTACATTTGTGTGGTAGGATTTACTACATGATAAGAGGCATTAGGATTACCCTTGTGTTAAACCCGTATTATAATTACTTGACCATTTAAGTCATATTACTTGGCTAGTTAAGTCAACTAATTTTTCCCACACCCTTTGCGTTGTACTCATTTTTAGTACACGAAACCCCTAGTACACCCCTCCGAGCCTATCTTTTCGTTTCTAACTTTAAGCATCTTACTTAAAGGAAGAATTTGTTACACCCCACTTAAATGTACACCCAAATCGCCTTAGCCTTCCGTGTATGCGCTCATTTTTAGTGCATTATTGTTATTTGTTAAACCCTAAGTTAACTTTCTAATTGATTACATGGTTGCTAAGTCGAGTCATATCCTTGTACATATTGTTTTGGGACGATTGGGACTCATGGGTAAGTACTTATTTTATGGAGTAATGGGGAAGAACATAATATTATTACCCCCATATGTACGTTAATCTTAAAAGTGCTCCAAGTGTTTTGATTTTCTTAATTCGAGTCATTAGATTAGTTAAATGTAAAGTATGTAAAGATTCAAGTGTAAGGGGATTGCTCATACCCCTATGATGTATTATTTTGGATGGTAGGGTAAGAGTGTATGCAAAAAAAAAAAAAAAAAAAAAAAAAAAAAAAAAAAAAAAAAAAATTAATCGAAAAAATTAATCGAAAAAATTAAGAAAAAGAAAAAAAAAATAGAAAAAGGAAAAAGAAAGAAAAAACATACGGACTACCATCCCGTTTCATTCTATGTTCATTTTATGTTTTTGTTATTTCTCATTTATTAGCTTAAGTCGAGTCTAGTCTTGGCTTAGCAACGCCATCTTGTACATGTAATTTACTAAGATTGTTAACTCGCCACCAGTAAAATTCCCTTTATCCAACAAAACCGTGTAATTCATATCCCTACACCTAACGTTATAACCCTTTAAAAAGACCTCTTTGATAGTTTATCCTAGGTGCTTACGCCTTGTGGTGGAGGTTTGATCCTTTCCCAATCCTATGGTAATCTATTTTGCTATGACAGGTAGTGAGAGATATCTTCCATTTCCATAATGTTATATTACTTTATTACACCCGAGAGATGTGAGTATCTAAACACTATTTGTGAGGTGCTTGTGTATGACCTCCGTGCTTGTCTATTGGTCTTTAGTGGAACGATTATTTGTTGTAATTACTTTTATATTAGTGTTAAATGACCCCTAACTTGTCTTTTGAGTAGAATAAAAGCTCATTTGCTTGAGGACAAGCAAATCTCAAGTGTAAGGGTATATGATGAGGCGAAAAATGATCTGTTTTTAGGGGGTCATTTAAGCCCGAATTCGACTTTATTTGATCAATTATTGCCCTAAATCGTTCCTTTTGTGATTTTAGGTGTTTGGAGAGTGAATTCTGGAAAAGAGGCTATTTTGGACGTTTTTGGAGCATAAAATGAAGAAAACGACAAAGTACCAAATCCAAGCTGGAATTACAAGGTGACGGCGTCAAGGATTTACTCTTGACGGCGTCAGAAAGGATGAATATTTTACCGTAGGTTGTGAAGGCGTCAGATGAAGAGATGACGGCGTCAAAGTGGCCAAAGATTAATTTACCGTAGGTGGTGACGGCGTCACCAAGGCCGTCACAATTGGATCTAGGGCGTCCGAGGAAGTTATTGGCGGCTGGCTGACGGCGTCAGAATTAACTCTTGACGCCGTCAGGACGATTTTCCTATATATAGTTTTCTAGTTTTTTCAAAAAAAAAAGGAGAAGTTTTGGTGAAACCCTAAAGACGATTTTGGTGCCTCTTTTACAGGTTTTTCAAGGGTTCCAAACCCTTGATACCTGGCATTGTAATTGAGATAAGTATACTCTTAATTCAATCAATATGTCTATGTGTTGGTTGTTTATCTTTTGTTCTTATCTTAATTCTACTATGCTAGGCTAGATTTACTTTGTGTTTGCTTAGATCTAATGAAACCTAGATGTTGATTATGTGTTGATTACTTGTCTATTCTTGTTCTTGGATGAATGATTTTATATGTTAGGCTTAAGAAAACTGGCAGATCTCCAAATGGTAACATGCTTGAACGTCTTAAGAAACATGAACCGAGGCGTACTAGGTCTTTATTGGTTGTATTTAATGCATGAGCCACTGTTTACAATCCCTATAGTTGTGCTGGGTCATGGTGTAGGAGGAGATAAGAGCTCATAGAGTTGGGGAGTTATGTATGCCACCCCACGAATGGTATTAAGGAATACAATCCGTCATCCATGCAAGTGTAACAAGTAATTGACATGTAAAAGATATCTAGGGAGTAATGAAGTCTAAGTAAACACAATTTCTCCAAATACTGCTCACAACCTTAGTTTAATATTAGTTTAATTTCATTTTCATTAGTTTAATTAGTTATAAAGTAGTTTTTGGGTTAGTTGAATAACAACTAATTCCGCCCACTCTTCCAAAACCCGAGATTTTACTTGCTTTCATAAAATATAAAAACACAAAAATAATCATCCTTCATCTCTAGAACTATTAATTAGGCTTTCTAATCCTAGCGACACTATTCCTAAGCTGAACGATCAATCCCCCGGTACTTGTCACTATACTATACTACAACGATCAGGTACACTGCCTGGTGGGGGTTGTAAGCCTCGCGAGATCCCTCGAGAGGTAAAGCAAGGTGCGATTCCCACGCATCAGATTCCATGAACTCTTACTTGCAGGATTTTCAATTTGGGGTGTGAGTCCCTGGAGGATGCGAGGCAGTCCTTCACTCTGTAAATAGGCTCATTGAGTCTAAAAGGCGTGAAGTTGGACATTCCATGCTTTTAGTGGACTTCAAAAATGCTTTTAATTTTGTTGACAGGAGTGTTTTGCTTCAGGAAGCGAGGGGGCGATGCCCTTCTATTGCACCGTGGGTTGAGTTCTGTTATGCGCGCCCTGCCAGGCTTTATTATGAGGACTCCATCCTTAGGTCATGTCAGGGTGTCCAACAAGGTGATCCGTTGGGCCCTTTGTTGTTTGCCTTAGCTTTGCACCCTTTGATTCATGCTATCAATCAGTCATCTGAACTTACTCTTCAGGTGTGGTACCTCGATGATGGTACTATTGTTGGTGATACGCTCATGGTCGCCAAAGCGCTTGATATCATTAGGACAGAGGGCCCCGCTTGTGGTTTGTTTCTAAATGTTGACAAGACTGAACTCTTCTGGCCTGTCGAAGACCCTAGAAGTAGAATGGAGGGCGTATTTCCTATAAATGTTGCTCGCCCGCTAAATGGTGTCAAACTCCTTGGTGGTCCGGTTAGTTTGGATGCAGGCTTCTGTCGGGATTTGGCTTCCAAAAGGGTCTCCAAACCCATACATTTAATCGAGGCAATTAACAAACTCAATGATCCGCAATGTGAGCTTCTCCTTTTGCGTAATTGTGCAGGAGTTTCAAAACTTTCGTATTCATTGAGAACATGTTCCCCCTTGCACTTATCAGAGGCCCAAGCTCAGTTTGATCAGACGTTACGTGCTTCTTTGGAGAAGATTGTCACTGCCTCAGGGCCTGGGTTTGGTGATTGGCAGTGGAGGCTTGCCACTCTTCCAATAAAGCTCGGTGGGCTTGGCATCCTTTCAGCGGGGGATATCGTCAAATACGCCTTCCTTGCTTCTCGGATGCAAACGAACGACTTACAGGATAAGATACTCGCCAAAACGGGTATTGTTACACGCGGCCCTTCATTACATCATGCTTTGGACATATTCAACGCTACTTGTAACACCGACTTCCTCAATGTCATCGGGGGCGCTTCTGCCCCCCCAAATGATGAGAACCTTGGCAAAGTGTTATTTCGGTGTCATTGAGAAAGACCTTGTCTCCAAGTACTCATTAAGTCCAAGGCAGGTGGCTATACTTAGTAATATCCGCGCCCCGCACAGGACTTCCTCTTCGCCATCCCTATTGACGGTCTCGGACAAAGGATGAATCCTCGCCAATTTCGTTCGGTGTTATGCTACAGGCTTGCAGTTCCTATGTTCTCCGAAGGCAGTTTATGCCCGAGTTGCAATGTACACCGTATGGACCAGTGGGGGGATCACGCGGTTCACTGCGCTAGCGAAGTGGGTGTTAAGTTCAAGCATAATTTGGTGCGTGATATCCTTGCTAATATATGTTCCAAAGCCGGGATTATGGTGCGTAAAGAGGCTCCAATGGGATTTCTTTCGGAGGAAGGGAGAGAATTACGTCCTGCAGATGTGCTATTGTTTAACTGGTTCCTGTTGGAGTATGCTCGTGTCATAATAAATAATTATATGGCTAGACATATGTGAGCCTATGGGGTCACACACATATACACTTAGGTACCACTTAATATGTTGTGTTTATTGTACTTACGATATATAAATAACCTTACGTAACTAGGAAACTCTATCGGGCTTCTAATAATTAAGTAATGGACTTAATTAATTGAACTTGGAAAAGCTTATGGGAGGCCCATATAGCCCATTATATGGCCGGCCTAGGGAGGGGATCAAGGAAGGGTTGGTTTTGAATTTTGGTCAAAGATATTAAGAGATATATTCTCCTAATCTCATTAACCACTAACCACAATTATCTCTCCCTCTCTCCCTCTCCATCTCACGGCAAAACAAACCTCCCATCTAGGGTTTTGTTTTTCTTATCAATCACTCTTGTATCTTGTATCATTCAAGTGTGTTTGATTAGTTACGGGGTTAAGGACTAGCATCAAATGGGTAACCAAGGAGGTGTAGTGTGTTTCACACATAGAGGAGATCAACCTTATTGATCTCTTGGGTTTCTATTAACATTTGTGGTGGTGACTTTGTTGGTGATTCCCGGTGCACGCTACAAAGGTATAAAACTTATATGTTTAATTTGTTTTTCATTTGATTGATCATATGGCCGTATGGATCCGTGTGGGTGATGTTGTTCCGCTGCGTTTATTTGATATTTATATTTTACATATTCATACATCACCTATAGGGGTATCACGAGCCATCATATGATGTCATATGATCATCTTGTATGCGTAAAAATGGCTAAAAACGTGTTTTTTAATGGATTTAAAAGTGGAATCTTAAAACAGCCCCTAGGGCTTATATATTATGAATATGTTGACCTATATGAGGTCTTAAGATTTGGACTTTTTAATCCTATGGTCATTTGTTATGCATACATCAATTGGTTTCTTGATCGGGTACGTGAAAATGGCCTAAAACGCATGGTTTTGATCGATTTATGAAACGATTTCAAATCAGGCCCTATGGCTTAATTTTCTGTGGTAAAAATATAATTAAAAGGTCCTAACATCAGTGGGTTTTGAACCTAAGGCCATTTGACACAAGTACCAAACGGGGTTTTAATTCTTGTCAATTAATTTCTTCGTTTTCGTTGGCTAACAATTTAATTCTTGTTATTATTTTGTTATCCATGGCAAATACATGCATGTTTGTCCATGGAGTTAGCCAACACCATGTTTCATTCATAATATTATGGTATTATTATGTTTATATGCAAAGCCGATGAAAACCTAGACCACTTGTGCATTGAATGGTTGTTTATGTTGTTTAATTTCGTGTTTTGGGTTTTTGCCATTGTTTCGGCATTTATGTAATTATATTCTTTTGGTTGTAGCCATTGTTTGGGCACTTTTACAGTAGATTAAAAGTAGATTAATTGTATTTTACTTTCAATATAATGTAATCGTGGCTTGGTGGTGAAAGGCGAAAGAGTTAAAGACGTTTTTGCCGAAAAATGACTGCTGGAACACCAGTTGGTAAAACGGAGTTTCCCGGTGATTGGTAAGGTATTTTGTGCTGAAAGTTTTTTTGCAGGTACCCAAGACATGGGCCTACAACTTTCTAGTTTTGAGCTAAGCCCGGGGAAGCCTCCATCATGGACTTTTGGGCCCTCTAACACAGAAATTCTGGAAGGACAGAAACTACTTTTCATGTGCATCATGGGCTTCCAACTTGCTCTTGATTGTCTTGGAGCAAGTGGGAGTCCTCCGTGTGGTTGTGTGGTTGTCCCTAGTTGACTCTTGGTTCTTGTGATGGCTCACGAGACCAAGCATAGGTTTCTTCATCGGTTGAGGCTTTGCATATTGTGGTTGTGTGTTTGTGTTGTTTTTTTTTTATATATCTTGTTTCATATGTAAAATTGCAAATAGTTTTTGATAAAACTTAAAACGAAACACAAACCATTTTAAAGCTAAGTCTTATGATTTAGTTTTACTAAGTTTTTGAAACTTAAAATCATTGTTTTATAATAACACCTTAACTTGTTATGTATGTTATTTTATTTATGTATTGTCCAAACTTTATTATCCATGTAGGATTAATATTAGTCATGAAAATGGACAACTTGACACACATAAATTAAAACAATGATTAGACTTAAGTTAAGAAATGTTTTTAACTTGTGCTACGAAAGATGAATGCATGCTCTTTTCGTACACCTTTTGATCCACATCAACCGTCAAAATTTAAGTCACGCCGTCCAATTTTGAGAACACTTGCAATTACTTTTTGCCTATGCGTGGGACCTAGGTTGAATTGTAACCCAAGGTGACTATTCTCTATGCGTGGGACCTAGCTATATTCTCGCACGTTCTAAAAATTGGATGACTTAATCGAGTTAAGCGGTGAGACCTTGACCCGAGACAAAGATGGGACTAAACATGCCAGCTTGACACTAGTTGCTTGTTCACTAGTGCCATGGGTCCCATAAAGATCTAAGAGTTGCACTTGTAATGCAATTGGTCGACGTTACCTACCTATTTAATCCTCCATTGCTAGCAGATCAACTGATGTGATGGTGGAACCTCAATGAGGATCTTAGCCTTTTCGTAAAATTAATTGTTTTAACATTGTAAACTTGGGTAGTTAATTTTAAAAAGGATTAATTATTGATAAATTACTAAAATTGAACTTTGTTTATTTTGTAGATGACAACTCCAAATTCAACCATGAACAACTCGTCAATCAGATCAATTCTCGAGAAAGAGAAATTGAATGGTAACAACTTTTTGGACTGGTACCGCAACTTGAGGATTGTCCTCAAGGCTGAACAAAAGTTTTACCATCTGGAAGAACCTTTACCTGAAGCACCTGCTGCTAATGCTACTGCTGCTGTTCGTAACGCCCACCAACATAGGAGTAACGAACAGCAGGAGGTGGCTTGTCTTATGTTGGCTAGCATGATCCCTGAGTTACAAAAGAACTTAGAGAACTTTTCAGCATTTGACATGCTGCGAGAACTGAAAGTTATGTTTGAGCAGCAAGCAGAGCAAGAATTGTTTGACACGGTCAAATCTTTTCATGCCTGCAAGCAGGAGGAAGGGAAATCGGTCAGTAGCTATGTCATGAAAATGAAAAGCTATCTGGATCAGATGGAGCGACTGGGATACCCCATGCTTCAAATCCTTGGAGTGAGCATGATACTTACCTCACTGTCGAAGGATTATGACCAATTTGTGCAGAACTACAACATGCACAACATGGGAAAAACCATTGCCGAACTGCATAACATGTTGAAACTTGCAGAGAAAGGCATGCCCAAGAAGGCTCCACTTGTCCTAGCTATCAACCAAGGTAGAATTCAGAAAAAGAACAAGGGAAAACCACAGGCACCTGGCAAGGGACAAGGGAAAGGCAAGGCTAAGCTTGCTTATGCCCCCAAACCCAAAATCCCCCTACCTGCCAAGAAGGAGCACCCAGCCAAGGACACCGTCTGCCACCATTGTGGAGTGGTAGGGCACTGGAGGCGCAACTGTCACGCCTACCTGGAAGGGCTAAAGAAGAACAAAGCTAGCGTTGCTAGCACATCAGGTATCTTCACTATAGAACTTTATACTTTTCCTAACAAAACCTGGGTATATGATACTGGTTGTGGTACTCACATTTGTAATAATGTGCAGGGGCTTAGGGGAAGTCGAAAGCTAAAGCAAGGAGCTTTACATCTGTACGTTGGTAATGGCGATCGTGCAGCTGTGGAAGCAATTGGGAGCTTTGATCTTATCCTCCCAAATGGACTAGTTATTGTTTTAAATAATTGCCATTTTGCACCTACTATCACTAGAGGTGTTATTTCACTTTCGCGTTTGAAAGATGATGGTTACATTCATACTTTTACGGATTTTGGCATTTCTGTTTCTAAGGATAATGTGTTTTATTTTAATGCTATTCCACGTGATGGCATTTTTGAAATTGATATGCGTGATCCTATTTCAAACAATAGTTCTATATATACTGTTAGCAATAAGAAATCCAAACGTAATTTGGATTCCACTTTTTTATGGCATTGTCGTCTTTGTCACATAAACAAGAAACGCATTACGAAGCTACAACATGATGGGCTTTTAGAGTCAATCGACAATGTGTCGTTTGATAAAAGTATTTCTTGCATATCTGGTAAGATGGCACGAAAGCCTTTTTCCCATGTTGGAGAAAGAGCTACAGATCTACTTGGACTCATTCATACTGATGTATGTGGCCCATTTAGAACAATGTCTAGAGAAGGAGCTAACTACTTCATCACTTCTACTGATGATTTCAGTAGATATGGTTATGTTTACCTGATTAAACATAAACATGAAGCCTTTGAAACGTTTAAGGTCTTCCAAAGTGAAGTAGAGAATCAACTTGGCAAGACCATTAAGGCTCTTCGATCCGATCGAGGAGGTGAATATATTTGTCAAGAGTTTTTAGATCATCTAAAAAGGTGTGGGATAGTCTCACAATTCACTCCTCCATATACACCACAACACAATGGTGTGTCTGAAAGGAGAAATCGAACCTTGCAAGACATGGTTCGATCTATGATGAGTCTAACAACGTTGCCAATGTCCTTTTGGGGTTATGCTCTAGAGTCTGCTGCACGCATACTCAATATGGTTCCAACTAAGAAAGTTGATAAGACTCCATACGAAATATGGCATGGGAAGGTCCCTAATCTGTCTTACTTGAAAGTCTGGGGTTGTGAAGCTCTCGTTAAACGAGATACGCCAAACAAACTTGAGCCTAGAGCTATCAAGTGTATCTTTGTAGGATACCCAAAGGAAACGATGGGTTACTATTTCTACTACCCAACCGAGAACAAAATATTTGTTGCTCGATATGCTGAGTTTTTTGAGAACAGTCTCATCTCACAAGAAGCAAGTGGGAGCAAAGTAGACTTTGATGAACTTCAAAGCGAAGATGCACAACCTTCTAGTAACACTAGTGAACATCAAAATGAGACTGAGCATGAAAATGTTGAGCCTCTTCGAGATGTTGCTCCCATTCGTAGATCCGAAAGGATACCTCAAGCACCTGAACGATATGGTTTTTATATCGATGCTGAGGAACATGAGTTAGGGGATCATTGTGAACCCGCTAACTATCGGGAAGCTATATCGTGTCCTGAACGCGAGAAGTGGAACGATGCTATGAATGTGGAAATGAAATCCATGGAAGACAATGACGTCTGGGTCGAAGTAGAACTACCTCCCAATGCTAAAACCGTTGGGAGCAAATGGCTCTACAAGATAAAGACCGATGTGGATGGAAATAAACACACCTATAAAGCTCGTCTTGTAGCAAAAGGTTTCACTCAAATCTACGGAATTGACTATGATGAAACCTTCTCGCCTGTTGCAGACATTAAAGCAATTAGGATTCTTATAGCCATAGCAGCGTATTATGACTATGAGATTTGGCAAATGGATGTCAAGACTGCCTTCTTGAACGGCCACCTAAACGAGGATGTTTATATGGTGCAACCCGAGGGCTTCGTGAATCCAAAGTATCCTAGCAGAGTATGCAAGCTTAAAAAATCCATTTATGGGTTGAAGCAAGCATCTAGAAGCTGGAACAAGAGATTTGATGAGGAAATCAAGAAGATTGGTTTCGCTCAAAATCCCGATGAGCCATGTGTATACATAAACACTAGTGGAAGTATAGTCGCATTCCTAATCTTATATGTCGATGACATATTACTCATAGGAAACAACATTCCAATGCTACAAGATGTAAAATCCTGGCTTGGAAAGTGTTTTGAAATGAAAGATTTAGGAGAAGCATCGTACATACTTGGAGTCAAGATCTATCGAGATAGATCAAAGCGGTTAATCGGCTTGTGTCAAAGTGCATACATTGAAAAAATCCTGAAGAGATTTAGAATGCAAGATTCCAAACGTGGAAGTCTTCCAATGCAACCAAATACGGAATTGAGCAAGGCTCAAGGACCCTCTACACCCGCCGAGGTGAAAAGGATGAAGGGAATCCCTTATGCTTCGGCTGTGGGATCCATCATGTATGCGGTTAGGTGCACTAGACCTGATGTAGCGTTCTCTCAGAACCTAACGAGTAGATTTCAACAGAATCCAGGAGAATGTCACTGGATTGCTGTTAAGAACATATTGAAGTATCTGCGGAATACTAAAGATATGTTTCTTGTTTATGGTGGTGATGTCGAACGTGAGCTCAGTGTTACTTGTTATACTGATGCGAGCTGGGAGACAGATCGCGATGACATCAAATCCCAAACAGGATATGTTTTCGTCATGAATGGAGGTGCTGTTGACTGGAAGAGTGCCAAGCAAAGCACACTTGCGATGTCCTCTACAGAAGCTGAATATATAGCTGCTTCAGAAGCTGCAATGGAGGCAGTTTGGATACGGAAATTCATTTCTGGGCTTGGCGTTGTTCCCAGCAATGAACGACCTATGGATATGTACTGCGATAATTCCGGTGCCATAATCATAGCTAATGAACCAGGTGTTCTAAAGGGTGCCAAACACTTTCGTCGGAAAGTTCACTATATTCGAGAAGTTATCGAAAGTGGTGATATTCGTCTCCTTAAAGTTCACACAGATGACAATTTAGCTGATCCTTTTACTAAACCAATGTCTTGTACCAAACATGTGGAGCATGCTAGGAACATTGGGCTGCGACCTGCTAATAGTCTCATGTAAATCTGTTTTTAGTATTTTAAATAATTAGAATGTTGAACAGTTTATATCTTTAATGAATTGATGTAATGGTTATTGTCGTTTTCATACATATCAACTGTATTCCATTTTTGCATGTTTAATCCATGAATGATTTAATTATTCAAAATTGTCCATTGTCAGTTGACGATACGGGAGTATCATCGAATTAAGGAAAATGTGAGCGTGTTGGTGATTTATTTGCCAAACTCATATGTTGTTCATTGTGATGAACATTGGACTGACCCAACCTTCGAGATTTCACTACATGGATCGGCGTCAATAGTGAATCTCGCAAATGGTTATGTCTCTTATCCTTAGACTTGAGATGCAAGTAGGTCTTGCATGTGCGGAATTTTATTCTTTGATATGGTTAAACGCTGTCCTGAATAAGGTAGTTATAAAAACCATTTTCAGGAGTGATTTGAAACACATGAATGACACGTGCAGTCAAAAATGGATTTGTTCCTCCACATGTCATGGAGTTAGATACTATTGGGCCCCTCGATGAATTGAACAGATGTTTGTATGGCCGTATCCAAATGAGATTAAGATGAATCTTAATTCACTTGGTAATTTTGTTCAATATTTAGATCGAGAAACAGAATAGTTGAACAAATGGAATGACTTAGATCCATGTCTAGTGTTCAACATAGTGTCTGTAACAAAAGGAAAGATGACATTAAAACCATTTAATTGAGACGTTTAAGAAACTACCCTCACATATCTCTAGGGGCATTGGCGTGTTGCTAGACGCTAACCTTTGCTTGTATAATTACTTGATTATTATGACGTCGCAAGTGGGAGCTGTTGGAGTATGCTCGTGTCATAATAAATAATTATATGGCTAGACATATGTGAGCCTATGGGGTCACACACATATACACTTAGGTACCACTTTATATGTCGTGTTTATTGTACTTACGATATATAAATAACCTTACGTAACTAGGAAACTCTATCGGGCTTCGAATAATTAAGTAATGGACTTAATTAATTGGACTTGGAAAAGCTTATGGGAGGCCCATATAGCCCATTATATGGCCGGCATAGGGGAGGGGATCAAGGAAGGGTTGGTTTTGAATTTTGGTCAAAGATATTAAGAGATATATTCTCCTAATCTCATTAACCACTAACCACAATTATCTCTCCCTCTCTCCCTCTCCATCTCACGGCAAAACAAACCTCCCATCTAGGGTTTTGTTTTTCTTATCAATCACTCTTGTATCTTGTATCATTCAAGTGTGTTTGATTAGTTACGGGGTTAAGGACTAGCATCAAAGGGGTAACCAAGGAGGTGTAGTGTGTTTCACACATAGAGGAGATCAACCTTATTGATCTCTTGGGTTTCTATTAATATTTGTGGTGGTGACTTTGTTGGTGATTCCCGGTGCACGCTACAAAGGTATAAAACTTATATGTTTAATTTGTTTTTCATTTGATTGATCATATGGCCGTATGGATCCGTGTGGGTGATGTTGTTCCGCTGCGTTTATTTGATATTTATATATTACATATTCATACATCACCTATAGTTCCAAGGTAAGGACGCATGTCTGGATGTGACTGGGGTCTCCCCATTTGCTGGGATTGGGGCCACGACATGGGTTCCTGGAGCTGCGCTGTGTAATGCTGTGGAAAAGAAAAGGAAGAAGTATGCGTCCAAGTGTGAAGACAATGGCTACAAGTTCATCCCTTTCGCTTTTTCCACGTTTGGGGAACTCGGTGTAGAAGCTTTGAATACACTCTCACATGTCGGGGCTATTGCCAGCAGCCACTCTAACAATGTTAAGAGCGGTGCTTTTATTTTTCATCGAATTAGTTTGTGTATTCAAAAAGGAGTGGGAGCATAGATTGTGTCTAGACTTCCCTCCAACTTCATGTAATTTCCTTGGTTTCAATGAAATTATTATTAAAAAAAAAAATAATAATAATAATAATAATAATAATAATAATAATAATAATAATAATAATAATAATAATAATAATAATAATAATAATAATAATAATAATAATAATAATAATAATAATAATAATAATAATAATAATAATAACGGGTATTGTCACACATGGGCCTTCATTCCAGCATGCTTTGGACATATTCAACGGTACTTGTAACACCGACTTCCTCACTGTCACCGGGGGCGCTTCTGCCCCCCAAATGATGAAAACCTTGGCAAAGTGTTATTTCGGTGTCATTGAGAAAGACCTTGTTTCCAAGTACGCACTAAGTCCAAGGCAGGTGGCTATACTTAGTAGTATCCGCGCCCAACATGCGCGGGACTTCCTCTTCGCCATTTCTATCGACGGTCTAGGACAAAGGATGAATCCTCGCCAATTTCGATCGGTGCTATGCTACAGGCTTGTGGTCCCTATGTTCTCTGAAGGCAGCTTATGCCCGAGTTGTAATATACACCGTATGGACCAGTGGGGGGATCACGCGGTCCACTGTGCTAGCGAAGTGGGTGTTAAGTTCAGGCATAATTTAGTGCGTGATATCCTTGTTGATATATGTTCCAAAGCCGGGATTATGGTGCGTAAAGAGGCTCCAATGGGATTTCTTTCAGAGGAAGGGAGAGAATTACGTCCTGCAGATGTGCTGTTGTTTAACTGGTTCCAAGGTAAGGACGCATGTCTGGATGTGACTGGGGTCTCTCCATTTGCTGAAACTGAGGTGACGTCATGGGCTCCCGGGGCTGTTTTGAGTAATGCTGTGGAAAAGAAAAGGAAGAAGTATGCATCCAAGTGTGAAGACAATGGATACAAGTTCGTCCCTTTCGCTTTTTCTACATTTTGAGAACTGGATGTGGAAGCTTTGAATACACTTTCGCGAGTCAGGACTATTGCCAGCAGCTACTCTAACAACGTTAAGAGCGGTGCTTTCATTTTTCATCGAGTTAGTTTGTGTATTCAAAAGGGAGTGGGAGCACATATTGTGTCTAGACTCCCCTCCAATTTCATGTAATTTCCTTGGTTTCAATGAAAAATTATAATAATAAATAATAATAATAATAATAATAATAATAATAATAATAATAATAATAATAATAATAATAATAATAATAATAATAAAGATCATAAGGTTGTTTATATTATATTTCTTTGTCTTAGACTTGTTTATTTATTATTTATTTGTTATTATAATCATATACGTTGTAGTGGTTTAAAATTATCTTTCTTTTATCATATTTTATTATTTTTATAAACTTTCCACACACTTATTGGTTTTTTTCTTGGCTTATATGTTAGGTGCATTTGATATGTCTGAACATATAAGTTAAAATCATATATATTCTTACTTATTTTGTCATAAGTACCGTTAATTTATTATACGTTAGCATATTGTGTTCTTTTCACATTTTTAGGTACTTATACATATATGGAGATAATAGGAAGTTGTGTGTTACTTGATTTCACATTTTTAGCGTACTTATACACCCCCGTTATAGGGCAATTTGGTATTATAACAGCTGATCCATCGACCATAACAATTGCTATCTGATTTTTCTTTTTATTTTTGAATGTACAAGTGAAGTGAATGTACTTTTTTGGTTGTGTGTTATAGAAATGTCATGCGGAATGGTGTTTTTTGTTGTTTTGTGTTATAAGAATGTGATAAAAGAAATAAAATAAAAAAAAAAAAAAAAAAAAAAATGCCTGATATGGTAGGGTGTCTAACACACATATAACAGCATGGGTACCGAGCCTTCTTAATACTAGTTCAAGCCCTACAGAGATATCATGCATTAACACACATATGACATCGAGAATCTCTTCATCTTCTCCGTCTTCACTATCAGTCACGTACAGAGATATCATGGAAAATTCTTAGCTAGTTGTTCATAAAGTCTCTAATGAGGAATATCCTCAAAATTCCTAGCCATATCGTCCGACAAAAAAATATGTAAATATATACGAAATTTTTTGGCATAAACTTTTGTACTAGCATTATTTCTAACTTCAATATTAACTTAAGTATTTTCTATGACAAACATTAATTAATGCCATATAAATTCTTATGATGTTGATAATACAACGTGTTTTAATACCTTGTAGGATGTAAGGCCACATGTAGTGGGTGTGAAGGGTCATCTTCCACTTCACCTCTTCAACATTGAGACCTTTGTGAGTGTTAGAGGTGGCAAAATGGTTGGGTTGGCTTGGGTTTGGGTATTAAATGGGTTTGGTTATGGATGGGTATGGGTATAGATGGGTCACTTGGAAAAATGGGTCTAGATGAGTTTGGTTCAAAAGAGTCTTGGGTCGGGTCGGGTCGGGCTTTTTAGGGTATTTCATCGTTATCCTTTTATTCATCATTAATTATTTGGTTTTTTTTTTTATTTTCGTCCGTTTTTTACGTTTTCGTTTGTTTTTTTTACGTTTTCGTTAGGCTTTTTACGTTTTCGTCCATTTTTTTAAGTTTCGTCCGTTTTATTTACGTTTTCATCTATTTTTTTTTACTTTTATGTCTTTTTTTTAAGTTTTTGTCAATTTTTTACGTTTCAACTGTTTTTTAACGTTTTCATCCATTTTTTTACGCTTTCAACCGTTTTTTTTACGTTTTCGTCAGCTTCTTTACGTTTTCACCTGTTTTTTTTACGTTTTTGACCCTTTTTTTACATTTTCTACCGTTTTTTTTATGTTTTCGTCAGTTTTTTTATGTTTTCATCCGATTTTTTACGTTTTCGTCAGTTTTTTTACGTTTTCATCCGTTTTCAACAGTTTTTTCACTTTTCGTCAGTTTCTTTACGTTTTCGTGTGTTCTTTTACGTTTTTGACAGTTTTTTTACGTTCTCAACCGTTTTTTTACATTTTTGTCAGATTCTTTACGTTTTCGTCAGTTTTTTAAGGTTTTCGACCGTTTTTTTTATGTTTTCGTCCGATTTTTTACGTTTTCGTTAGGTTTTTTATACGTTTTCATCCATTTTTTTACGTTTTCAACTATTTTTAATGTTTTTCGTCCGTTTTTTACGTTTTCAACAGTTTTTTCACGTTTTCGTCAGTTTCTTTACGTTTTCATCTGTTCTTTTACATTTTTGACAATTTTTTTTACGTTTTCAACCGTTTTTTTACGTTATTGTCAGATTCTTTACGTTTTCGTCAGTTTTTTAACATTTTCCCCCGTTTTTCAATGTTTTCGTCCGATTTTTTATGTTTTCGTCAGGTTTTTTTACGTTTTCGTCCTTTTTTTACGTTTTCAACTATTTTTTAAGGTTTTTATCCATTTTTTTACGTTTTCGTCAGTTTCTTTACGTTTTCATCCGTTTTTTTACGTTTTCGAAATTTTTTTACGTTTTCAATCGTTTTTTTAAGTTTTCATCAGTTTCTTTACGTTTTCGACCCTTTTTTACGTTTTTGTCCAATTTTTTAAGTTTTCGTCAGGTTTTTTAAGTTTTCGATCGTTTTTTTACGTTTTCGTCCGTTTTTTACTTTTACGTCAATTTTTTTTACGTTTTCGTCTACTTTATTTAACGTTTTTGTCAGTTTTTTTACGGTTTTGACCTTCCTTTACATTTGTGTCTGACTTTTTTACATTTTCGTCCTCATTTTTGCGTTTTCTTCAGTTTTTTTTACGTTTTCATCGGTTTTTTTTTACGTTTTACTCCGATTTATTACGTTTTTGTCAGTTTTTTACGTCTTCGATCACTTCTTTATGTTTTCTTCCGCTTTATTACGTTTTCGACCATTTTTTTGCGTTTTCGTCGGGTTTTTTTGCGTTTTTGATTTTTTTTACGTTCTAAAAAACGTAAAAAAACTAACAAAAACGTAAAGAAATGGGCGAAAAAGTAAAAGAAAAACTAACAAAAATGTAAAAATTAGACAAAAACGTAAAAAAACAGACGAAAACGTAAAAAAATGATCGAGAATGTAAAAAACTGACACAAACGTCAAAAATCGGACTAAGACGTAAAAAATTAGATGAAAATGCAAAAAAAACGATCAAAAATGTAAAAAAAAAAGTGACGAAAACATTAAAAAACAATCAAAAACGTAAAAAACTGACGAAAACATAAAAAATCAGACTAAAACGTAAAAAAAACCGATGAAAACATAAAAAAGGGCCGAAAACGTAACAAAGAAGTTGATAATGTAAAAAAACGGATGAAAACGTAAAAAAAATCAAACGAAAACGTAAAAAAATGGTTGAAAACGTAAAGATACTGACGAAAACGTAAAGAATCAGACGAAAACGTAAAAAATGGTCGAAAACGTAAAAAAACAAGCGAGAAATGTAAAAAAACTGACTAAAACGTAAAAAAAACTTACGAAAACGTAAAAAAACCTACGAAAACGTAAAAAAACTGACAAAAACGTAAAGAAACTGTCGAAAACGTAAAGAAACTGACAAAAACGTAAAGAAACTGACGAAAACGTAAAGAATCAGACGAAAACGTAAAAATACGGTCGAAAGCGTAAAAAAACTGATGAAAACGTAAAAAATCGATCGAAAACTTAAAAAAAACTGACGAAAACGTAAAAAAAACTAACGAAAACGTAAAAAAAACCTACAAAAACGTAAAGAAACTGACAAAAACGTAAAGAATCGGACGAAAACGTAAAAAAAACGGTCGAAAGCGTAAAAAACGGACCAAAACATAAAAAACTGGCGAATACGTAAAAAAAACTAATGAAAACGTAAAAAACAAGTCGAAAACGTAAAAAACTGACGAAAACATAAAAAATCAGACGAAAACATAAGAAACTGACGAAAACGTAAAAAACTGATGAAAACGTAAAGAAACTGACAAAAATGTAAAGAATCGGTCGAAAACGCAAAAAAAGAGGCCAAAACATAAAAAACTGACGAAAACGTAAAAAAATCGATCGAAAACGTAAAAAAACTGACGAAAACGTAAAAAACGGACGAAAACGTAAACAAAACAGACGAAAACGTAAAAAACTGACGAAAACGTAAAAAATGGTTGAAAACGTAAAAATCTGATGAAAACGTAAAAAAGGACGAAAACGTAAAAAATAGACGTAAACTAGGAGTGTTTTTTAGAATGTTAGTAAATACTCAACTTAGACCCATGTTGTTGTATTATATTACCCAAATAGACCCATCAATATTTATTAATTAAAATTACTAGACCCATCTAAATTATTTAACAATACCCAACTAAACCCAACTCATTGAAAATATTTACCCAACTTTACCCAATTTTTACCCATGGGTCTTAAATTGCCACCTCTAGTGAGTGTGTGTCACACGTGGGCCAAGGAGAAAAAAGGGACGAAAGGTGACATGCCTCACCATCCGGACATTGTGCATTTGAGCACCCTAATGGGGTGTTGTTATTAATAATTACAGTAATTGATTTGTGAGTGTGTTTGGGGGTATTTTGTAAGGCGTGCTTATATAAATTAGGTATTTTTAATGGTGGTGAAGGGAGTGGTGACCATTGTAGGTAAAATGTGAGGGGAGTGTGAATGGGTTAAATGATGATTTAGGGAGTTTTCACCACTACCTTTAATCATGCAAAATCTATCTTTCATAAAATAAGTAAAACAAAACTACATGCAAATCATACTTTTGCCATTCATAGCATTTCGAAGTTTCGATATCCCTACACCAACATGCATAAAAAAATACTTTAGTCTTTGGCCATTCATAGCATTAAATCTCTCGTATGTTGATGTTGGTCTAAAAAACGTGAATCTTGAAACTACAATGACTAAAAAATATAATGTACAGGTTTCAGTGATTTTATAACAGTTTATTGACAGATTGACTAACTTTGAAACTATTTTTTAGTATTGGTGGCCAAAATGCAAATAAATAAACTTACAGATTAAAATCTTGTGGACAAAGTGTGAAAACAAAACTTTTTAAAAACACCACCTTCAATTTCAACCCAAATACTGTATTGTTTAATGTTTAATCATACATTAATTATGGAGGTTTTCAAATTCCTTGGGGGCAATAAAATTTTCAATTTATTTGAATTCAGTAATTATTATTCAATTTAAAGTATCAATTTTAGCTTATGAACAATTATTTGACCTTTAATTTTGCTCAACAAAAATACTGAAACTTGTGTTAAGGCTTCAATGTTTTAATTAGCCTTTGAATTAAAGGTACGAATGTATAACATCCTTTAACTCTTTCCTGTCTTTCATTTCTATCGCCTTCTTTCCACTTCTTTATACTTTCAAATATGGGTAGCTTTTTAAAAAACTTGTTTATGATAGTTACATTACTTATTAAACCTTACTCTGCGTTCTCGAGTTTATATTTGAAAGGAAAAGAAAGTAAATGAGAGGAAAGTGACTACTTTTTGTGTTCTTGAGTTACTTTAGTAAGGAAAATAAATGATTCAGAAAGGAAAGTAGACGGAAATTTTGGAGTAAAACTTTCTGCCCATATTTGGGCGGATTTAAAGAGAAAGTGACTGAATGTTCTTATTTTTCTGCACAAAGATGATCTTACCCTTATTTTTCACATACGTGTATTCTTCTTCTTTCTTTCTTTTCAGAACGCTACTTGTCTTCTTGTCATCTTAAGCTTCGTTTTTCCTTCTCATGTCTCAGCTGATCTCTGTTGTCATCTTAAACTTTTTCCTTTTTAAATGCTTTGAAATAGTAAATTATTGTTGTTTTTTTACTGTTCCAATAGAATACCGGCCAGGATGCATTGTTCTGTTTCTTTGAACCCTACTTTAGAAGAGATGTTAATATATTTAGGCTTTAATATGATGTTGGTCTTGGGCCAATAAATGGTTACCAAATTATGTAGTATCAAATCATATTTCGTTCAAAAAAAGAATATCAAATCATATACATGTACGAGCTTGAAGGGTTAAATAAGTAAATTTGTACGGAGTAGTTCTTTTTCAAATATATAATATTAAAAATAATTATATTTCAATTACTTTCTTTTGCTTTGGATGAAACTCGAGAACGTAAATAAACTTTGTAACTTTCTTTCTCAATCATTTCCTTTCTTTTCTTTTTCTTTCTTTTCTTTTAAAAGAAACTCGAGAAAAGATTTTTTTATTCAAACTCTACAACAATTTCAAGGAATTAGTTTGACTTTTTGATGAAGTCAAACTACTCCGTATATCTGAATCCTACCTACCTTTTTTCATCAAGAAATTAGTTTAACTTTTTGATGAAGTCAACTCAGTTAGCTGAATTCCATAATTTCTAAACATATTTTTTATTCAAACTCTAAAACGATTTCAAGGAGTTACAAACACACCTTTAAAGTTGGAGAATAACATCAGTGAAGTTGAGATTCGAGTCCCAGATTGAAGGAACACAAGTTTATGATTATTTCATCTCACATGTTACAGGAACAAAGCTTGGTTTCTTGTCCCGTCATCTTCGGCAATTTTATGATAAAACTACAAACCTGTTAGACTATAACAAAATCACTGACATATAACATGCGTGGTCAATGGTGACACGGTTTAAGTTATAATAAGCAACTATTTGTGTTAGTTCAACTTTATCATGTCAAACTGTTTTCCAAATTGTACATTCTATGTATTGTAACCCAAGACACAATATGACTACTCAATCGCATTTAATAATACAGACAGTAAATAATCTGATAATTGCTTATAACTGAAATATGTTCAATTGTACAGTTCCATGAAAATCTCAGTCAAATTTGACGAAAACCAATAGTTTGACTCAAAAGTCAATTATTTTTATGTTTAAGGATTTTATTCAAATGTAGTGCTTATTTATGTGAATCAAAACTTGTATATGATCATACATAATTTTTTAAACTTCTGAGTTTATTTTTACCATGGTCTTCTCCAGCCTCATAGAACATTTCATCAAGAACAGAGTTTGACTTTCTAAAGAAGTCAACTGTGTTTATTGAACTCCATGAATTAACTTATCTAATTTCAAATTCTACTGTGATTTATAGTAATTAGTACAAAATCCGAGATAGGGATTTATAGTAATTGGCAGTAGTTTATGGGTGGTCCTAGTTTCATAGGTGAATCTTTCTCTTGTGGGCCTGGCCACTTATGTCATTTGTTATATTCTTGAGTTTGTATTGGTTTTTATGTCTGTGTTTGGCTTAGTGTTTCGAGTTTGAGAGTTTGCCTTTGTATTTTTTGCTTATTTTGGGTCCTCCTTTATTAATTAGCTTATTTAATTGAGGAGGATGCCTTGTATTGTATTTGGGGTGTTTCCCTTTTGTTGTCTTATATATCTTGTTGCCTTTCAAAAAAAACAGTGCAATAAAAAGTACGGACTAATATAGTAATATTAAAAGATAAAATAAATCATAATTTGAAACACTTATTTACAAACAATCGTACTTTTGGAAGTGTACCGTAGAAAATCATCAATGACCAAAACGGATGCGCCAAAATCAGTTGAAAATAATCATCAATCAACAACGGTTCAGTAATGTGACCAGAAGGGCTAACCACATGAAAACTATCAACAATACAAACAGTTGATGCACTGATAATTTCTTATCACTGAAATATGTTTATCGGCCCAATTTCATAAAAATCTCAGCAGAATCTGATGAAAGCCAATAGTTTGACTCAAAAAGTCAAATGCTTTTATGTTTGATGATTTCATCCAAATATAGAGCTTATTTATGTGAATCAAAACTTGTATAGGATCATACATAACTTATAACACTATCTTAAGTTTATTGTTTACATGATCATCTATGGCCTCATGTAAAATTCTGAAAATTTTTATCAAGAACAACGTTGGACTTTTTAAGAAGTCAACTATGTTTATTAAACTCCATTGATTAACTTATCTGACTTCAAATTCTACTATGATTTACAGTAATTAGTACACAATCCAAGATGGGGATTATTGTGTAATCCAACAGTGTAATAAAAAGTACTAATATTGAAAGATAAAAGAAATCATAATTTGGAACACTTATTTAAAAGGATAGTACTTTTGGGAGTGTACTGGAGAAAATCATCAATGACCAAAACGGATAAGCCAAAATCACTAGAAACTAATCAACAATCAACAATGATGCCTTGGTTCATTTAAGTGATGCGATGAAGAATCTAAGCACGTGAAAACAATCAACAATGCCTGGTGGAAAAAAAAACCCCATAAACATTTACATCAATTTAGAAAAAATAACGTTTGAATGGAACAAATGTCACTTCGAAAGTAAAAACATACATAAAACAGACACATTATTTGTTTTCATGTAATATGATCAATACGAAAACAGAGACAGAGAATGTACCTGTTATTTATGTATTAGCTCCTGTGGGTCTGTCAACTGCGTCATTTATGAGCCGCTGCTTATATTTCCCATGAGTATAGCGCTTGTAGACCTTTGGTGATATAACACAGTTTATCTTATCAATGTTGTTTGGAATATCTTGTAAACGGTTACAATCCGTTATGATTAGCATCTCTAATGATTCTATTTGGCCAAGATCATCGGGTAACTTCTCAAGAAGCAAACATGATTTAAGTTCGAGAGATTTGAGATGTTTTAACTTACAAATGCTATCTGGAAGATATCTAATCTTTGTAGATGAAAACATTAGCTCCTCTAGACATTCTAACTGGTCAAGGTCCCGGGGTACCTCTGGAATATTGCCTTCAAGTGTAAGCTTTCTTAAACCTCGTAAACCACAAATAATTCTTGAAAAAAACTCAAGATTTGTACAAGCACAAAGACCTATAGAAATAAGCCTTTCAAGATTTCCAAACGATGAAGCTGGATCTTCTTTCAAATAACATTCAAACCGAAACTTTGGAGAATCGTTGTCAGAGTGCAATGGGCAAACTTCTGTGTGTTCTGCAATCAGATGTAACTCAGATACAGAAACAGCCTCAGCTGAGGTTGGTTGAGACCATTTGTAAAACACAAAAGATTTCTCCCACAACCACTTATTTCTAAGATGACAAGCTTTTTCAGACATCCAACGAGAGCATTAATTTCTACCAAATCATAACAATTTTCAAGATTTAACCTTTTGAGATTTGGAGTCAGGCCAAGGTCAAGGGTCCTCAACATTGAATGACTGAGGCAGAGCTTTTCGAGCTTTAGACATTCAGAAGGCATTTCAAGTTCTACCAAATCATTACAGCCTTGGAGTATTAGCGTCACAAGATTCGGAGTACTCCCGAGGTGAATGGTCTTCAACTTTGAATGACTGAGTTTGAGGTACTTGAGATTCAGACTTTCGGCAGACAACTGAAATTCTACCGAATCATTACAGAATTCGAGAATTAGCGTCTCAAGATTCGGAGTACTCCCGAGGTGAAAGCTCTTCAACTTTGAATGACTGAGTTTGAGATAATTGAGATTCAGACTTTCGGCAGACATTTGAAATTCTACCAAATCATTACAGAATTCGAGTATTAGCGTCTCAAGATTTAGAGTACTCCCGAGGTGAATGCTCTTCAACTTTGAATGACTGAGGTCAAGATGTTCGAGCTTTAAACTTTCAGCAGGCATTTGAAATTCTACCAAATTGTAACAGCCCCGGAGTACTAGTTCCTTAAGATTTGGAGTATTCCCGAGGTGAAGGTTTGTCAAATTAAAATCAGTGAGGCCAAGATGTTCGAGCTTTAAACTTTCAGCACGCATTTGAAATTGGACTAAGTTTGTAGATACACAACATACTTTCTAAAAAGTACCGAAATACGTAACATACTAAAGATATTACTTATATCGCTAAGAAACTTTCAAAATTGGCACAAGATACGTAATGTTGACCGGATTTTTACCAGGTTGACCGGTTTGTAGGTAAACACTTAAAAAAACATACATTATTGGTTCCTGTGGTTTGCGTTTGTTTTCACCTGTCATCCTTTAACTTTATTTCAGTTATAAAAGTTACAATAATGGTCCTTGTCATTTGGGTTGACTTTCACCTTTAGTCCCTTGACTTTATTATCAATTTTTCGTCCGTGTTTACACGTGTAAAGTTTGTTGTTGCACGTTTTCGTCCGTTTTTACAAGTTTTCGTCCGTTTTTACACGTTTTGGTCCGTTTTTTCACGTTTTCTTTCGTTTTTCCACTTTTTCATTCGTGTTTACACAGTCCATCACCACCAAAAAATTTCCAAAGAACTATTTTCAAAAAATTAAAAAAAAAAGGTTTTCGAAAAAATGTTTTTGAATTTTAAAATTCAAAAAACATATTTTCGAAAAAAAATTTAAAAAACTCGAAAAGTTTTCTAATTTTTTTTTGAATTTCTAAAAAATATTTTTTAGAAAAAATTAATAAAAATAATTTTCTAAAAATTTTTTTAGAAACTTTTTTAATTTTTTTCAAAAAAATATTTTAGAGAACAATAAATTTTTAGAAAAAAGAATTATAAAAATATTTTAGAACAAAAAACAATTTAAAAAAAATATTTTTAGAAATTTTTTTTAGAAAAATATTTGAATTAAATTAATTTAAAAAAATAGAAAAAAAAATTATAAAAAATATTTTAGAAAAAAAAATTTTAGAAAAAAAATTTTTAGAAAAATATTTGAATAAAATTTTTAAAAAAAAAAATAGAAAAAACAAGTTATAAAAAATATTTTTACAAAAAAAAAATTTTGAAAAATATTTGAATAAAAATTTTTAAAAAAAAATTTAAATAATTTTTTTTTCAAATATTTTTTTTTAAAAATTTATTTGAAAAAAAAAATTTATTCGATTTTTTTTATAAAAAATTTTTGTCTAATTTTTTTTTGAAAATAATTTTTTTGGAAATTTTTTGGTTGTGATGGACTGTGTAAACACGGACGAAAAAGTGAAAAAACGGAAGAAAACGTGTAAAAACGGACGAAAACTTGTAAAAACGGACGAAAACGTGCAAAAACGAACTTCGCACGTGTAAACACGGGCGAAAAAGTGAAAATAAAGTCAAGGGACTAACGGTGAAAGTCAACCCAAACGACAAGGACCATTATTGTTACTTTTATAACTGAAATAAAGTTAAAGGATGACCGGTGAAAACAGACGCAAACCCCAAGGACCAATAATGTATGTTTTTTTAAGTGTTTACCTACAAACCGGTCAACCAGGTAAAAATCCGGTCAAGATTACGTATCTTGTGCCAATTTTGAAAGTTACTTAGCGATATAAGTAATATCTTTAGTATGTTACGTATTTCGGTACTTTCGAGAAAGTATGTTGCGTATCTACAAACTTAGTCCTTTGAAATTCTACCAAATGACACTCTATGAGTATTAACTTCTCAAGATTCAGAGTACTCCCGAGGTGAGGTATTGTCAACTTTAATTCAGTGAGTTCAAGATATTTGAGCTTTAAACTTTCAGCAGGCATTTGAAAATCTACCAAATAATAACAGCCTTGAAGTTTTAGAATCTTGAGATTCGGAGTGTTTCCGATGTGAAAGGTTGGCAAGTTTACATGACTAAAGTAAAGAAATTCGAGCTTTATACTTTCATCATGCATTTGAAATTCTACCAAATCATAACAGTCATAAATAGTCAACTGCTCAAGATTTGGAGCCAACTTAAGGTCAAAGGTCCTCAACTTTGAATCCACGATTTTGAGGAACCTGAGGTTATTAAGAACCTAACATAAGTACAAAAGAACAATTAATATTGGTGCAGTAACAAACCAATAGATATATAGGATCATAATGAATCATGAAAAACAACAAATCAACCATTATTCTACCTTTTCTTCTCCATCTTCCCAAAGTTGAACAATATTGCTGTCATACATGTCAAGTTCAACAAGATATTTTCCTTGAAATGTTTTCGGTAAACTCGAAAAAGAAAAACCATACCATCT